>JAJAGP010000004.1:485000-962500 GCA_025084515.1 Ancistrus triradiatus | reverse complement strand
AGAGACAGAGAGAGAGAGAGAGACAGAGAAACGGAGAGACAGAGAGAGAGTGACTCTGAATTGGAATAAGAGGGTATGAGAATGAATAAATTATACTTAATTGCTTTACAGTAGCAACTGTACTGTTAGTAGTAACAGTAGTAACAAAAGGTTTTAAAAGGTCTTAAAACCTATTTAATGACAAAGTATAGTTACATCTGATAGATTGGTTTTAAGATCTTCAATCAAAGATCGTTTTAAAACACTAATGAAAACTGGCAACACATGCAAATCAGGTTTTGATTACAGCCACATTTAGAAAGAATGATCGTAATTTTTAAATTAAGTGTAGAATAGATTAAAAATGACAATGGCACACTTTAGCAAGAAATCAGAGACTTTCTGTTTTAAATATTACATGGTTGTTCCTTTATAAAGGAAGGAGTCTGAAATCTGAATCTGTCTTTAAAGAGAGGAGTGAAAAAGAAAAGGAGTAAGAAAAAAGGATAATCACAATCCTATAAAGATTTGATGCTTTTGTGCTGAATAGAGACCATGCTTTGAAGATTAAAACTTCTGCGAACTTTCTTTTTATAGCAGAAGTGTTTTTGTCTGAGGAAAGATGGTTTGTGTACACACCAGCGCAACAACATCAATTATGCATCCACACACTGTGGGTCTACACAAACCAATTACTCTCACCTTTTCAAAAGACAGTAATATTTGACAGAGAACGTATTTTGTTTTTAGCCAACGCTGGGTTTGAGACTAAAAAGCCCATTTCAGGAATTGAGAGGGCCAGAGAACAATACTGCACCAGGGCTCAAAGCAGGCTTCAAAGAGACTGTCCTAGCTTTTCAATTCTGACATTTCACTGAAACAGACAGGCCCACCTTAACTCGCACCCCTTTCTCCTATCCTTTTTTCTCTCATCCTTCCTCTTCTCTTTGCGTAGAGATGGCATGCCGCTCAGCTACCTTTAAACGATAGTACTGAAAGCCGACAAGGTTCCTTAGCCTCTGGTCTGCGTGAGGTAGTTTTAAAAAATGTACCAAGAACACACTATGATATATTATATTACTGCTGTGGGGCTGAAAATGGACAATACATGTGTTAATATATACACATATATACACATATATACATACATACACACACACTACAATAAGCTACAAACCTATATAATGGCTAGTTATGACCAAACACGCACATAAAAAAAACAAAAAAAAAAAACAAGAAACGTGCACAAGACTGGTAAGGTGGATTTTTACACACTTGGTATCCGCAGGGCTCAAGGTGACCAGCTGTTTACGGCCACAACGTCATGAGTTAAAAGACAGATTTTTATTTCCTATTATAAATTATTAGAATTTTTAAGACCTCGGTTGTTAAGGTGAACAAACGTCAATCGGATGGTCATTAAATTTCGCACAGATGCAAGTGTGAAATTGGGGCAGAAAAGAAAGCAAGGACCAAACATTTCACAGCAGATAAATATCATATGCTGAAAATTAAGTGCCGAAAAAACAGATGGCTGACTATTACAATTTGATGAAGCAGTTCACCAGAAGGAAAGTAAGCAGAAGAAGAGGAAGGTGAATCTTACAGGTTTGTATCTCAGAGCGTCTCGGTAAGAGCCAAACAGAGCAGCCTGAGAGCGCAGGAAGGCCCGAGCAACCCCACTGCCTGTAGCAGTCGACTGCTTTTTCAGCTTGCTTTTCAGACTCGAGACCTGAGGGAAAGAGAGAGAGAAAGGAGGAGAGTGTTAAATTAGCACCTCTGATACTGGTGGAGGAAGAGGCAAAACCATTGAATGTGTGAAGTGTCACATTTGCAGGTGACCCCCCCAACCCCCAAAAAGGGGGGGGGGGGCACAAAAGGGGAGTCTCTCCACTCCCCTCATAGCTTATCTGTTGTGCAGCTGAGCACACCTGCTGCTCTGTTAATTGAGGTAATGGCAAGGTGAGAGGAGGGTGACGTTTTTTCAATTCTTGAGAAAGCTGAAGAATAAGGGAAGTATACTGACATATATGTTTTCATTAATTAATTCACAGGTGCATTAATGAAGCATTGGTATAGAATTTGTTCCTAAAGTTCTGTCACTCAGTAAACAAAAAAAAATGCTTATTAATTAACATGACACAATAAAATAGCATACTTGTGTCTGATTAGAAATTACACAAGATATAAATGTAAAATATACAGAGCTCAAAACTGATGTTTTTCACCGACACAGTTCCAGTGTTCATGCCTAATCAAGTATTTTGCGGTCCTCAACTGTAAAAAAAGCCAGCTCTTTGCCAGTAAGAAATTTTTTCCAAAACGCTACTGGTCTGGAACAGGAAACCTGTGACTTTAGGGTCTCAGTGGCATCATTTAGCAAGCTGTTTTCATGACAGACATAAAAGGCATGAAGTGCATGGATCAGATGTAGAAAAATCATTTAAAATAACTGAATAAACTAAAGTGGAGCTACTACACTACTGCCAACAAAAAACAATTATTCTGAATGTTTCAAAAAGCAAAAATAAATACCAAAGTGGTCAGTGGAGGGGAAAAACATGCTGGAACAGCAACAAATTAAATAGAAGATACACTGATAATGCTAACACAATTTCAGATGAGTTCCATTCAGTACCCTACAGTATGCACTACATTATATGTAACCAACACCACCACTGGTAAATTGTACTAAACAGGACATACTATGTGGTGTGGGACACAGCCATCAGTTAATTATTATTTTTTCTTAAATGTCTAAATGGAAATTAAGTATTTATTTCTTAGGTAATTAAATAAATTAACTGTAATTTAATTATTACAACTGATCATTAAATATCTGAGGAAGAAAGGAATGATTCAGTGGCAAAAGGACATCCACTGGCAAAACCTGCTGTGTCCTTCACACAGAATAAATGTTATTCTGCCTATCACAGTCTATGACAATATCTTAGTGTTGTGTAAACATGATTTGACTTTTATAAAATACCCTCTCAAAGGCAGAGTTTAGCAAAGCATTGTGTCAGTGGAAAAAGGGTAACAACTGTGGATGCAAGTCCCAGGAGAGCAAGTCAGAGTCTGGCTGAACTGTATTATTGCTCAAACTCTTGTGTTACATCTGGCGTAGTTCTAATGTGTGAGATGTTTTGGACCTTAATTTTTTGTTTCTCTCTTCAGCCATTAACATTTAGATGCCTGGGGCTATTTTGGCCATTTTTGCATACTCTGCATTTGCCTTTACATAAAAATGCTTACCATGCAAACGTCTTTTTTTTTTTTTGTACTTGGACATGCTATATTAATACACTTGTCACTAAAAAATAAGATTGTCTTTACTCAAAACCACAAAAACACACCAACAAGCTTTTCTGAGGTTTAAACATGTATGCAAGATCATTAAACAAACAAATAAATATTTAAAATAAAGACAAAACCAAACTATGTAGACTATGTAATATACAAGTCAATACACACCAACATGTTCCTGTGTCTGTATGTTGTGTGTGTGACACTGGAAACATTTAAGACTTAACCAAAATATATTTTTGGTTTACAATTAACCTCTCAAATGTTTGCAAATACCGTGTAGGCTGCCCCTGTTTATGGAGTATTTCTTTTCCATTGTCACCCTACACTTGCTCATTATGGGTCTGGACTTGGATTGCTATAAACTAAGCAGAATGACACCTGTTTAATGCAACATATTCATTTCATTTTGTACTTTCATCAAAAACAGCACATGCAAGCTGTTATCTCATGTGCCAGGCATGTTGTCAAATTGCTGCCTCAAGATCATTTAGTATTTTCATTGTGAAAACAAGCAGCTTTACTTAAACTGGAGAACCTATGTGTTCCTTTTTGTCCTACTTGGTTGGTCAGTTGTTTGCTAACAGAATTATTCAGAGAATCAGAATTTGCCATAGTCTGAGGCAAAAACAAGGAACAAGTGAATTTTATGTAAGGAACAAGAAAGACCAGTATCTCTGAAATTGTTTCAAAATTAACACACTTCAGAAACCATGTAAGGTTTGGTGATTTTGACTAGAAAAACTCACACATCAGGAGCGAAAGCCTTATTTACATGCATTCCTAGCATAACACTTAGCATATCAATAATCAGTTTAACTTGGTTCATCACGGAATATCAAACAAGGACCAGAAGCCTTAACTCAGGCAAAGATGCCTCCAAATGAATACTAAACAGGACAGCCTTCATTGAAAATTCATAAAGAGTAGCGGAATCAAATCATTATTGACATTCTTTGAAGTGTATGACATCGAAAAAATTCATAAGAAATTCAGTTGTGGATTTTTAAATCTAAAGAACATCCAAAGATGTGCTGGTCCCTACGTTCTTCACTCGTAGCATCCTAGCGTCGCCATAGTGATGTATAAAAGCAGCTAACAGAAGGTTATAATTACATATTGGAGAAGTCCATGAAAATGTACATGGAAATTATCGACTCTATCGCTTATTTTAAATCACATAAATAATCTCTTTCAACTTTGTTTTCCTTTATCCAAATCATTCATGAAATACTAAAATACTAGAAAAGTAACACACTTCAAATTAATAGGATTTTGGATAGTGGCACATGCAACTCATCAAGCATGCCATCTCAGATACAGATCCGTCACACTAATTAACTATTATACTTAGAGTATCACTAACGAGACATGAGCAGGATGGGGCATCAGAAGGAAGCTTAGCCCTACAGGTGATCAACCTATTTGGGAGTGACATTTTTTTAGTGTAAAGTCTCTCAGCCTATGATCTGATCAAAGGGAGAGTCCCCCATTGGGTCCAATTATAAGCACTGGTATTGTAGGGGGTGGGTAAAGAGAGAAAGGGGGGGGGGGTATTGAGTTATGATATTCATAAGCTATGCAGAGAGGCCTTTCCGGTATAGGTCTTTTCCCCGTAGCTGTGATCTTTTCAATTCACATCAAGAGAGGATAGTTCGGGATGAAAGTGCTTCAAACATGGCGTCTCATTAAACTCTACAGCACCGACTCCCCAACAGGGTTTGAAGTGCGCAGAGTAAAGAGCACTAGGTCAGAGGTGGCCCGCAAAACAGATCTCCATTTAACTCACCAGCTGGAGATGATAATTAGCAGGTGCCTCAATGTCTCTTTTTGCAAAGGATGCTGCCACAGGCCTCCTCTCAGTGATGGGCTGCTTTTAGACAGCCAGAGCTGCTGCACTACACACACTGCTTGAAGAATGAGCTGAGCATGCTTAAGGTAGCGATTTAATTAAAGTGGGTAAGGCCTAGCCATACGCATGTACAACACTACATAAACTTAATTCATTATAACTGTCAATATGTAGGCAGCTAAAAGGATTGCTCAAGTGCACGTATATAACATTCTTATGGTTAACAAAGAGAACGGTCCCTTTTGTTCACTTAAAGGAAGGAAAATAATAACAGGAACTTTTTTTTTTTTTTTGGTTGATGAATCCGGTGCATTTTTGAAACCTTGTCAGTGTTTTCCAGCATCCTTATATACAGCACTGTGCAAAAAACTTAGGTCACCATTAGATTTGTTGTTTTAGCAATAGACTAATGACCATATGTAATTATTTTATATAATGACCATATAATAAAGACCCACCTCTTCACCCAGCACTTGAGTGAATAAAACTGCATATCCTCCAGTTTAAAAAAAAAAAAAAAAAAAAATTCTACACCAGATATGAGCAGGTTGTAGTTGGATTGTGTACTTCAGCTACTGTTTACTTGTACTAATATGAGGTTCTATCTCCTAGGAAGATTACAAAGCACTTTTGTAAGTCGCTCTGGATAAGGGCGTCTGCTAAATGCTGTAAATGTAAATGTAAATAATAATATTTCTCTGCCTCTCTATGAAGATACAATCAGAAAATATAGCAAATACATATGATTTCTTGGCTGCTACCCTTTCAAACAGATACCATCCTTGATCAAGCTTCTTTAGACTGTAGAAGGGTCGACTGGGCATCCCGATGAAGCTGCCAGATGCTGCTATTGCGCAAGTGTAAGGGGAGGTCACTTACACTTGCCATTGGAGTTTCATTATTGCCATTGGAGTTTTCATTATTTTTTTCCTGTTTCGTCTGGTTGTATCCTAATAAAGAGACAGAAATAATTATATATGGTCTTTATACAAGTGCTAAAATAAAAAATCTAATGGTGGCCTAAGACTTTTGCACACTACTGTAGAATGCATATTAAAGAAACAAACTGTGCTCAATAGCCATTAAAGACTGATCATAAAATGATCATACTTCAGTGCAATGCTCAGTATAGAGCACAAAAAGTCAGGACGTATAACTGGAATTCATACGTGAACAGTATTAACATGGTTTTGGTGCTGAGATGAAAAAGAAATGAGTCAGTGACCAAAAACAAGCCATGAAAATCTTTGTAAAATTGCTTGTATTGGTAGAGAAAGGAATCACAACAACAAATTGCAGTCAGAAGTATGTGAGTGGCATCCTTCAGAAAAAAAGACAGAGGGGGTCAATAAGGTTTGAGAGGTTTACAACCGTTTAGAGTGCATGAGAAACAGTTCTGTGAACATATGTCAAGATGTTGTTAGGCAGATCATCAAGGTTAGAGTATAATCCACAAAATTTTTGTAAGACACTGATAGCCAATGCAGTTTCTTCTTTACCATGATATGTTCTGCTATTAAATAGCCAAAAACCAGTTTCTTTGGTTACTGAAAAAATGACCTTTAATCAACCTTTAACTGAAGCTAACTCTTTCAACAAAGTTAAAAACACCTTATTCTAAAGAGCTGTCATTAACACTCAATGATTTACCCCATCATTCAGTACTTGGTACAGCCTCCTGTTTCTAATAAAACAGCACTCATCCTATAATGTGTGTAGAATACAGAGCAGGAAAGGACACCACTCATTAATATAACATCTAATCGACATAACCGCAAATCAACATATCACAAATACATGTTCACATTTCTTAAATGTATACTGACACTGAGCCATATAGCATGTCAGCATCAATATTGCTGGTTCTGTACATGCTGCAGCCGCACTGCAAACACTACAACAGTTTGCAAAAGCATAGACACATAAGTAATACATAATTCTAGTGATTAATATTGAGATTAAACTTATGTACCTTTTAAGAAAGCTCGTGGCAGAATAGTTTCCTTTTCTCCACTATTTAATGTAGGTACTCTCTAATTGTCAAACTTTATTGTTAAAATCTATGTATCACAACATTTGGCATTTTATTAAAACAATTTACGTCTGCTTTACTGCGTGTTGTTATTTCATTTGAAATATCTAAATATGATAAAAGACCTGATTTAACTATAACTGCTCTTTATTTAATTCACAAATTGAACATTTAGCTTGTATGAAGATCTACAATGAAAATATTTAGATGTATAATCATTCATTCACTCATTTTCATACGCTTATTCAGAATCGTGAGGAACAAGAGTCTAACCAGCACCACAGAATGCAAGACGGGAACCTGCCACAGACTGGGTGCCAAGCCAAAGCATGCATGCACAGGGACACTTTGGAGAGACCAATTCACCTGACCTAACACATATCTTTGGAAAGTGGGAGGAAATCTGAATATCTGATAAACTCACACCAGATGGAGTCCAGACCAGCCTGCATTTCCAATACAACATCAATTTTCCTGTGAAGAAAACATTACTTTTGAACAGGGACTCGATCCCCAATTTCTCTTCTAAACGTACCATCTCCATTGCTTTGTTAATATTTAAATAAATAAATAAATAAATCACTGGTTTGAGTTTTGGTAACTGTTTGAACTTTTTCAATGTACTTTTTTTGTTCAGTAATAAAGACTTGGTTCGTTTAAAAGTCCAGACAATACACTCAACAGACTACTTGACTGAGCTACCAAAAAATAAAATAAAAAATGCCAGACAACAAATGGGTTTGGATTGTTGGATCAGTATTCAATCACTTTAATTAACTAGCTTGGCTCTACTGCTGCATCTCTACACTGATTAATGCAAACACTCTCAAACTATCAGCTGATCAAAGGGAGTGCTCCATTGATTTTTAATATTAACAATTATGAAAATAAAATAAATTTCCCTGTCAAATAGTACAGAGTGTAACACTTAAGATAGGTTGATGTCACATTATTTAAGTCATGAATGTATGGCTAAAATGAAGTCAGTATGACACTGTGACTATAACTTATGAGTGTTCACATAATAAAACGAGGAAAAAATATTTAAGTCTTAATAAGTCAGTGGTGGGGTGGTAGGGAGGAAGGTGTTTTGCTAGGGATTCTGTCCATGTGTAGAAAGCCGTGGGGATGCAATTAAAAGAACTACAAAGAAAAAGGAATAGTTATGAAAATTGGCTTCTCCCTTTTGATGTGAAGTAGACTGAAGTACACACAGGCGCATAAGCAAAGAGATTGAAAAAGAGAAAGAACAAATTCCTCTAACAGAACACAAAGGCTGCTAGCATTTCAAACATAATGATAAAGCAATCACTGGGTTAGTTGCTTCTCATCATACACGCAAAATCTTTACATTTCTTTTTAATGTAGACTGATTAAATGCCAACACTTACAGGAACTCCCTAGCAACATTGCTGTACAAAAGTGTAATGTGGCATGAGAGACTAGTAAGCTTAGAGATGACACCAAAGGGATTAAAATGAGTCTTCTGTGGTAAAAGGAAAAAACCCAAAAGATATATTTGCTAAAAAAATTGCTAAAAACCATTGACACCATGTAAATAGGCATCTAATCTACAATCCACCAAGAAGAGCATTGACAAATAACACTGACCATCACTGGAAGTCCAGAGGTTCTACCAGTCCAATTAAGACTGAATTGGAAGTGTTCACACACATCTCCATCAATGCTTGGTCATATTGTGACCGTGACACACAATTCCTACACACTCTGGACACTGTTGGCATAGTCAAAAAGCTTAGGTGATGAGAGATGTTAAGGCCCCAATTTCAGAGATGCCTGGGATACATGCTTAACTTATTTGAGATAAACAATGCAATTGTTTGGAATGCTACTTAATGAAGCTGCTATAGTTATTTTCACTTTGCGAGCAGAACACAATTCCTAATTAAATGCCTTTTTTCCCCACTGCCAGGTGACCTCAGAAGATGTGTCTTGATATTGAGAATTCTGTGATTCATTTGCGAGCTTTCATTTGGTGCCTTCACATACATGAGGTGCACATGCACACACACACAAATATTCACAGATGAAGACAGAAGTGATCAAACTCACCACGGATATAAATATAGTGTCTACAAGATCAGAAAAGAACGGCATATGAAAAACAACAATAAAAAAGGCAAAAAATAAATAGTAGAGCATCGTGTTCTTGTTGCTTGTATTAAAAATCAAAACAATTTTATAGAGACGTCTGCCTATTGCTTGATATGCCATCTGCGAACACAAGATCAAATAAAACTCATGCTCAGGTTTTAGTTGTTTGGTAGCATACCATATTCCTAATTTACTATATTTAGATATTTTTAATGACTGCAGAAGCAAACACGATTTTCCTGTTATCAAATTCTAATTCTAACTGTAGAATGCAAAGTTTCAAATTTTCAAAAGCGAGCATTTTCTTTAAATTCAAAGTCTTCTTTTCCCTCAGCAGTCTTACCATCTCTTTATACACAATATTTTTTATGAAGACTGTCTGATATAGTGTGAATCCACTGGTCACTGGAAGACTAAAGTCATCTACAATAAAGACTTTCTACTATAATCTCCTGTAAGATTACTTGGAAAACTCAAACCAATTCTGTCAGACTCAATTTTTTTTTTATATAAAGGATGTCAAAAATCATACTCAAAAGGTTACCACTTCTGCTCCAACAGGTTACTCTATTTGTAAATGCATAGGTTTAGTATGAAACTGAATCTTTACTGGCATGGTAGCATTTGTAATAGCCAATAAATCTAAAATATTATGTGTGAAATTGAGGAAAATGGCCATTATGCCAAGGACACAAAGAGCTCAGCATAGGGTCATGTCTGGATAAAGGGCTAGGTAATTCAGGACAACTGTCACCTCTGACCTGACTGAGCACTGGCCCAGTGGCCACGATAATAAAAACCACATGGCTAAAAAGTCTTGAAACCCATAATTATTTGAATCTCATAAGTCTTGGCTTAAATACATTTCTTCAAAATGAAGAGATGCTCAAAGGTTGATTTTAATGTAATTTCCGGGTTAAAGGTGAAAGATGTGTATTTTATTTTATTTTTTAATGGTATCCCAAAATACTTATTAGGATTATTTAATTACATAAATGTAAAAGAAAGTCATGTCCTTTTTCTACAATAATTTCAACCAAATACTCAAAACACACAACCTGATAATTAAATTACTACTTGCCAATTTTTTATTTTAGCAGTGTTCTTTTGTCAATTCTATTTCAAATACTGATTCTCAGGCCACATTCCTGAAGAAAATGCTACGAGACAGTCTACCTAGCAAATGAACAAAAGCAACATTAAGCTATGCCCAGGTACAGCCTATTCCTTTTGTTATGAATGCTAATATCCCCAAAGGTGAGCTAGCCAGAAAGAGGGAAAGAAAACATAATTCTGTGGTAGACAATATTATTGCTGGTGACATTTACATTTCAGGTGGGATCATTTAACATACAGAGTGCATGCTCCATCATTAGTCAATGAAAAATTGTGCGAGAGGATCAAAGCAAACATTGTTCTGGCACTTCATTTATCATACTATAAAGACAAAGAGCTTTTTGTGCTTTCCCCTGTCAGTTTCAAAAGATCTGACTCCTTTTTATGATGCACTCAGTTTGCAATTTAATTTACAAATGGTAAGCTAGCGCCCAGACTGAACAGTGAGGATTTTTTCCAGCTTTGACAGTTAGCAGCAAGGCTCCAGTGATTCATATATGGCCATTAAAAACCCCTACACACACACACACACACACACACACACACACACACAAACGTGTGCGCGCGCAGTAGGCAAGAGAAGAGAAAACAAAAACAAAATTCTGTAATGTTCAAAAGGATGGATGGGTGACATATTTTTGACCCTGATAGGAGACGTAGTTTCCTGTTGCATTGACCAGTGTCACCATAACATTAATTAAAGGGAGAAGGCAGTGGCAGGTGGCTGGAAAGTGGGAGACAGATAATTGGTCTCTGTATCTACAGAAAAATCCAGCATGCTTCTTTTCCAGTGAGACATACCACTGGGCAGGCAGAAAAGGCATGCTTTGGAAATGTAATGCTTTAAAAAAACAAAGAAAAAACAGATGAAGGCTACAGCTGCACATTTGCCAAGCTGTGATGTCCAGTGAAGAGCACTGGCCTTTAAATGCAATGAAGCGAGTTTTACCCATTACTCCAGCACTACTAATGACAAGGGGAAAAAAAGTTTCTTTGGTCACAGTCTGTGTGTTTTTGTTAAAGTGTATGAGTGGGTGAGAAAGGCAAAGGCAAACAGAAGGAAAAATGTGCGAAAAGAAGCATTGAGGGTGTGCACAAAAGAAAAGTAAGCAAAGAGAAAAAAAGTTTCGAGATGTTTATGAGTTTATGCATGCTTTTGATAATGTCTGTGCATGTGCTTCAAAAAAAGATGGGAAATAAAGTCAGTGAAGCCTCTCACCACATCGCTGGGCAGGTTGTGCAAATCATCTGTAGGACTCTCCAGTGTGTTTGTGTCTACGTTCAGAATGACCACGTCTTCTATGGATCTGCTCTTCACTCTCTGTAGAGGGAAAAACGATGAACAGAGGTGTTTGGAAAAACAAGTCATAATAACCGTATTCACCCATAACCAAACAAAAATTAAAAAACAAAGGTAACTATCAGATTCTAAATTAGCCTTACGCAAATGCAATAAATAAGAGTAAATGAAGTGGGAACAGCATTCACGATTTTAGAACTGCTTTCATGTGCCTAGTTTAACATACATCCACCAACACACTTCCATACTATCATTAGGAAGTACTGTAATCATTTCAGTCAACACCGAAACAGACACTCCCTGTAAATGAAAACCATATGCATATATCTTAACAGCAATGGCAGCAAAATCAAATGATCAAAACAATCACACATATGAGAATATTTCATGGACAAGAATGAGTGACAACTCCACAAATATTTAAACTACAGTATATATCCTTCAATATATATAAAAAATGCACAGTAACATTAAAACATTTAGGATTTTGTACTAAAGGTATATATTTACAGATTGAAGATGTTGCAATTTCACTCAGATGTCACTAAAATGCATTTTTCCAACCTTATAAAAAAGGAAAACTTAAAGTTGTATCCACCCACTTAAAGTAGGGACCATTTTGTTGTGCATCCACACAAAGGTAGTCATGCATTCTGATGGTGACAAATCCCACAATTATTCTGCTGGTGCAGGTGGGGGGGAACATCCATGTGAGTAAAAAAAAATATGGTTTGTCACTTTTGACAATTGCTGCTAAGGAGGCCTGCGTGCTGATTTGGTCTAATTATGTGCAGCCAGATAGGGGGACTGTCACTAATGCGAAAGCGTGATAAATAACGCCACTGCCTACAACTGTCACAGGCATCAGACTCGCTCGCTCGCTCGCTCTCGCTCTCTCACACACATACACAGACACACATGCACACGCAGGCACAAACATAGAGCTATAGGTCTACAACCGACCAACATGCCAGCTCTCAATACCCAAACACACCGGCTCTTTGTTTATCCACTGTGTCCCACTTCTTCATATCTCCAGAACTCACACACACACCGAAGATAAAAGACAAAATCAAACTGTCAATTTCTGTACAGTCTTACTTTTTGAGCTTAGGCATCAAAATAAACATCACCTTGTTAGGATTTCAAACAGCTGCCAGAACTGTCAGGTCGATTTGAAATGACTATATGGACAGCATGTAGTGACACCCAGAGGGGTAACATTTAAAATCATATAACTGTATTAGAAAACGTCATGACCAGGCTCATCTTTATCGCCAGCTGCTTTTAAAGTGACTAAAAAGGCTGTGAGGAAATCTAGTTACAACTCCTGGCAAGAATTATAGAGAATCATCATCATCATCAACAACCACAACAACAACAAAACATCACAACCGGCATACCATTCCTCTTCCTTGGGCTGTTATGACTGCCTAAATTATGTGGGGCATGAACTTCACTAATGAATAACAATATTCTACATCAACCTGGTTCCAGCTTCCAGGAATAGTGATTGATAGATCAGCTTTGCAGGATGGAGCCTCATCATAGACCAATTTTTAAAATTTCAACCACAAAATTTTGATCGGATTGAGCTCTGGACTGTTTACTGGCCACGTCACTGAGTTGATATGCCTTTCCTGAAGAAAAGCTTAACGAGATAAACGATCATCCTGAAAAATGACTTCCTCACCAAACCTATATAAATCAATGGAATGAGAAAAGCGTCCAAAGTTTCACCATAAACTTGCGCTTTCACAGTAGAGGTAAGGATTGCCATCTCTCCTGGTCATTTACCTGACATGCAAAAACATATTATAAATAACAATTGATTATATTCTTAATGCTGCAATCTGTATGTGTTTCATTAGAATGGCACTAGAAAAAGTTCCAGCATCATCTCCTTGGCCAGTGCAAATTAGTGATTCATCACCAAATATCAGTTTTAATCCAACCATCCACATTCCAATCCATTTCATCCTATTTCAATCAGCCAGGTCTATCACAAACACTGACTCCTGTTTCCACACATTTGGTTTTCATTTGCTTTGTTGTGCATTTCCAACACATAC
The DNA here is from genome assembly GCA_025084515.1 of Ancistrus triradiatus. Taxonomy (NCBI): domain Eukaryota; kingdom Metazoa; phylum Chordata; class Actinopteri; order Siluriformes; family Loricariidae; genus Ancistrus; species Ancistrus triradiatus. The sequence continues at coordinate 948,728 of JAJAGP010000004.1, read as the reverse complement.
TGCTTTGAGTTTTCCCATTCTGAAAACTTCTTTGGTCTACCCGTATGTTTTCCTGTAGCATGAAAACCAGCAATTAAAGCTGTTAAAAAAAAAATAAATAAATAAAACAGTTTCTGTTATAAATTGAACAGTATTCACGCATAACCAGAAACACCCATAACAAAACAAAGGTAACTTGTTATAAATCGGCTTCTAACACAGCCTTATGCAAATGCAGTGGGAACAGCATTCACTCTGACGTCTTCCTTGGTCTACCTGTATATATTCCTTTTATTTATACTTCCAGATTTTATTCAGCAATGTCTGGAAACGGCAACCATCTTGTGCCACACCTTGGGCAATATTTCCTGATGGGGTTTTATAATCATTTCCATTGTCTCAATTGACAACTCTCTTGTTGGGGCCATGTTTTCTTTCACTGAGCCAAGCCCAACAGCTCATTGAGGTCTGTAAGCACGCCCTATTAACTGCAGACTAATATGCATTTTAGCACATTACAAGGTGATCCATATTTTTCCCTCAATATTGAGTGATTCCATATGTTTTTCCTGTACTTGATCTGGAAAAGTATCACACCAATTAAAAAGATTTAATTTAATTTGTTGAGGTATGTTTCACAAAGCCAGAATGTTCAACAAAGAAACATAATGTTATATCTGTGCCATATATGTCCTTTGTATATTTCTGTCATTTCTATATTTCTACAAAGACAAAAAATACGTGTGGCTATCCCATAATTTGCCAGGGATTGTACTGACAGAATATGGATATTTCTTACCTCCAGCAAGCTCAGATGAACTCCAATCAGATATGGCATGGGTGCACTATTGGAAACAAAGGCAAAGTTACAGTCATGAGCAAAACAAATAATAACGACTTTAAAAAAAGAAGAAGACAGAGCTGGTGAAGCTCATTACAGCTTAGAATTTTACTATGTGATATTCACAAAGTAAAACAAAGCAGGCTTAGTTCACATAAGCCTATATTAAATACTAAAGAACAGCACAACACAAAAACATCAAAAATGTAAGGTCAGGGAAAAAGTGATGGAAAACTGACAAATATCTCTGGCAAAATGCGCTTACGGAGTTAAACTTTATTAGCATCTTTGAATGTTTCCAGGAAAGGGCACTCTAAGCACTGAAGGTGATTAGTGTAATTGGTGTGCATCACTTTTTCAGGCTTTGCTACAGTGAGGCGAGGCAGGGCTGCATAATTAGATCTGTTTGGATAGCTGCTGCTGCGGTTGCTCAATCAAGTTAGTGGCTAATAGGTTAGTCTCTGCTGCATCTCCACTCACCTTCACCTCATCATGGAAAGAGAGAAGGAAAGAGAAAGAGTAGGACAGAAACCCCAGATGTGTTATTGCCGACCAGGAACGTAAGTACATTTCATTCTCAAAATGTCCTTAAACCTCTGATGGGCGGTTTGGATCTACCGCAGAAGCAACACGGACACATGCACCTGTCCTGAGCTTAAAGCCATGGACATGCCTGAATGAATGGAGACTTTTAGCGTATAGTAAAGGGGTAAAAGAGCAAGCAGGCGAGCGTATCAGTAACGATCTTACCAGCAGTAGTCCAGTAGGTGAGGGGGGAGAACAGGAATGTAGATGTGTTGCCAGTGCATAGGGTAGAGCATGGTGGCTGAGCCATGCACACATGCGGTTAACTACAAAGAAATGAATAATAAAAATAAAAAAGAGAGAGAGAGAGACAGATGTAAGGCAAACACACTCTGGTACAGTTTTGACTTTTATGCCCTATCTTTGTGTGTATAGTGTAACACAATATGTACAAATGTAGGATTAAGACAATTGCATTTAACAAACAATCCACTGCAGAATTTAATAAGAGCGGGAAATAAAGCCAGTATACAATAAGCCAGCAGCTAATTGCCTAACTGGTGTAGAAGTCTGGTGGGCGAACCCAAGTGAACCCTCCTCTCACCCTTATCAGTGCTCATGGCTACCTAACAATAGTACTGACCCCCACCACACACATACACGCGCACGCACACACACGCGCGCATCTCCCAGATTAAAATAACATGATTAAATATGGAAAAAGAACAGAGGTCTGAAGGCTCCACTGGGACTTCATTAGGGCAAATTGCCAAAGAATGAACCATGAGTTAGTTAGAGAGAAAGCATGAGCTGCTGGAATACCAGAGGGAGTGAGGATGTACGAGGATTGTGGAGGGGGTTGGACAGTAATGTGTGAACTACTACTCCGAAACTATCATGGGACTCCTCTTGATCACTGCCACACAAGGTCACAAGTGACCAGCAAAACCAGCCAGGCTTAGCAGCAGCATCAGCTTGAGTTCTATCCATCCCTCCTCTCTACAAGGCACGTAGATTTATTTTTTACAGAAAAGAATAACATTATATGAGTAAGTATACATCTATTTCTTATTCTTACATTTTAACCTCAGGCACTGGACACTAGAACTCCACCAGTGCTTTAATTAACAAATATTATGGCCTTGTTCTTTCCTTTTACATATGCATTTTTAAGTCATTTTCTTTATTAATAAGAAACTAAGTTGGGACATGTGTGTCTGGATGATTTAAACATAATAAATGAATGAGTATTTCTCCCAGGAGGTGGGCATAGCATGATATCAAAGCGTCCAGATATTTCTATTTTTATGAGTGTTTCTTTGAAATTGATCCACAGGAAAAATTCAAGGGAGTCACTGCAGTGCACTCCCTCTGTGAAAACAGGATGCTATCTACACTCCTGGAGAGAATCCTTTGCGTACCATGTATAGATGAGGTCCATCGGCAACATTTCAACAAAGCTTCTTATATTTTTATTTATATATACACTATCGTCTTATATACATTTTATTTTTATTATGGTATTATTTTATTTATTATTATGCTCCTCATATTATTGTATTATATTTTATTTATTATTATTTATTATATATAGTTACACTTCTTTAATTTTTAAACTATAAACGTATGAATTAGGTAACATTTAATTCTTACTTATAACATCTAGGCCACCCAAGGAGGTTGGGTTCCTTTTTGAGTCTTGGTCCTTCCCAGGGTTTCTTAAAACATTTAGGGAGTTTTTCCTATCCACTGTCACCCTAGGCTTGCTCAGTTAGGGCCTATATATTTGCAAAGATTTGAGACAATGCTCTAATGCAAAAAGTGCCACATAAATAAATTTGACTTGGCTTTACTGTCATCTAATATTTAAATCACTATCTCTTTAAGAGTCATAGAGAAACAAACAACATCAAATACTTAATTTTTTTTTTCCCAAATAAATTTTCAAAGGTGTTTTAACCTTCATGGCACTTCCTACAACATAGTAACATTTTTTCCAGTTCTTATTTCAGTATTAAATATTTTTATTAACAACTGAGGAGCTGAGATGACAAAACTGCAGGTAGAATATTAAAACCTAAGAGGCTGACAAAGACCACAGTAAAGCAGTTTGGATGGGAACATCTTTGTGGTAATTGGATATAAAAGAAAATAAAAAAAGGACCTTTTTTTTTTTAGAACAAATGCTGTCTTTTGGCTTGTTTGGGTGCAGGTCTGGTGCCTTCTGGGGCTCACTGTGAGCTCTGGCACTAATGAGCATGTTAAGTGGAGACCAGCCGCACATGGCAGATTATACAGAGGTGACCAAGCTCAGAAAAATAACACAGCCTCTGATCCTGCCATTAGGGACATCCTACTGCTGGGCATCACTACCATATGACCTCCCTCCTCACACACGCTCACACACGCTCACACACGCTCACACACGCTCACACACGCTCACAGCTACACCAATCAGTCAAAACATTTAACCATGCACAGGCCGAATAACACATAACATTCATTATCTCTGCACCAGCTCATGTTAAGCATGGAATTCAACAGTAAGTAAATTGTCGGTTCCCATAGTCAACGTGGATGTAGGAGAAATGTTCAGCAATAAAGAGATGAGATGCTTTAACAAGGGACAAATCATTATGGCCAGATGATTGGCTCAGAACATCTCCTACACAACAAAGTGTGTGGGGTGCTCCCAGTCAGCAGTGGTGAGTTCCTACTGACAGTGGTGTGAGGATGGACACACCATGAACCATCGAAAGCATGTTCACATCCAAGGCTCATCATCTTGCAAGACTAATTAATTCTATCCCATCTAGTCCGAATGAACCGACAACCTACCATGGTACAAGTCACAGAAATGTTTAATGCTGGTTACAGGAGCAGTGCCTTCTGCTGAGTATGAGGGCTGCCTAATCGCAGACCAATCAGAGTGCTGTAACCTCTGTCCACCATTAAAAGCACCTATATTGGGTACACAAGTGTCAAAACTGGACCTTGGAGCAATGGAAGAAGGCTGTCTGGTCTGATGAGTCTCTTCCATCACATGTTCAATCTGGCACATATTCACTGTTTACCTGGAAAAGTTGTGGCACCAGGATGCACTAGGGGAAAATTACATGATGGTGGAAGCAGTGCAATGCTCTGGGTAATGGTCTGCTGAAAAACCCTGGTTCTGGGCATTCATGTGGACATTCATTTGACATACAACACCAACCGAAACATTGTTATGGACAAGGTGATACTATTGTTTTGGCTGAATTGTGTATGCACAAATATACACACACTCATTTTCTTCTGTAAGCCAAACACAGACCTCTTAAAGCTCAAACATGATTAAAGGAAGATGTTAACCAAGAGTTAGATGTCATTTTGGAATTATTTTCATGATAACTGCACATGTAACAAACAAACACATCAGTTTAAGTCCTTCCTGTCAAAAAGGAGGTGGAACGCTCCTGAGGGTGAAGGTGAGTTGATTTAGACCCAAAAGCAGACAAGAAACAAAGTTCTGCAAAGTTCTCTTCGATAAAAGCCAATTAGAATGTTTTGTCACATTATTTACAATTTCTGACTTCTCCTGATTAGTGACGAAACATCTTCAAGTTCTGAAGCACCTTTACACTTTTACAGGATCAAATCACTGCCTGACAGTTTTTTCCCGCTACGTTTAAAGTACATGTAACAGCAGCAGTGCTCCAGGCGCACATCTACTCCATTCTGCCATGCTGACACAAACACAAGTTTTCAAGCACTACCTCCGACAGCAACAACGCAACCTACAGTTATTTTTGTCCATGTAAATAAGTTAGTAAACAGTCACCTTGGATCATAGAATATGTCCACAGCATTTATAAAGGCAGACAAAAAGTCCTGATCTTAGATAAGAGCAACACTGCAGGCAGGAGTATCGACACGACTGGGGCAAACTAGAGGTGTGATTTACCCCTGACAAGGGTGACAACATTGAGAGTGTGCACCAACTTCCCCTAGAACCTGTGAGCTCTTTCTCTTCCGGCCCTGTGCTCGCTTCCCAATTACCACTGTTCCTTCTCCACTCCTGTCTCTGCTGAGCTCTAACAAGGAGGTGGCACTGAGAGAGAAGAACGAAAAGAAAAAAGCTCAGAGGGCACAAGGAGGTAAACACAAGATAATACTACCAGCCCTATGATGTGCTTGAAATAAAGTCAAGCCATTGGTGGAGAAGGAGAAGTAACTATCAAAGCAGGGCTACAGGAAACGCTCAGAAAGGTAAAAAATTAGACTGCAGAACACTAGGCATATAACTGGAAAAAAAGAAACTGACAAAGAGTGAAGGAGGGTGGGGGGGAAGAGTGGAGGGGGTGGAGTGAGAAGTCTGAGACCAAAGAACAACCTCGGTGGCTAACACCACAGGCCAAGACAGGATCGGCTCTTGTTAGCATAGCGCTGACAGCATGATGAGAAGGCTGCTGTCAAAGACTCAGGGCCTCCCAGCTGACTAGTTAGAGGGCACCTGATGCGGCACAATTATACAGGCATGTGACAAGGCAGCATGGGCTGCTGCTCGCGGATGCACCTCTGAAACAGCAGTGCTCCTCGCCTCTGGTCACAAAACAGCGATGAGTCGAGTGATGCGGCATTGTAAGATCATGATTTATTCCTTTGCTTTCCGGTACAGGCAAGGCGGCGGCTGTGTTCAGCTAGAACTGACACGGCATCGTACACTGGGGGCACCAAACATTGAGGGTCAGCCTGAAGCATGCATAATGTATGCACTTTCTTGCTCTCTCCCTCTCTCTCTCCTGGTCTCTTTATATATCTTGCTAGCTTCCTGCAAGGACAGCTGGACCGACACTGCTGAAATGATCAAGGAATCAAAAAAATGTAATTATGATTTACATATCAGCACAGCATTTCTAAAGTGTCCCAGAGTGAGTGAGTGAAGGTGCGTGTGTGTGTGTGTGCCCTGCAGTGGATTTGTGCCCTGTCTAGATTTGTTGCCTGCCTTGTGCCCTGTGCTGCCGGTTGATCCCCAGATCCCCCTGACCCTTAATTGAAGCGAGTAGCTATTATAAAGTGCACTTCATATTGTATCAGTCAAAACAACTGCACTACAAAAACATGACAGATGGGTTCAGGATACGGAAAAATGAAAAGTTTAAATGTAGTTATCCCTAATAACAACAGGAATTAACGCTAACTCTGGTGGTATATTAGTTTCTTAAATGGACAGTCAGCTACCTTCTTTTTCCAGTAAATCATATGGGGGAGAGCTTTTTCCCCAAGGGGCTAATGATTTATACACTCTAAACCCGTGTGTCAGTGAGCATGCAGAATAATGGCAGCAGTCTGGAGGAGTAAAATACTCCATCTATTGGCTCATCCTGACAGACTCTTCTCTGCCGGCAGACTCTCTCTTGCTCTGTTGCTCTGCTTGGCTTCAGATAACTTCACAAAAAAAAAAGGCAGAGATAACGTGCCCATGACATCACTTGCTGCTTCTCCCTGAACCATCAGGAAGGCACAGGCTGCCCATGCGATAACCTTCCACTCCCTTCCTAAGGCAAGAGGAGCTGGACAGAAACTATGTGAAAGAACTGGAACTCTAATAACTGATAATATAAAGCCAGTCTGACATCTACAGCAGACCAACATGAAAGCAAGTAGTAAAGTAAGATCACAAAGTTTGAGTACGAGCATAATATTTTAAAATCATACGAGGAGCAACATAAAGACCTGCATTTTAAAAACATACTTACATGAATACACAAACTTGATAGGAGTCAGAGTGGTACTCACAGTGCTAAGCTTGCTCGAGGTAATGATGATGCGTCGCTCATGCAGCATGCTGGCAAACAGGTGCAGCATGTTATTTACATCCACCGCCACAAAATACTCAGTCAAGTTTCTCTGAAGTGAGAGGAAAAAAAAACAGAAGGTTAAACCATTTTATTACATATTTACAATTATGATATTTGCATTTATATACAGGTATGCTCCGTTTACGACCGTCCAAACACCATCTGGCTGCTTTAAGGTCCAAGGTCTTACAAATTACATTACAGTATAATACTGAATAAAAATCTGTCTTTTAACTCCTTTTGGCCATAAACAAGCAATCAACGCTGTTAATCCATGAGCAGAGGCGAAAACTACCCTACCGGTCGTGTGCTCCCTAGCTTGGTTGCTCACGTTTGGACTAGAGACTGTTCTGCCTTCCATCTAACAAAAGTATCAGGTCAATCATACCATCCTATTAATTGTTATAGCTTTCCCCTAGACAGGTTGATAACAGTACATTTCTGTATTTTTTATAATAATTGTGAAATTCCCAAAATTATAAAAGGTTTGGCATGTGTATTAGGCTTTTACTCATGTTTTCAGTGGTATCTCTGACACGTTTGAGTATTGTTTGCACACAGTTTTCTTGTGAGAATACCCTTTACATTTACATCACTGTAGCCTAAAATTTGACTATGGTAATGTCCAGTCAATGACCATATCGGTCAGTATCCTGTTTCACACAATGTAATGCGTGACTTTTTATAACAGATCAGAGTGTATTCAGATCAGAATTTCCAAGCAGTGACTTCCTGTTTCACTGGGGTATATGAGGTGACCCAGAGGTTAAAACCTCTTAAACATTGACGAGTCAAGAGAAGACAAAATTCAAATAATAGAAATGTGTGAAATCAGGAAATGTTTACATATTTACAGTTACAGCAATAACTAAGAAGTTCCAGTCAACTGGAACTGTGACAAACCTGTCTGGACAACAACCCAATTATTTTGGCACCACACACAGTGAGAAGTTTGATAAGTGAGATCTCTGGATCACTGTTGGAGAGTTACCAACAAAAAAAAAAGAAAAAAAAAAAAAGGTACTATCTAAGTCTCCAAAACTACCATCAGACAACACCTCCATGTCAACACAGTTTTTGGAAGGCTTAACAGGAAAAAAAATTAATATATATAAATATTTTAAATATTTATAACCATAATCATAAGCATCTGGAGTTTACCCTACGGGGACCTAGACTGGAACCATGTTCTTCAAATGGAACCATTAAATGGTAAATGAGCTTTTTGGCAACAAACACTCAAGGTGGGTTTGGTGTAAAAAGAAGAATGACCACACTGAAAATAACCTGATATGGTGGAAGATCTGTGATGCTACAAAGGCCCTGGGAACCTCATTTGGATATATGACATCATAAACTCCATGAATTACCAGGATATTTTTTTATCAAAATATAAGAAAGTATTTGAATACACTGGATCTTCCAGCAGGACAATGATCCAAAACATACAACCCAAATCGGAAACGGTTGGGACAGTATGGAAAATAGAATAGCAAATGCAGTTTATTATTTAAATAAACCCAAACAGTGTTTTGTGCATTAACATTTATTTAATTGCAGACAGTATGAATCCAAGATAATTCATGTTTTATCTGGTCGACTTCATTTCTGAATTTCAGGCCAAGCGGTGAAGTGCTATAGGTGATACTATGTCGCATTCTTCCTGCAACCACGTCACAGAGTGAAACGGTACAGAGTTGTCATTGTTGTATTTTTGTTTTAGGACTGGCAATCCTGTCCAGTACCTGTACTGTCTTCTTTCACAGCCATGCCTTTGTAACACGTTGCCATGTGGTTTTGCATTGTCTTGCTGAAAAATGCAAGGACGTCCCTGGAAAAAATGACGTCTTAAAGGCAGCATATGCTGCACCAAAATCTCAATGTACTTTTCTGGAATTCATGCTACCAGAAGTGTAAATTACTTCTGTGAGAAACATGCAAATCCCTTCCAATATTTATTTGAGGAACATTGTTCTTAAACATTTCAATAATTTTCTCACACATTTGTTGTCAAACTGGAGATCCTCTGCCCAGCTTTGATCCTTAAAATACTCCTTTTGTGGATACTGCTTTTATACCAAATAATGATTATAATCACCTGTTGACATGTGTGAAATCACATCATCATTTTTTTTTACCTCATTACTAACTCTAAATTTTCTCTGTCCCAACGTTGATGGAATGTGTTGCAGGCCTGAAATGCAGGAATGGATGTTTACTAACGAATAAAATGAAGCTGATCAGACAAAACCAGGTTCATACTGTATGCAATGAAGTAAAAGTCAAAGTAAATGTAATAAACACTGTTTTTTGTTTTTCTTTGCTTGTTTTTTTCAATTTTCCATACTGTCCCATCGTTTTCTAGAGTTGTATGTCCAGATCAACACAAAAACAGTTTACTGAACACAAAACCAAGCTTCTGTCTTGGTCAATTGAAACCCGATTGAAAAACTGTGGGGTTATGAGTTATGAGAAGAGGGCACAAGAGAGAACCCGAAGACCATGGACAATATGAAGAGATTCTGTAAAGCAGAATGGTCTCAAATTCTCTGCTCTGTATTCTCCAACCTTATAAGATGTTATAAGAGAAGAATAAGTGCTGGTTTATTGGCAAAGGGAGGTTGTGCAAAGTATTAAGTGCAAGGGTGAGATCAGTTTGAGATTAAGCTAATTCACCAAAGGTGAATTCCTGCTTATTACTCATCTTTACCACACAGACACAGACCCCACAACAACAACTTGTAAAGAAGATCATGCAGTGCTGACTGTCATAAATATTTCTCCACCTGACCTACACCACAGTCAGCACTTAAAGGGGCTCTTTAAGGCAAACAAAACTAACATTTACTAACGTAACAAGCTCAAATGCAAGCTTTCATTACAGCAAAACAAAGAACACTCCAAATTCTAATTTTTCAACATTTCGCTCAAATCGTTATGCTGACTGTAAGATTTGTAAAGAAAAACATTTTATTAACTTGCAAAACAGAAGCATTTTCAGTAGTGGTTTCAGGAGTTTTGGCCCCCTGTGGGTTCACATAAAGGAGTTGTTATAAAATAATGTGTTTGAACACTCACACTTTCAGGTATGGTCGGAAGTCCAGTAATATCCGGAGCAACAAAGTGCAAGTGCTAAAATAACACATTAAGCAGAAAGAGAGACCAGTCAAAAAGAGAACAAATCTTGAAACCTTCCCTCTGATCACTCTCACCTTTTTCACATTGTGCTGTTGATTTACCATGTGACCCCAGGCATGGCAAAACCTTCCATTTGAATAAACTGTACAAGGTACCTGTGCAAATGCGACCATCTTCAGTTGTTATTATTGTTGATATAATGTGATTGTCTCAGTGAAAGTGAGAAAGTCTTTATTAAGGCCCAGAAGCCAGCGGCTCAGCTCTGACAGCATCAGATGGGTCTGCCTGGTGTGCATTTGAACAGCCATGCAGGTTTAATGTCTGGATCAAAGAGGCTCTGGAGCCGAGATCCCACACTGCACGCTAACTTTACAGCTTTTGTTTGCATGTGCAGTGTTCCTCCCGCTCTCTTTCCCTCTCTCCACAGGCTAGGCTGTGCCTCGTTTTGTGTGTGTGTGTGTGTGTGTGTGTGTGTGAAGAATGTCCATCTGTTGTGGAGCGCCTGGGTTCAACACTTCTGCCTTTGCATATGCTCCATTTTGTGTAATATCTGGTGTAAGATTAAAAAATACCACAATCTGACTAAACCTTGGCAATGAGGTTCCAATCAAAGCATAGCCTTCACTCAATGCATTGAAGAATATATAGAGGCTATACATCTAATAGAAAAAAAAAGTTTCTCTCATTAATTTTTGTTTGAAGTTAAAAATATATGTACACAGAAGGAATCTCAACAACTGCGCAAAAAAAAAAAAAAAAAGCATCCAGTAGTGCACGTCAAATATTCAGGCACATGTGTGTTTATTATCCCACGCAGAGTCAGATTAGCCTCTGTGTCATGGGCTTTAGTTCCAGCTGGTCGTGGCCAGCAGTCTGCATCCATGTTTAAAAATCGCACATTATCAAAGAGCTTGTTATCACTGTGCTCTGCCTGCCGCTGCTGCTGGTGTGAGCAGGATCCTAGTACCTTCCTCCCTACACACACACCCACACACACTGCTGGAAAAAACACATACTATATACATTTACATTCGCAGCATTTAGCAGATACCCTTCTCCAGAACGACTTACAGAAGTGCTTTGTATTCTTCCTAGCAGACAAAACCTCCTGTTAGTACAAGTAAGCAATAGTCCAAGAACACAATCCAATCAGAACCGGTTAGGATCTGATGTAGGTAAATCAACAATACACACAAGCAGAGGGCTTTATAATTTTGGCACTCCCAATGTAAGTTCTAAGCTGTTATAGGTTGGAGCAGATATACTAACTACTTTCCGTGTTATGTGCAGCTTAAGGACAAATCCAATGTTTTTAACAAAGCAGCATCTGAATGCAGCTACATGAATATTATTTCCATGAACAATTCTAGAAGGACTTTTAGCTGCCTCCTGAGCTCATATTTAAGGTTTCAGAATTAAAGCTAACATTTTTATGAGCAACAGTCACATAAAAACACAGTGTGGTTTAACAGGATGACTGCCTTTTAACTATAAATAATCTTTTGATATTCCAAAGAAGAACACTGCAGTTGAGAGGCATTAATTATTTAGAAAGTTTCATTGCTTTTCTAAAAAAGACGAAAAAAGTAGCAGACAAGACCAAGGCAGGACTTTCTTTTCTTTTTCTTTTCTTTTTTTAAGGACAATGCTTCTTTGGTCAAACTTGAAACCCTCGTCTCCCCTGCAATTAGCTGCACAGTTTTAGATTTAGGAGCAGAATTTCTTTCACCTCCCACATTTGTTCACTCTCAATTCACTGACTTTTGGCTTCTTGGATCTTTCACAACTTGCCCAAAGGCAATATGAAAACACTTGTTCTTACACATCGAGAGTAAGAGGGTTCACTCAAGAGAAGAGATTATACTACTACAATGCAAATTACATATAAAACGATGTTTCAGTTAACAGCTCAACATCACCTTGTGACACAAACTGTATCCTTTGTAACGTTGAAAATAACTTAGTTTAAACAATGAACTGCTAAAAAGTTGTACTGTAGAAAAGGGTGAAGCAAATTGTATAAATATGTTTAAATTGTGTAGAAATAACAACACTGGCTAACAAAAGCACCAATAAACAGCTAATACAGATAAACATTAGTTGTCCTCGATACATTTTATTCCAACATATACAAATAGCTCCATGTGTCTTTGTACAAAGCTAAAACGTCCAACAGTTAGTAATACTTTCAGAGAGAATGTCAAACACTACAAATATGCACTTCTGGCTCTGACAGGCGGATGCTTAAGGGCACTCTAACCTATGCTTGCATCTGGATCTGATTATATGTGAAAATTGGCCATTAGGATTAACGATGGCCGACAGTGCCTTATCGGCAAAAACATTCAGAAGAAGGAGTTTCAGATTTATTTATGAAAAAAGCACTGTGCTGCGGTACCTACCACACTCAGAGATACAGCTGTGTTCGGCTTTGGCACAGTCAGACCGTGCAGCGTCTCCAACACTTCATTCAGATCACTTTCCTAAAAAATAACAAATAAGAAAAGAAACACGCAAAGGCTTGTGAAGGGGGGTGACAAATTTCAGTGACCAATTGTTACCAATTTTGGGCCAGCGTGCACACTGTGTTCCTGCAGCAAGCCTGAAGGAGGAGGGGGGGAAAACAAGCGAGAGTCGCGTTTTTAACAAGCAATCCTGAGGTTAAGAGACGGTAAGCTAGGCCATGGCAGACGCTTATTATTCGGGGGATGATTTATGGCTGACTTTGGCTGTTCGTAATTAACCGTAGGTCCTCATTCAGAGAAGGCGGCTTTAAGAAGCCTTTGGAGAGTAGCTTCGCCACAAAAAAGGCCCCTGGATTATAATGCTGGCCTTTTATGAGCTCTTACAACAAGGGCGCAATTTACTTTCTCGGCCTCTGCAGGGTTGCAGTTCTTTAATGCTGCAAGAAATATGGATCCACGCAGAGAAATTATTATTTTGTTCCTTTGAAACAGTGTGCCAGCTGATAAAGCTTCTCCTGCGCATGTATTTAGTGGCTGCTCTCTCAAGATCCCGGATGTTCACACACATGGTCAGTATCACAGCCTGAGGAAACACTTCATTTCCCCTCACTTTAAGCCATCACGCTTGTCCTTCCTTGTCCGTCAACATGCACTTCACAAGCGCAACTGTCAACATCCAAGTCGAAACTGCCCTAACTTTAAAAAATACATAAATAAAATAATCTCATTCTCTATGAATAAACTGAATACATGTTGCTTTATGTATTAAATGGGGATTTCAGAGCTCATTCAACAATTATATCCAAAAGGACAGGTTTGAAATGGAATAAATATTCATTTCAGATCTATTAATCAGCCGCTGTAATAAGATGGAATAATAACATAATGACAATAAATTCATTCATCTGGAGGGAATATATTGAGGAGCATCACACTTCTGCACTTGTGATTTTCCTGTTGTAAAATTCACTTTTTCTGTAGCGCCACTAAGCACAACTGCTTGACACCTCAGTGATACAGGAAAACTAAGACGCTGTTTAATCTGAGCCTTTTTTCCCTCCTATGCAGTTACAGTAAGCTCCGGAGTGGGGGGAAAAAAAACATGGTTTTTGGCACAGTGCATTTCCCAGAGATTTGTTTTCTGTAAATCATGAAGGATTGACTTCCTGTTCCATGTTTGGACTGTTAAATGTCAACAACGCAGCAAAGCAAAACATGCGAGTGCCAAACGGCGTCGCCTGACTAACTGGGCTGGACTAACCGAGCTGCGACATTTTTCTTTTCCCTCTCCTGTCTGCACACTTGTACATGTAACAAGCCAGTTTGGTTTTCTCACCTGCAGTCTTGTCTGAAACACTAATAGAGTGACAGAGGGCAATTTGTTTGTTTGCACATATATATATATGTATATATATATATATATTTATTTTATATATGTATACACACATATGTATGTATATATATATATATATATATATATATATATCTATATAAATCTATATAATATATATATATAATAATATATATACACACACACCACACACACACACACCACACACACACCCACACACACACACACACCACACACACACACCCCCACACACACCCCACACATAGTATCCGTATATATATATATATCTCTATCATATATATATATAAAATATAGGATATATATACACACACTTTATTTTTACTTTAATATGTTACACACACACCACACACACACATAAATATATATATATTACATATATATATTATATATATATATATATATATAATTATATAATATATATTGTGTGTGGTGTGTGTGTCTCCTCTCTGTGTGTGTGTCTCTCTCATCTCCTCTCTCTCTCCTCCTCTCTCATATATATATATATATATATATATATATATATATATATATATATATATATATATATATATATATATATATATATACATACACACACACACACACACACACACACACACACACACACACACACACACAGATACATACACACATACATATATAAAATATATATATATTTATATATATATAAAATATATATATATATATATAAATAAATAAATAAAAGACATATAATATCATTACTTTTATTATTATCACTATTAGTACTAGTACTAACAATTCTGTTTTTCTAAAGCATAATTTGGATGTTCGATTGAAAAGCACCTCACTAATTTACCTGGCATTTTGTTAAGTAGTCTGCAAGGGTATTAAGCAGCTTGTAGTAAATTTCGAACCATGGCAGATAGCTGTAAAAAAAAGAAAAAAACAGACAGGCAGTGAGTCATGGATTACAGTGGAAAATGTAATTATCATGATACAGCAAACATGGCAAAGAAAATTAGCATCCCACAACTGCACCCTGCAAAGCTGGTTTGCACCACTAAATCCATCCCTCCTTCCTGTCTGATCTCAACATTTAACCCAGCAGCTCTGGGCTTTCACTGGAATTCTGTACCCTTGTTTATAACACTGAAGTCTGTACTTTAAGGATGGGGAAAGCGAAAGAAGCGAGAGTGATTCAGTTACTTAAACTATACCAAAAACAAATCTACAGATTAATAAATAAAAACATTATCCCATTGTAGTCTGAAATAAAGAAGAGCTGGGGGAGACGCAATAGTTTACAAGCATGCTGTGCCCAGATGCACTGGCACAGCCCAGGCATTTTACATTAGCCACTACAAGAGCATTTTTTTACTCTCAAATGACATTTCAGCAGACCCAGGCTGACCGAATTACAAAAAAATGTACTGTCTCTGTTTTAACTAATCACACAACACCTTGCCAAGAGACATCATATCATGTATACACAACATTGTGTTTTTGTTTAGCTTGACAGAATCTTGGCAAAGTTGACACAGTTCTGGAGGTGGAACAAGGCCAACATTTTGTTTTGGCTTAGAGGTTGCAAGAACACACCATTTATTTTGTTACGCGATGTAATGAAAAACTGTGGGCTGCTCACAATTTTTTTTTTTTTTTTTTTACACACTTTAATTCAACATGCATTTAAAGTTCTCTACTTAATTGGAGCTGATTACATCATTTAGGATTTATTTTTCTGTGGTGCATATGCCTCACTGACTTTATTTTGCATGCATGAGGTTTAAAAAAAATAACAGGAGAATGTTGGTGAAGTCAGACTGAGAAAATGAATGAGTAAAGGAAAAGGATGCCCCTGTCTTTAAAGGTACAGAAAAGCATATTAATTCGAACCACAGACTGAGGGCTGAGGAGGGTTTATTTCACTTTGCATGGGTCAGTGAGCGCTCCAGCAGACTGGAATTAACAGACAACAACGAAAACAGTGGTGAACGTAATGCAAATTTCCACACTGCTAAATCCGCTCAGGAGGCCCAGTGATGGGCGGCTCCTAGGGAAGTGCAATCAAGTGCAATTCTGAATGACCATTAACCTAAAACAATCAGCTCTTAACGTGACAATATTTTGACATCTAAAGATGACATCCAAACCAGGTCATATTATCTACATGAAATGTAGATCATTTAAAATTCAAGGCTCAGGTATGCTAATCATCTCCTTTTTTCACTTGTGAAGAGGAGTAAAATAGGAGTCACTGCTGTCAGAGAGACATGACAGGCCTTGAAGAACTCAAACACTCATTATACTCCTAAATGAGGTAGTCTGTAAATCTTTTGTTTCAAACACAAATAAATGATTACTGTATGAGCTGAAAGCTTGGTGTTTCAAGATATCCAGGGAGAAATCTTCTTCATAATTACTTGTGTTATGTTGACAATGGTTTATTCCAATGCAATAAATTAATAACTCACATATTTTTGCTCTTCTACTCTTTTTTTTTGCCTCTTAAAGCAACCCCCAAGTCACCTAATCTCTTCATGGACAGTGAGTAAGAATGTGTTTGTATTCGACAAATCCTGCGATAGAGAGACATTCATCATCTTGAGTTGTGCTGTGAGGCGAGGCAATCTCTCTGGCCCTTTTAAGACCTCAACTCAAAAGTGGTTCGCATTCTCGCAAACTAAACCAGCTAATCTAACTCACACAGACATAGATCCTCACAGCTACAGCTCAGAAGGGTTAGAAAAGCAGCAACGATACAGCTCAAATGAATCAAAACTCATCAACAACAATTAAAGGAATGGAGGTTTCAGAAACAGTAAGTATTAACGCGAGTTCATGGACATACTAAAACAAAGCAAATTCCAACCATTACTACCAATGTACAAATACTTATTTTAAATATGCTACACCCATTTTATATATATTACATGTATATATAGATTTCAATAATAAGTATGTTTTAGCCGTGGTGAATTTGATGTACTGCTTTCGTTATCATTATTTAATTCCACTGTAATGTCTTCATTAAATATATTCTTCCACACGCACTAGTCAGAAATATTCTAGGTATTTCAGAAATGGCCTCCTAATGTCAAAGAACAATCAAAAACCAGGATCAGCACATACTGTATTTCCAGATATATGATCAGGATGTAAATCACAAGGAATTGTATTTATTGTATGTATTTAGAATGAATATACACTTCCACTTCTGTTTCCAAACACCTTTGCCCCTTCACTGTCCATTCATGTAAATGGCATACTGATTTTCTGTCAGTTTCTCCATTTCATTTATTCTATATTTAATAATCATTCTTACATCATTACAATTGCTAAATCTTTTCCATTTGTAAAAGCACAATACATTTATTTCGAAACGTAAAAAGAAATGCATAAAATAAAATACAAATTCTAAATATTACACAAATAAAAAGAAAGACAAAGATTCGGAACATGGTCCGTACTTCAAAATTAAATATGAAATGAATTCATCTCTAAATTTTCGCCATTTCCAAGTTACCATTTACATTGTGTTAGACTTAATCAAAGGCAAGTATTAGCAGCATGCAAAAATTAAGCATTCCACATCTGAAGTGACTCTCTCAAAAAGAGATCTGGCCCCTTTGCCCAGAGCTTCAAACGCACTACAAACACACTTAAAATGCCTGTCCCAGTAAAACTGTCCTTCTCATTAGGCTAGCTCCTTATGTAAGCATAGGTGACAATTTTATGGTCCTGCCACTTCAACAGTCAGACGCACACCGTTACAATTAAAAAGTTAAGGAAAGAGCAGATGTGTTAATATTCATGTTTCATCACAAGACAGAAAACATTTAGTGAATGAATTTAAAATCCTGTACTGAACACCGCTATACATTTTTCCATATTTTTGGGTTCTGTAATCTCTCTCTCTCTCTCACACACACACACACACACACACACACACACACACACACACACACACACACACACACACACACACAAATAAGTAAGACCCTAGTACCCTCTCAACGCAATTCTTATTATGAATGAGGTAAGCCATGCAAACTACTCAGAATGCATAATGAATTTTATACATCATATGTCAAATGAATTAGCATGTAAAACTCAGCGAGAAGGACAGGGGAGACTCCTGCTAATTGGCAGTCAGGCTTCAAGCATAATTATCGCCAAAGCGTCTCTGGTATGCTTCCGTGCCAGTAGACGAATAATGAGAGGAAAGAAAGAGGGGGGAAAAAACAAAGGGCATCCATGCTGGGGTGGGATGAGGAAAGATCTCGGCAGCAGCTCATCAAGTCAATGATAAACCTGAAATTGTCCATCAGTATCAACCCATTTTTACTGCCATAGACAGAGGAGCAACCTTGTTATGAATTTCTGAATGTGTTTTCAGAAACGTCTCGGTTTTGTATCCTTCATTATGATGACTATGCATTTGTACGGAAATTCCCATTTATCATTTTGCTCTCTACTAATTTTCCCCAGTTATCCTATTGTCAGAAAGGTGTAAGTCTGTGTTAGTATTCAAGGCTCCTTAATGAAACCAGGAACTGATGAAGATGGCAAAATTGTCTGACAGAACTTCAGATCTTACCTTGGCATAATTACATTTAAAATGACAATTTCTAATTCTGAAAAAAAATGTTGTGACATGCTATTTCTGAATTTAATTCGTATTCCGGCATTAAACTGAAGTGACATGAATTTGTCCACTGTAAATGACGTTCAGTAAACGTAGCTTCACATTCTCAAAAAAACTAAATGCTTTCCATGTATTTACAGATTTAAAAAAAACTCCTAAGCTAAGCTTTTAGCAAGGAAAATACCCTGTTTCCACCTGTACACTAGCAAAAAGAATAAAATCAAACACTAAGAGACTGTCACTTACCTGAGTAGACAGACGCAAACCTTGCAGCCAGAGGTAAGACGGCAGAAACCGAACCTCTGCTTGCTCTCAATGTCAGTGAGCACAAAAGTGAAGTTCTGGCCCACCTGATTCTGGGACACTCTACAGGCACGACACAAAAAAAGCAAGCTTTAGAAGGGCCCTGTACACTGTACAACCTAAGGAGGCATACATTCATCAGAAGCATGTCAAATGATTGCACTTAAACTTATAATCTTTGTCTCAAGTATGTGCTAAAGAAGAACTACATATTAGGCTAATCAATCTTAAAAGTGCTAATGATGATGAATGAAAAACAGTACTAGAAGGAAAATACAGGTGGCTGTACAACTACTGTAGAAGGCTACAAACCTTGTTATTATAATAAGCTATTTGTTTTCAGTCATTTTGCCTACGTGCTCTAATATGCATTGTCATGGTGTCGGGCCAAAAATGTAAAGGAATAAGCGAAACTGTTCCACGCCTTGAAAGTAACCTGGATGATTTAACCAGCAGGACGCACTTTCTAATGCACGTGGTGGCAACTAAACCCTAGTATGTTTCAACACTAGATGGCAGCAGTTAAGTTTCAACAAAAAACGGAGCCATAACCCCCACCGCCACTGCCTATAAAGTATACAAAGGCACTTTTCACATTTTTGTTTTCACAAGCAAGTCTGCTCTATTCGCTACTGCTGTGAGAATCAGGTCTCCATGATGTCCCCAAAGACCCACATCACACCTCACGTAGTGCGATTCTTACATGCAAACATATCATCTCATTTACCTGGTGGGAGAGCCCCTATAGATCTCTGACTACTTTCAGTGCATAGCTTTTTAGAGTAGGGTCAAGTTATTAAGTATGAAATATTTATTACGTGCATCTCTCTTTCATTAATTCTTTACTTTCCTGTCCTTAGATTCCTTTCGCATTTAATATGCTGTGTGTGTGCGTGTGTGTGTGCGTGTGTGTGTGTGTGTGTGTGTGGAAAACTGGACACGAGTGCACCAAAACCCCACTTTAACAAAATGACAGTGACTAATATTAGTAGTTATAGAAAAAAAAGGTCAAGAAGAGGAAATCCTACCTTTCCACATCAAACGGGAAACAGAATTTCGGTACCATCTGCAGAACCTCCTATGAGAAAACAGAGAGCAGAACATCATGGGTACAGCTGCATGTACAAAATAATCAGATACCTGCAAAAACAGACACTAACAAAAATCTGATATTCACACATAAATGAACTGATAATGACCTGAAAATCAATTAAGCATTTAAGAAATGGTTTTCGTTCAGTACCGTAGTTACAGGTAGAGAAAGAGTTTACTTTTGGTACTATGACTACTTTCCAGAAGTAGAATATAATTTACTGGGCAGTGGAGTTGTATTTATTTGGAATATTTTGGGTGCATATTGAACATAATCCTGCCCTCCATGCACCCCATGCAACCAAATAACAGACACAAGCTGAATCCTTAGCAGTGTATCACATTAAATATATGTCGAATTAGTACAAAACTCATTTAAGATTTACTGTTGTTAAATAACAGACTACTGAGCTAAACAACTCGACGGTTATCTTTAGACATTGCTAAGACGTTGATTATGTGACTTGAATAATCAGGTTCTCCTATAATTAGATAGTGATTGGATTATTAGTATGCATCTAGATACACTCGATATAATAAATATATAAAACAGTGAATGACCTCACACCGGGAGGGTGCACCTGCACAACGTCAGTGACGGAGTTTGACTACACCAGTGTAATAAATTGTGCCACACTGTTATGTCAGCATCATTACATCGAACCAATGAGGATAATGAATCATTATGCTACACTTCTGTTTGTGTTTTTGTACAACCTGAAGCTTGTCAATGAGTAATAGGACGAGTTATCTGATGCCATAAGCTCCATGCCGTCTGAGCTAGCAAACAGGGCTCAGCAGCTTAAATAATTATCCACCATTAACTTCATTTACTGGCAAGGTAAAGCAGGAGAAGGGATGGGAGGACTGGAATGGAGGATGCTAAATATTTGCTGGGACAATGGCTGAGAGGATCGGTGAGGAGAAATCAGCCTTAAGGGCTTTAGCTCTCCGTGCAGGCCCAGAGGGATCCCTGCACCAGCAGCATATGGATTTCAACATTCAGCCCAGGCACCATATGGGTAAGGCACGTCTGGCCGGTCCTGCACCACAGCTTAGCCATGGGGAACTGCCAGTGATCCCATCACACCCAGAAAAAAATATATAAAGAAAGCTTCCACCACTCGGAGGGAGGGTGTGGCATTTGAGAGTGTGCATGTCTGTGTTTTTATTTGCGTGTGTGAGTGCAGAGCTGATGACTGGCTGTTGTACAGCTCAGTAGGAGGTGGAGGCAGGGGGTGGGGTGGCTGGTTGGGGGGTAGTGAACCGGATAGCAGAAGAGGAGGATTGAAGAATCTGGCAGGAGACGAGAACTGGCAGAGACTTGTGCCATTTCTCAGTGCGGCCTGTGACTAGTGTTCATTTACAAAAATAAAAAATAAAGAAGTTGCACACAAGCAAGCGCAGCACTGCCGTATGTGCCTGCTGCTATTATTAGCTGCTATAGGCATGCATCAATATGTTATGCTTCCTCTTGCTTTTTTGGGTCATGCACGTGGCACAAATAAATTCTTCTCCTCATTTGGAAAATGTCACAGCACCACAATGGCCATCTCACCATCGCCTACCTGCACTTAGACTCTACAGTCCTTGCCACTAAGAACATATCTAAAGGAAGACGCACAACTGCAGTGTGGTTAAGGGTCATCATGATCTGCTTCTATATACCAAAGAGACATTCATATGAACATTCGCGCCATTAGATATATAAAAAAAATAGCCAGAAAATGGCACTAGACCACATCAATATGGCAATTTCAGTATTAATTATGTACAACTAATATAGTTAATAACACGATTGGTCCCCAATTTACGATGAGGGTACGGTTTGATAAACCCATTGTAAGCTGAATGTACCATCCACTGAGGAGTTTAATATTCACTGTATATATAGGAGTACAGACATCATGAAACGCACTGCTCATGATTCCGTTCATGATTCGATCTTCTCACAATTATTGATTTAACATTCGGTAAAAGACATTCCGTTTTTATTTACAAGGTTCTTATAATTTTTAATCTTTATTTAAACAAAAAACAATTAAAAGAAACTAGTAGAAAGAGGTTTAAAATGTATTACAATAATGCTTCACCACATCTTAAACAACCAAGTAACAAAATTCCATTTTCATTTCTGAGGAATAACCATTCAAAAAAATGTGCATTTTTCTTGTATCTTCTTCTTTCAGCTTCTCCCTTTATCAGGGGTCACCACAGCGAGTTAAACGTTTCCACCTCACCCTGTCCTCCACGTCCTCTACTCTCACCCCAACGCCCTGCATATCTTCATTTACCACTACCAAATAACTCCTCTTTGGTCTTCCTCTCCGTCTCTTGCCTGGCAGCTCCATCGCCAACATCCTCCTACCAATATATCCACTATCCCTCCTCTGCACATGTCCAAACCATCTCAGTCTTCCCTCTCGAATTTTGTCTCCCAATTTTCCAACCTGTGCTGTCCCTCTGATGACCTCATTCCTAATCCTGTCCATCCTGGACACTCCTAAAGAGAACCTCAGCATTTTTCTTGTATAAAAATAAAAAAAATCTTATTAGAATGAGTCTCACTGAGGACGGGATGTGCATCCATGAGTATGACCTATGACTGTGCCCTCTGGTGTTCAAAAAATGCAACTGCATTAGAGGGGGTAATAAACAAGCATGCATAATCCAACACGGCGATGCACATTGTCCCAATTTTGGGACAGTTATGCATGTCATGATGCATCTCTACACCCCTAAATCATAGACCAGCCTAAATTAATCAGGCTTAAAACGCTTACTTTAACCTACAGTTGGACAAAATTACTAACAAAGCTTACTTTGTAATAAAGTACTGAATATCTCTTGTAAATTATTGAATAATGTATTGAAAGTGAAAAACAAAAATTAAATCGTTAGTCCATTAACGCTGCTGCCTGGATTCCTAGCATTTGCGAGAGAGTATCGCACTGCTTATCACTTGCACTGCTTATCAGTATAGAACTGCTTATCGTACTGCTTATCACTTGCCGTGGAAAAAACTGAATTTGTATGTGTGTCTATTAATCGGATTACCATCGTAAACTAGATACAACGTAAACTGAAGCATCATAATCCGGGGAGCACATTGTATATCCCACAGCTCTAGAAAAAATAAGACAAACAGTCCAAATGTATAGTCATACCTCACGTACAAATTCATTCTGTCTGTTCAAAAGTCTACAGGCACCTGTACAAAGATAGCTACTGGGCTCCCAGCAGCCCTTCAGCAAGACCGAGCAAGACACTCCCACGATTCTCCTCAGAGCATTACAAAAATCTAAACCACAGTGTGCACTCTGCACCCTCCGTCCCATCTTCCCTTCTCTTATTGCTATTCATCCAGGTGATCAGGGGACTACACCAAAACATGTCAAGGGACGAGAGACACACTGGGTAGAGAAACGACGCGTGTTGTTGTTGTTGTAAGGATGCATTCACACACCCCCCCCTCCCCCCCGCCCCCCTTCATCACTTCCTCCTGACCGTTTTCCCAAGACAAAAGAATATAAAGTAGCTAATACATTTACAACTCGCTGGAGGTGGCAGGCTGAAGTCGAAGGGCCGCATTATTAAGTTACTGTTGAGACAGGGGTATCATTCAAAAGGACAGAAGTCTCCATTCCACCCGGCTCCCACCGCAGAGAACGCAACAATCACGGCTTTTCCCTTTCTCTTACTCTCTATCACTCTCCACCACCTTCATTTATTACCTCACCACACATCGACAAGACTACATTCCCACCCCGTGGGACTGAATAAGTAGCACACAGGGCTGAAGCAGCGGAAGAATTTAGAACTCTTAATAAATAGTTTTTGAACTGTTACTGCAGTGCTGGCCTATGCGGTAATGACACTAACGCATCCAACATTGTACTGTGAACACTACATACCATCGTTATTACATTATCATCAGGACATTCAGACCAATATCAATGGCTACTGTTTGGTTTTTTCAGATAAACTGCGGCTGTCATGATCAAAAGTAATGCAGGCCAAACTTTAACTGTGAAACATCACAGGTTCACCACATTTTCGATACTGCGATACAAATGTTTTACACTGTGCAGTAATACTTCATCCCCGGATGCTATTTTTGTCCATATTGTGCAATACGTTATCACAGTTTGCAATATGCCACCCTATCTCCTTGCAGCTCTTGAAAAGACAATGGCAGTTAATGACTTCGTGTTTGGCGGTTTTTACTGTATAAACCATGCGACTGGGCTACTGGTGGAATAGAGGCTGTTATGTTTCTTTGTTATACTGTATCTCTAATAAATTGCACCGTGCTGTAAGCTGCCACAAACCAGTGCTGCTTCTCACAAATCAGCTGGGCTCACAAAATTGAGAGCGACAAGTAAGGATGATGCGGGGAAACAGGATTTCACACACAGGACTCGTACAAGTCGACTAAATACGGGGAGCTTGTGTTAAAATGCGGCTCCTCCTTAAAACATCAGCTACTGACTAGTTAAGCCGAACAAACTTTACTACCACCTTAGTACCTATTAAGTGACTTGGTGACCTATGTGCTTTATTAACAGTCACAATCCAGAATAAAAGTGATTATGGCACTTAGGAATGTTGTAAAATAAAAAAAAGAAACGTGATTTTAGCATGTCTTAAGCAATTTATTAAAATTATGAATACATTTCATCTTCTTCCAATTTTGCCTGATCTTTTTTTCCCCCAGCTATTAAGGTCTGCAGCATAGTTCAAGAGATATTTTTTGAGACTTCCCAGCCTATACTGGTTCACTGTCACAGCCCTAGAAAGAAAGGAATGAGTAGTGGTTCTTGCATACAGTGCAGGGTTCAGAGGCTGCAGTCGAGCAGTAGGCTTGCTTGCTTGTGTCAGGAGCATTCGAGCTCAGCATATTTAAATTAGAACAGCGAGACAGAACGGTGGGAGAGTCTGTCTCCCAGCCCAGGGTTTGAAATGCGAGCAGGGAACTTGGCAGCGTTCTGCTGCTACTAGGTAAAAGAGAGAAACGTGATAGTAACACACGCATGCACGTACGCAGTCTTGATAAACGTATATTTATGGGGACTTTGCATTGATGTAAAGATTATTGTAGTTCTGCTGTGCAACACCAACACCTAACCCAAACCTTAACCTCAGTAACAAAACTTTTTGGTTCTCTTTTGGTTTTTCAAACAGATTGCAGATTTTGTCAACAAGCAATTAAAGTTGTGGGGACCAGCAACATGTCCCCACAAGGTCAAAAACATCCAAGCTTCCTATCCTTCGGGGGACATATGGTCCCCATCAAGAACATAAATACTTGGTCTCTCCTCCTCTCTAGGTTTCTCTCTCTCGTTCTCTCGCTGTCTCTCACACAGACACACACGTCAATACTTGCCAGGATAGGGACTGATAGAGAAATAGAGAAGTAGTTGGGGAAAATGGGAGAAGGATGAGACAGTGGAAGAGAGAAATTGAAAGACAATATGAGGAAGGAAAGAATGAGGAGGAAAAGAAACTGGGAAGTGCAACGAGAGACACAGACAGATAAGACGGAGGGCACACACACAGAGAGAGAGAGAGAGAGAGAGAGAGAGAGAGAGAGAGAGAGAGAGAGAGAGAGAGAGCTGGAGAGAGAGAGGGAGAGGAGAGAGAGAGGAGAGAGAGAGAGAGAGAGAGAGAGATCCCCTTCTCTTCCTTCACACAAGCCTGGGCGCGGGATTCTCCTCCATCCCTGGGTGGTTTCAGTCTTTAAACCTCCATGCTCTTAAAAATTCTGCCAGCCAGCAGGTCTACACGCCACTATGGAACTGTCGCCAGCAGGGGATGTGGTGTGTCTGTGTGTGTGTGTGTGTGTGTGTGTTAGAGAAAGAGAGAGAGAGAGACTGGCATAGCCACCATGCTGATGGCACAGAAGTCCTCTTGACAGGTTCAGCCCTGAATCTTCCCCACAGATCAATGCAGGAGCCTGCGGCCTCTCACTCCCCCTTCCCCAATTAGGTGCTCTCTCTCTCTCGTTTTCTCTTTCTTTCTCCCGTTCGACAGAAAGCCAGGCCATAATCCATGCAGCACAAAGGCCTTTGGCTACAGTGACACAAAGGCCCACTGGTCCCCAAACAGGCCTTTCAAACAGGCCATTTAAAATATATTATCATCTTCAGTTAAAATAAACCTGGTACATCTATTTATTTAAAATAATTAGCCATCTTAAAAGAACATTCTTATGTTAAATCAGCTCTACCTTACTGGGTCGTTAACAAATGTTCAACATAAATCTGCACTAAATTTATATCAGCAATACACCATGGTAGATACACAGACCCCAGAAGACCATCTGTGCCAGTATTTTAGCAGCAATAGTACCGCAATACTGCAGTGACTTCCTGGCAAAGGAGTTTACATTCTATTGTCAGTCAGCTAAACGTATGCAGAAATGTTCATATAACAATGTTTTATAGGAATCAAACGCATTATTCATTATTTATTCCTTAACAGACATTCTGTATCCAATATATCTCCTATATCCAAACACAGTGCACACTCACCAGCCACTTTATTAGGTACACCTGTTCAACTGTTCGCAAATATCTAATTAGTCAAATCACATGACAGCAATTCAATGTATTATGGCATGTAGACATGGTCAAGAGGACCTGCTGTGAACATAAGATTGTGGAAGAAAGATTATTTAAGTGACATTGAAATGAGTATTTAAAATATTGCTGATCTACAGGGATTTTCATGCACAGCTCTCAAAGGTTTACAGAGAATGGTCAGAAAAAGAGAAAATATCCAGGTTCAAGCTGGTTTGTTACAACTGAAGTATGCAGAAGAGCACCTCTGAACACACAATACATCAAACCTTGAAGCAGATGGGCTACAGTAGCAGAAGATCACACCAGGTGCCACTCCTGTCAGCAAAGAACAGGCATCTAAGGCTACAAAACACATGGGCTCACCAAAATTGGACAATAGAAGACTGGAAAAACTGCTTAGACTGATGAGTCGTGTTTCCTACTGAAACATTTGGATGGTAGAGAATTTGGTGTAAACATCACAAAAGCATAGATCCATCCTGCCTTGTGTCTAGTGTTAAGGGGCACACTTTGGGCCCCTTAATACCAACTGAGCAATGTTTAAAGACCACAGCCTAACTGAGTATTGTTGCTGACCATGTCCATCCCTTTATGATCACAGTGTAACTGTTGGCTACTTGCAGCAGGATAATACACCATGTTACAAAGCTCAAATCATCTCACACTGGTTTGGTGAACATAACGATGACTTCACCTTACTCAAGTGGCCTCCACAGTCACCAGATCTCAATCCTAATGGAGCACATTTGGGATGTTAAGGAAAGGGAGATCCACATCATGGTTGTGCAGCCGACAAATCGGCAGCAACAGTGTGATGCTATCATTTCAAAATGGACCAAAATCTCTGAGGAATATTTCCAGCACCCTGATGAATCTATGTTACGAAGAATTAAGGCAAAAGTAGGTCCAACCCGGTACTAGCTAGCAAGGTGTACCTAATAAAGTGGCTGGTGAGTGTACATCAGTATGGAAATTTGTAAATTTGTATTGTAAATTTTCAGACGAGAGACAATTGGCATTAAACCCACAGTTTTCGACTGTACAAAAGCCCACCTAAAGTGGTGCTTGAAAGGTTGTGAACCCTTTAGAATTTTCGATATTTCTGCATAAATATGACATAAAACATCACCAGATTTTCACACAAGTCCTAAAAGTAAAGAGAACCCAGTTAAACAAATGAGACAAAATATTATACTTGGTCATTTGAGGAAAATGACCAACTATGACATATTAGTGAGTCGCAAAAGTATGTGAACCTCTAGGATTAGCAGCTAATTTGAAGGTGAAATTGTGAAAGGAGATTTCTGAGGACCTCAGCAAAAAGTTGTTGATGCTCAACAGGCTGGAAAAAGTTACAAAACCATCTCTAAAGAGTTTAGACTTCACCAACCCACAGTTCACAGTCAGACGGACTGTGTTCAAATGAAGGAAAGTCAAGACCATTGTTACCCTTCCCAGGTGTGGTCGACCAACAAAGATCACTACAAGAACAAAGTGTGTAATAGTTGGCGAGGTCACAAAGGACCTCAGGGTAACTTCTAAGCAACTGGAGGCCTCTCTCACATTGGCTAATGTTAATAATCATGAGTCCACCATCAGAAGAATGCTGAACAACAATGGGAGTGCAAGGCAGGGTTCTCCAAAAAGAACATTGCTGCTCATCTGCAGTTCGCTAAAGATCACGTGGACAAGCCAGAAGGCTACTGGAAGAATGTTTTGTGGACAGATGAGACCAAAATAGAACTTTCTGGTTTAAAAGAAAAGCGTTATGTTTGGAGAAAGTAAAACATCGCATTCCAGCATAAGAACCTTATTCCATCAGTGAAATATGGTGGTAGTATCATGGTTTGGGCCTGTTTTGCTGCATCTGGGCCAGGACAGCTTGCCAGCATTGATGGAATAATGAATTCTGAATTATAAAGAAAAAATGTCAGGACGTCTGTCCATGAACTCAATCTCAAGAGAAGGTGGGTCATGCAGCAAGACAACGACCCTAAGCACACAAGTCATTCTACCAAAGAATGGTTAAAGAAGAAAAAAAATGTATGTTTTGGAATGGCCAAGTCAAAGTCCTGACCTTAATCCAATCCAAATGTTGTGGAATGTGAGGAAACCCACCAACATCCCAGAGTTGAAGCTGTTCTGTATGGAGGAATGGGTGGAGTGTCACACCAGATACACCACATACTTTTGCCACTCACTAATATGTAATATTGGATCATTTTCCTCAATAAATAAATGACCAAGTATATTATTTTTGTCTCATTTGTTTAACTGGGTTCTCTCTATCTACTTTCAGGTGTGAAAATCTGATTATGTTTTATGTCATATTTATGCAAAAATATAGAAAATTCTAAAGGGTTTATACACTTTCAAGCACCACTGTACTTTGAATCGCATTAGCGTAACATAGCAGCACAAAGGTCATTCTGATTGGACGTCCTGTCTGCCCATTATATGCAAACTGAACAAGGTTTAGTCTCTGCAGCACATCATTAAGGTCTCATTTATCAACATGCACTAGATGTACACATAGACGTATGTACTGCCCATCTCTGTTTCCTCTAAAGTAAAATACAACAACAGTTAGCACATAATTAATCACAGAATAAAACAAAAGTTGTGGTTACTCAAATATAAGGAGGATTTCTATAATAGATACAGAGCAATTCCGAACACCACTTACCTTCTACCATTTTTAAAAATCTCTATTCATCACAGCGAGTTCACATGACAGGTTAGGGGATTAAAATACCCCATATGTCATAGCAGGAATGTGGCAGTGGCAGTTCTGATAGCTAGGTTCAACTCAAATTATTAAAAGATAACTGAAAACCTCTGAGCAACCTTGTTAACAGTTAGCTCCCAGGTTATTAAAGTTACGCAAATAAGCACAGTTGTTATTAAATATTCTGGCAAATTCTGTGAAATTCTGTGAATGTAATGGCTTAAATTAAAACTCGAATACTGAACTCCCCCTCACTGCTACCTGTGAGTTAGTTCACCAGGATTTGGCAAACATGCCTGCTACCTCGGATGCATTTTAAATCCCACATAGCAAGGCACATATCTTAAAAAACAAACAAAAGCATTGGCAATGCACACATTTGCCATAATATTTAGTACAGCTGCAGTCTGTGTAACGCTAAAACAGTGTCTGTTCTGACTTATTTGAAGCACATCTGTAATTTGCTTAATATTTCCCAGTTACCCAAATAACTGCATTTGACTGTACCAGATCTATTAAGCATGTAAATCCATACAATCAATGATTGACAGTTAGCTCATGAAATCACAAGTCATATCTACAGAAGTAGTGATAGACCAATTAATCTGGCCAATTTTGAAATAATCAGCATGGGCCGATATAAATTCAGATGTATAAACCCAAAAATAATGGGGAAAATGCAGAGAAAATTTGTTTCCTGCATTAGAACCTGCAGCTCTACTGCGACTACTGAGTGCCTAAAAACAAAGATGCTGAGATTCATTTATGAGAAGATGAAAACTTTTTTTCCAGCATTACTTGCTGCTTTTAATTGGAACTGGGATTAAAAACTGATACAATGTGCACTACTCTAACATAGTTTATTT
The DNA here is from genome assembly GCA_025084515.1 of Ancistrus triradiatus. Classification (NCBI taxonomy): domain Eukaryota; kingdom Metazoa; phylum Chordata; class Actinopteri; order Siluriformes; family Loricariidae; genus Ancistrus; species Ancistrus triradiatus. The sequence goes on along the minus strand of JAJAGP010000004.1, from coordinate 918,386 downwards.
TTTGCAAGTATTTACTTATTTTCATTTTTCCACCAGAAAGAATGTGAGACTGTTATCTGTTAATAAATATTGTAAATAAAACCTATTTATTTCTTTTATTTATTTATTTAAAAAAGACAGAGTGCAAACCGAGACAGTGCATTTATAGCTTAGATAAATGGTCATTTAAGTTCAGAGTGCCTCAGTTGCAAAAAAAATAAAAAATAAAAAAAATCTAATATCTACCTGTTACAAAACCGAAAAAGGTAGTTCGCAGGCAGCTAGCTGATTTGCTATAATGAGATGTCAAAAGGATATGGGCGTGTTTCCAGTTTGCATAATCATTAACATGTAGAAATCCTCATATTTTTTTATGCAGACAAGATTATATTGATGTGCCAATTAGTAGTTTCATGGGTTTCAAAAAAAAAAAACTGAGAAATTTGTTATTTTTCATAATACATGTTAACAGGCTATTATTCATTCCACACAAGTAGTTTTGATATGATGTCTAAAGCTCATGATGTAGTGACCAGAATTTCCTCAACACACTGTGGCAGGTAGGGTGTGGTTGCAGCAGGTGGGAGCGATTATGTGGATGAATCACACAGTAATTAGGGGGTGGCACATATAAACGTGATACCCTGAGAGTGTGTTATCCCCCGTGTTTTTTCCCTGCAAAATAAGTGTTTGGTGTAGGGGAGTGTCGAATCCCATGTGGTTTGGTGTGGTGTGTCAAATCCTGCGGACGCTGAAACAGAGGTGGAAGCTGTGAAGCTACATTTCTGTTTGTGTGCCACACAGTGCTGGGCGGTCTGCCGGTACATGCAGGACACACAGTCTTTAATTTCCTGTTCGGTATGAATTTTTCCGTTTACCACCATATCGCTGCACGGCACAAATATCAGTTGTAATGCTTCAATAGACAGCAAATCATAAAATATTGTTTGCTGTTAGAAGTGCAACTGAGCTATACATAGACTGTCACTCTATATACAGCTGAGTAGCTAGCCAGGTAGCATAGCCCAGGCAGCCTAGCCTTAGCAGTCTATTAACAGCTGAGAGAGGCTCCGTCAGATTACAGAACAGAGATGGAGAATGAAGGAGATAGGTTCCAGTCGAAAGAGATAGGTTCAGAGCAATGATTAAAACACTGGATTCATACCGGGGCAAAAACACCTAAGCCAAGAAGGCATATCTCTTTATAGTTCTGTTTTAATAAGTTGTAGTTTGCACAATAAAAACTGTTTACGTTCTTCAGACATTTCAAGCATCCATCATACCGTATTTTCGGACCATAAGGCGCACTTAAAATCCTTTAACTTTCTCAAAAATCGACAGTGCGCCTTAAAATGCAGTGCGCCTAATGTATGAATTAATTCTAGTTGTGCTTTCTGACGTAGAACCGATTGTAGATGGTACACGCCGCTCATAAATCTGTCCTTGGTAAGTTACGAAGCTTACGGCCACCGTAGTCAGGAAACATCGCGGAGTAATACGATCTGTGCTTCAACATTACGGTGTGTGCATTCATTCATTTATTTTCGAAGCGGATTTCAAACTCAGCGCTATCAGTCACGCCTTACAACATGGACATAGAGCAGCTGCGAGAGAATTCAACATTACCGAATCAATGGTACGGAAGTGGAGGAAGCAAGAAGACGCCCTGCGCCAGGTAAAGACCAAACTGAGCTTCCGACGGAACTTAAGAGTTTTGTTTCATTTAATGCGCCTTATAACCCGGTGCGCGTTATGTATGAAAATATACCCGTTAGCAGTCAATCATTGATATCGCGCCTTATAACCCGGTGCGCTTTGTAGCTCGAAAAATACTGTATATTGCGTAATAAGTTACAAACCTATATAAAAGCATAAAATCATGTGCGCCTTAAAAAGAAACGTGACAGAAATTTTTGCTCATACTGACAAGCGCTAGTGCTACAGTGGTGCATGTTTTTGTTAATGCCAATGATGACTAAGTAGTTTGTGAGAGAGTTAACACAGCCTTGCTGTTACACACTCACTATGGACTCTTGCAGCACCAGGGGACGATCCCCTCACAGCCCTCTTCTCCTCCAGATACAGTAAATCATGCCTGCATGTGACACCCGTCCTGGCCAGATGGCACTGCCGGGACTTTAACCTGGATCACTGGGTACTGGCTAGTGGATTAGACTTTCCAAACCTTTGACTGAGATTCCCTTCATTTCAGTGGTGTTTCTGACCCTGCACCTTAATCCCTTCTTTTAATAAGTGCTGACTTGCTGCTCCAATGGCACAGCAGTCTGATATATTGGCAAAAGCTCAAATCTGAGTTGTATATCAACCTGATCAGGCACTCAGTTGTGTCTGAGAGGATAAAGGCCAAACAAGGGTTGTAGAGAGACGTAGACAGAAAAGCATGGCTGTTCACACACTTTACTGCCAGATTTAAAAATATAGCTGTGGCAGATGAAAGGAGGAGTCACGTGCAGTATCTGAGGAGGCACATGCAGAATGCAGCAGGGGTAAGCATGTGACAGAGGAATTTTATATGACTAAATTGTCAGAAAAAGTGCTGACTTTGACCTGGACTACTGAGAGACATTAAAGGGGAAGTGTGAGCATCAGAACAGTTTCAAATTGATCCAGGACATTACATTTTCACTTGAGCATAGTGGAAATTGTCTAATTCCTCTTTTTAGGCCCATTTCCCCTTTGTAATCACAGCTTTTCAACCTGACACTAGGGTGGAAAGACATATTTGGAGTGTTGGTTGAGAGGTCATTTCCCTCATATACATATATAGTCCACATGCTGATGTGTACCAGGTGATCATCAGTTACCAAAAAGCAATGATATGTTTGTGACTTGCTTATTTTCTCTGTGTTTTGTATTTAGTGTAGCCTGAAATGAACCTAGTAGGTTGCACATTGAACTTGGGTATCCTTTGGTGTCTTGGACCTTCCTCATCACATTTAGCGATTTCTCCCTTTCCACTGTTGACCTACACTGGGGCTGTGGGGCTAGATATTTATGTTTTATTGCAAAAAAAGCAGTATGTAAACAAATTTGATTTGACAACACACACGAGACCTACAAAAGGTTAAATAAAATAGGTCAAATGATGACACTACAGTAGTTGTAGTTTCATCATCAGTATTTATTTTTTTAATTTTTATTCCTTTTAAATTGATGTATGCACCAAATAAATTTGCAAGTGAGAGGTGAATGGTCTTATCGTTATGTTACACCTGATATCTTTCCGGTCTGAGCAAAGATTCAGCCACATTTGACCCACTAGTGCTGAGCCAGTAACATTATTAATTGTGTGTCAAGTAGCCTGGGGGATAGCTTTTAAACTGTTATATCCCACTGGAGCATCTTTCGTTCTCTCTCTGTCTTGCTCTCTGTTGCAAGTCTATAGCAAAGAGTAACTTTACTCTCATTTATAATTTCTTTATTTCTCTTGTGCTAGAATTAATCCACATTTGAAAAATAGTTGTAACCAAGCGTAAAAATTCTGTCTTTCCAGATTATGTCCACTCACCTGAATTTATCACAGGTGGACTGCAAAGATAATAAAGAGAAATTTAAGGTCCCAGAGCTACATTTCGTAGTGTCATAGCAAAGGATTGGAATACATGTCCATGCACAATTTTAGTTTTTCCTTTTTAATTATTTTATAATGTTTTGGGAAATGTATGTCTTCACTCTCACAATGTGGGGTATTGAGTGCATATTGATGGGGGGGCCTTTTATTTTTTTATTTTAATACAAGGCCTCAACATTAAAAAAAAAAAAAAAAAAAAAAAGAAGTGAAAGGGTCTGAAGAATTTCCGATTGCCTTGTGTGTACACGTACACGTATACACACACACAACAGAGAGAGAGAGAGAGAGAGAGAGAGAGAGAGAGAGAGAGAGAGAGAGAGAGAATGTTATGATGAGCCGATGTTATGAGATGAGTTATATTCAGGCCTTGTAATAAAAAAAATTTATTAAAAAAAAACAAAAAAAAAAATACAAAACACCCATCAATATGTATATAGACACGGACACAGACATCTGGGCACAAATGATTGGCCAGACCCTAAATTCTAAAATATATTATTCTCAAAATATATTATTCTCTACAAAGTTCAAAACTGGATTCTGACCAGGTCAATATACAAGTCTGATGAACTGGGTTCTTAAGCCACTTCTTGGTGGTTTTCGCAATGTGAGAAGGAGCATTGTTTTGTTGAAGAATAATGTGTGACCATTCCTCTTCAGAAAACAACTTTACAGTTGTGGGAAGCAAGTCTTTCTGCAATTTTTCCCTGTACTCCAAAGCATTAGTTGACTTTTCACAGTGAAGCAGCTCACCAGTACTAGCGTTTTTCTGTCTCAGAGAACTACAAATTTCAACAGAGGGTCATCTCTGATTGAACAGGTTTTGGGCCTTCCAGATATATTCTGGCAACATCCTTCCAGATATATTCTGTTCTATCAAAGAACTGAGCTATACTTTTACTAGCTAAATAGGGATTTGCTGTGCATTTAGGGAGTAGATGTGCCTGGTCTGATGAAGACCAGCAATGTGGTTTCTGACATCAACCCTGCACAATATTTTTCTTTTATAGAGCAGATCTTCTCAGTAGTTCACCTTGGATACCTAGGGTACCTGTAGATATCTGTCACTCTTGGATCTTTTTTACGGCTTGAGATGGGTTGCAAAAGGTGTGTCTGATTACCAGCTAACAACCAGTCTCTCAAGAAAGAAAACGAGACAAAAGATATATTGTTAGTCAACTAGTCGTGTTAGACATCTGTTAGTTGACTTTATATCAGATGTGTTCACTTTTTCATTATTTTATCTGTGTACAATAAGACTATGGAAGCGAATAACACAGACAGACAGACAGTTTAACTGAATTTCAAATAACTAAATAGGACTCCTACCGCCCTAACCCTTACCTCAACTTCATAACCTTTTCTTCAAGTTGCCTTAGGTGGTTTCAAAATCAAAATATACATAACATAACACACTGTATCTCTGGTTCACTAGCAACAACCACTAGTGCATTTGAAAGGCTACAGATAAAGGAACAAGCAGATGCCAAAACTGGGGTCAGAGTAATCAGAAGCTATGAGTAACTGCAAGGGCCTGCAAGAGAGGGTACAAAGGCCAGCTCACCAGGGTTGGTTTGCACATGACCTGCATCTCAAAGATGAGGCATAAACTTCAACCATGGGATGCAGGGCACAGAAGGAAGGTGCACTTGGCGAACTGCTGTCAGTGTGTGCACTGAAGAAGAAAATGTTATCCCTGGAATTCTACCCCTTCACTTCTTTCATTCTTCTATCTTCTGCCATACCCTGCCCTGTCACCCCCAACCACCAGCACCGACATGGATTTTCTCTCACATACCCTGTATGCTAAAGTGGTAAAGAGATCATTCTTAGTGCTTGAGGATGACACTCTGCTGACTGCCAGTCCCCTAAGGGACCCATCAACATCCTAGAAGGGGGCGTGTGAAAGAAGAGGCCACCAATCATGAAATGTCAGACTTTGGGCATGTGATAGAACAACGTGTCAAATACAGGCAAATATTTGCTCTGAAGGGCTCTGGGGACTTGAGCCTCTTTCCTACAGGAGACAAAGCATCACTGAGTGTGCCACTTTATAGCCTTGCCAGGACCGAGAAGTGATCAGTCACCAAGAAACTTTCTGATTTCTTTGGTTAAACTTATCTCCTGAAAATCATATTTACTAAATCAGTCCCCCCAAAACGGCCAGGCTGCATCAGTTTAAACTACATGTATTCTGTTTATTTTCTTACAGTTAACTGCAACATATAGAATGACATGGCTTTTAGTTACAACTTCCTGTTTGTCACAAAAAGTATTTCCTGTTAATCGGTTACCAAGTTTGCCACACGTACAGTATGAAGATAAAAATTACAGATCCAACAAGATTAGGAATCAAACAGAGCACTATGCAAGTTTGTGGATATAGAGATTTATAAAAAAAAACTGCTATTTACCCACAGAACTTCAGAGGCACTGCACATCCTTTTGTGGGGATCAGTCTGACTGTTTGCAAGTAAAAAGTGCAAACATTGCAGAATTCAAGACTTGACAAACAAAACATAGTATGAAAAATCCGCTAAAAAATTATGTGCCCACAACACAACAACGCAAATGCTATGGAAATCAATCAGAACAATTAGTTTAAGATTAACACTATAAGTATCTCAGATAAGGTGTTGTAACAGCAGAGCTTTCATAATTATGCAATTGACAATAGCATGAACTTATCTAACTTGCAGATAATCTGCTTGGCTAGAATCTGCAGGCCATACTTAGCAGGGAACGACTAACGTTACCCATAATGGCAAAATTGTGTGAGAACATTCTGTTACTGTAATGTTTTAAACAGAAGTGATGTATGTTAAATACTATACTTCAATGTGTTTCTATCAGGTTTCAAAACATAGGGTATATGAGCTGAATGGAACGTAAATATTAGCAATAAAATATTCCATATTTAAATAGCAAATATTAGCTATAAAAATATCCTTATATTAAATGGATAGGTCAACAAAATGTACAAATCCCACTGTAAGACACTTCTTATGTCTTGACAATTACTTGGGGCAACCCAAAACTATCACATAAAGAAGGTGTTACATCTCTAGCACTGTGAAGACATATACTGTGTGTGTATATATATATATACATACATACACACACACATACATACACAAATATAAATATATATATGTCTATATTTATATATAAATGGTTAGCAACAGACTGTAGTAGCAATTCTCAATCATTTAACATGACTGGACAGGCTAAGCTGCCGTACGTAAAACAGGCAATGCAGACAGTGTTGAGGTGAATATACAGTTCTACCTTAGGTCCATGTGTGTGTAAAATCATATTATTTTAAATCTGCAAAAAAAAGTATGTCATGATATGGGTTCTTAAAAACAACACCAGGTCACTTTCAAAGCAGAGCTCACCCAAGCTGCTATTTCTTCATAAATATTTTTTGATAAAAGAGATTCCTGGGTTTCCATCTGGCTCCTTCATTTGCAAAAATGGCTTTGCAACATTTCCCTGGCCTCTCCACATGGTAGCTGTAAATGACAAGGGCCACTTGAGTCTCAGGGCCGAGGTTCTTACATTTCATGTTTTACTGCCCCTCTGTACCAGCCTCCAGTCTGTTCTCTGCTTATTTAGAGCCCCCATTTTGCAAAGTAGGGAAGAAAAAAATCAATCCATATTTCCATAATCCACACTGCTACCCGTCTCTTCCCTCACCCGCACTCTCTCTCTTGCTCCCCTGGGGTAGACTAACCCCACCACCTCCATCTACGGCCTACAACTGTCATTACGCTCCTGCAACAATAACAGGGTAAACAAAAGGGGGCCTGCAGAGATTGGGTCTGCTGCTGCTGCCATATGCTGGCTAACTTGAGGAAAAAAGGCATTTCTTCAGCCACAGAGGGAGCATCTCCACAAAAAGGAAAAAGGAGCTTAATCCTGGTAACGAGGCGACTGAATGGGAGGTTTTATGTGGACATGAAGGCTGATCCATCTGTACATATTGGACAAAATAATCACCTGAAAAACACGCCTAAACAAAACAAAACAAAAAACAAAAAAATGGAATAGTGGAACATTGCACGTAGACAAACTGCTAACACTTTTTGAAAGCAGTTCCCAGGGTTTTATTCCCTATTTGTTCTGTCTTATTCCACTTGTTATGGAATAGTTATTGCTTGTAGTGTCATTGCAACACTACAACTTCCACTGCACAGTCACACTGTGTAAAAGCAAGTAAATTACTCATTTTTTTTCTGCCTCAGGCTCTTTTTAAGACACAGCCCCTTCCTGTTTAGAGCTAGAGGAGCTGCTACCAGGGCCTTTCAAGTCCATGAACTACCAGAAGCAATGTCAAACCACAATATGGCGCAGTAAAACTATAAAACTGCCTCATTTCAACAGTCATAACCAGTTAGAGTGATTACCTGCAAATTAGTAACTCACTATGCCTCATATTACACTTCAGTTTCTGTTTGAAGGATCTATCCTATGTAGCTTTTATACATACAGTACTGTGCAAAAGTCTTACACCACCATTAGATTAGATATGTCACTGTTTAGCAAAGGTGTAATGACCATATATAATAATTTCAGTCTCTTTATTAGAATACAACCAGAAACACAGAAAATTTGTCTGCAGTAATTAAAAAACTGAAACAAAAAACTAAAAAACGGAAAAAATTGCTTCTATAGGCAATAGTGGAAGGTATTTAGTGTGACCTGCCCTTACACCTGAGCAACATCAGCATCTAGTAGCTTCATCCGGATTCCAAGTTGACCCTTCCACAATCCGAAGAGGCTTGATCAGAATTGGTCTTTTTGAAAGGGTAGGAACCAAGAAACCACTTTTTCAGCATGGGAACAGGGTGAAAAGACTAAGATATGCTAAAGCTCACAAAGACTAGAATGAAGATCAGTGGAAAAGAGTATTATGAAGTGACAAATCCAAGTTTTACATTTTTGGGTCAAATTGTCCACTATATGTTACATATGGTCATTATACCATTGCTAAAACAACACATGGTGGCCTAAGACTTTTGCACAGTACTGTAAACAGAATATACAACAACAGTGAACATGGTCAATTCAGGACTGAACTGTCCACTCCAATATACAACTGTGAGGGGGCCATTAGTTTTGACCAAATCACAGTTTGGACTATTTGTACAAATACAGTCCCAAACCCACAGATAACCACCGACTTGTTTGACTGGTGAATGCAGACACTGGTCCATGTAGCACTCTACAGACTTCTGGCAAGCAATCTGCCTTCTGTTAGGGAGGAAAATCTCAAATTTCAGACCACAGCACCTGCTGCCACTGTCCTGCACCCCAGTCCTTGTATTGTTCTGCACAGGTGAGTCGCTTGCCTTTGTCTCTTCATCTGAGCAATGGCTTTTTAATCACAACTCTTCTGTGAAGTGCACTTTTGACAAACTTTTTCTGGACTGTATATGGGAGTATGAGGGCCTAACGGTATATGCTAGTTCTGAGCTAAATAAGTGCAGTATATCTAGATTGCATAGTTATCAGCCATGAGGTATTGCCAGTTTTGAGTGGCATTTAATTTCCGTGGCTGAAAAGTGCATTTCTTGTCCTCAAGTTTGCCCGACAACACATCTGGAAACACCTGTGTGCGCTGTGAGACCTTGCTCATACAGGATCACCTTGTATCTTGTTGCTGTACTCACTCTTGCCATGATGTACAATTTCAAGGTTAATCTGCTACAATCTACCACAGTCTTGCCTTTTTACCATGGTTGTCCTTCACCCAGCTTCATAACGTCTACACAGCAGCCTCAGTTTGAGTGAATCAGTTAGAATCAATCTGCACGTAATGCCATTGATCAGCAGCATCTGGTTATTAGATTTGTTTAATCATGCACCAAGCTATATGCCTACAAATTCCTGAGGTTTTTGTATCTGGAAAGTGCACGGTTATCTACTAAACTTTTACATTTCACAAAAGAAATGTTTGTATATCAAAAATGTGTAGTTTCCCACTGATACACTAAGTCAAGATTTAAAATAAACACAGTCTGTAAAAGTGTTCTGTGCCTAAACTTTTTGCACAGTACTGTATAAAACTTTTCAGTGAGGTTCCTCAAAGGCATCACATCATACAAGCTTTGCTTAACAGTCGATATGCAAGCCTGATAATGTAAATAAATACTGAGATGTGTGTGATGCTGTGACATATATAGTCCGTGTGTAGTGGTCTCAACCAGGAACATTCAGTGGAACAATGATCTCACTTTCCTCTTAATTGACCAGAGTTACAATGGCTTGTATTTTTCTATGTCAGTGCAGCTTTTGACATTATAGATTACAATATTCTTCTGGATGGGCTAGAATATCTTGTGGGGTTTTAAAGATACAGAATATCCAATGTTCAGACTATATCTGACTGACTGATACCAGTTCGTAAATGTAAAAAGAAGTTCTCTGTTCTCACAAGAGGAGTTTACACGTCAAGGTTTTAGGACCACTGTTTTTTTTCCCACTGTATATGCTGACAACTGCGTACAATGTAAACATGGTATTAGATTCCATTGTTATGTTGTATTTATCTTCCAAACCAGGTGATCGACACCATTTTTAATAAGCTGGAGGGATATGTACAGAACATCAGATGCTAGACTCTGAGTAACTTCCTCTTACTGAATTTAGGATAAAAGATAAGTGCTTTGATTAGGCCTCAGCCTGCCAGATGTAAGACTTGTATGACAAGTCCTCTCAGTTGCATCATGCATAGCAGTGAAAGACCCGTGTGACTATAGACCCGTTTCTCATCTGAAGCTAATATAGATACCATTACAAGGACAGACTTCTTCCATCTCAGAAACATAGCTAACTAAAGCTAAACACAGCTAAAGCTACAACTAACTAAGACATATTCAGTCTTTACTGGATGCAGAAATGTAGTCCATGTTCTTATTACCTCTTTGTTGCATCACTGTAATGTCTTACTTTCTGGACACTCCAGTAAGTGTTTAAATAATCTCCAGTTTGTCTAGAATGCAGTCTTTTGAGATTATATTAGAATCCATTTAATCAAATTACCCCAATCAAAATCAGTCACTCTATTGGCTACAGTGTACAGAGTTTCTATATTTATATATAAAAACAAATAAAAACTAAAACACCACCAGATTTTCACTCAAGTCCTAAAAGTAGATAAAGAGAACATAATTAAACAAATTACAGAAAATATTATACTAGGCCATTTATTTACTGAGGAAAATTATGGAAGTTTATCTATGTTTGCCACTCACTAATATATAATATTTCATCCTTTTCCTCAGTAAACAAATGGCCTAGTATAATGTATTTTTTAATTATGTTCTCTTTATTTACTTTTATTACTTGAGTAACAAAAACCACTGCATTGTAGACTAACTGGAGATGTGTGAAGATTTGATCAATTTCAAGGTGAAATCAGAGTCAAGTGATTCCAGTCAATGGGATGAGTGCGTGAGTGGACACCCTGTTGTATTTAAAGAACAAGTCTATCCAAGTCTGATCTTCACAACACGTTTGTAAAAGTGCATCAGGTCACAAACAAAAAAGATTGCTGAGGACCTTGGAAAAAGAGTTGATGCTCAGCAGGCTGGAAAGTTTACAAAACCATCTCTAAACAGGTTGGACTCTACCAATCGACAGTCAGATTGTATACAAATAGAGGAAGACCCTCACCAAAAGTGGTTGGCCAACAAATATTACACCCTCAGCAAGATATGTATAATCTTCAAGGTCAGGAAGAAACCCAGGGAAACTCCTAACTAAAGGCGTCTCTCACACTGGCTAGTGTTAATGTTAAAGTCTGCTATCAGGAAAACACTGCACAAGAATGGCAATGTTCAAAGTCACTACTGTCGAAAAAAAGAACATCACCTCCCATCTGCAGTCTGCTAAAGATCATGCCTGAAGACTACCAGGGAAATGTTTTATGGATGAATGAGACCAAAACAGAAGTTTTTATCTTAAACGAGAAGCATTACGTCTGCATAAGAACCTTATCACAGCTGTGAAACACAGTAATGGTAGCCTCATGGTTTGGGCATGTTTTACAGCATCTGATTGGTTACAGTCCCCCCACACCTTGTACATGACCACTTGGGGGTACAGAGGTGGGCTGCTAATGTCTCAGGGCGATCTTAATTCTAACCTTCTGACTCTCACTTTAACAGCGCTGCTGGAGACCCTGATTAAACCAAGATCGATATTCACACACAGTTTGTGCACCTGCAGACCACAGTGATTCCAGTGGGAAAACCTGACACCTTTGCCCTGCTGTGGTTCCTCTCAACCTCATCGTCCATACCTGCCCACCTGGTCTCTTTGTAGGTGTGTATACATCATGGTATATACAGCACCCATAACCTGCACAACATATCATATTTTACACTATTCAGTTAAAGTCATTACCGCTATTACCCTCACAGGCTCAGCTCACTCAATGTCAGTGTCATCATTACCTCAGCTTAGCTCAGCTGTACAGCCTTCATTATCTCAGACGGCTAGAGGTGTCATTGGGGAATTGTAAGCTATGGTCATGTCTGGGCATTGTGTAGGAAATTATAACTAGTATGGTGCTATGCTTTGAACACAAGTAAAATGTAAACTAATTATCCTCAATGGAAAAAAGAAGTTCCACTTCAAGAAAACACCAAATATCTCTTCATTTCAGTACAAGTTATATATAAGCTATAGCTTGCCATAACCAATTTGTGTGTGTAACTTGTCTGTGTTTGTGCATGTGTGTGTTAATAGCAACGTACAAACAGACAACTTGCATAGAGCGGAACATTTTTCATTGCACATTACATAGCTTAGTGATAATGATGTTGCACACTTCTGACATGACGTTTGCGCATTAAGAGCAGGCAACTGATTCTGTTGCAACTGATCATAAGCAGTACTGTGTACTGGGCCATTTGTTTTACCAGTTCATTCAGTAACTGGGCTCATACGCCATAATGGAGTAATTTGATATAATTTAATGTAGCTTTGCGGTTTATCACAAGCTATCTACTCAACCACATTTTCTTCTTTCATATATTATTAAATGTTACTTATTCTGGCGTACCACTGCAATACCCAGGATTCAGCTGAAGTGTCACCTCGATGGCTTTATAATTGTTACAGCTTTGCAGTATTTGTCAAATACTGTATTTTATTGGATAGATGCATCTTAAAGTAAAATACAGAAAAAATGTATATTTGTAATGTGCTGCAAACGTCATGGTGCAACCGTTTGAAGGATTTAAAACCCTGTCCCATTTATACGTAATTCATGTCTCTGAACTTCCAATCAGCCAATAAGAATTCAAGACATCAGTATCACTGCAGTGCTGTTAAAGTGATTAGGCTCTGAAAATGGTGGTTATTGTAAATATTTTATAAGACTGTCTTATAAGATGTTTCTGCTATTTGAGGAGTTAATAACCGCATCAGTAAAGCTATTTAACAGACTACTGGTCACTAATTTTTAAACATATAGGATAACATTAGTTAATATTACTGGCTATCAGAACATTTTAGCTCGCTTTTAAGATTAGTGGCTGCTGAGGATGCCAAGAGGAACAGGAAGACATGGAAAGAAGATCAGAAAGGGAGGGGGGGGGGTTCATACATAAGGAAAAGAGGGGTCACAGATGAGGTGTGGAGATTTATTTGAACAGAAATGAGCAAAGGAGAATGGAGAGATGGAAGGAAGAAAAAAAAAAAAAGTTCCTCTGTTTCCAACCTGGTCTCCAAAGTCCTGGGGGAACTTCCACAGCACAGTTGGATCTGTAAGCAATTGACAGACAGCATTAATCAGTGGCTACACAACGCCATGCACACCATTCAGAAGACATACATATTAATGAAGAGGGTGGGGGCAAAGGGTTGCTTCTCCTGTGTGCCAGCACACTGTAGCATAGAGCAGGAACATGACGAGCTCTGCATATGCTAATAATAGCCATCCTAAGGCCTACAGACACAAATTAAATTCATACTTTACATTGCATTTGAAAAAACACTTCATGCATTACTGCTAAAATCATTGATTTATCTGATTGTACATAACACACCAAAGCACCGAATGCATATATCCCACATGAACGACAATGAAAACTGTTTCCGTAAAAACAAAAACAATGATAAATATAAAAAGTGCGTATTTTCTTAAGATCACTACAGAATAGAGGCCATATGGTTTAAATGATTCTGCAACTTGCTAGCAGAGATACACCTATATTACCGTTACATGAAGCATTTTTGTTAAGAAACAGTCCTCTCCAGTCTTCTCCTATAAAGTCTTATGAGGTTGCAGAATACAGAGCACGGAATTACAGACCATTCCTCTTTAAAGAATTTCTTCAGATTGCCCACAGTCCTGGTGTCCCCTCTTGTGCATTCGCCTCTTTAGCTCACAGTCATTTTTTTTCATTGTGAGTTTAAGATAATTCACAAAAAGGTGAATTTCTTATAACGTGTTTTTACTCATCTTAACCTGATGTGCCAATAATTGTGGAGGGGACTGTATACAAGCATATTCACACGTTCTGCTGTTCAGCAGTTATGAGACAAATGACAATCACAATTCATGTTGGGGGAAAAACTGTCCATTGGGCCAAAAAAATTGAGGAACTTAGCTGGCATGGCTCAAGTACTGAGCAAGAATGCTACATTTTTGTGGTTTCAATGCTTATTCCACCAGACAGTTACGTATTGCAGTGGCAGCATACTCACTGATGTTCCACACACTATAATCAGCAGAGAGGTTATTGTCAGCCAAGGATCTGCCTGTAACTTATGCATAGGGCTCACCACGTAGCTGAATGTCTATTTTTTTTTTTTTTTAACAACTTATCACTCCAAATGGAGGATCACATGCTCAGTAAATTAATTCAAACTGACATGTGTATACAGGACTTGTATGTCTTTATAACTTACACAAATAATAATTTAAGGAAACATTAGACAAACACATTCAAACAAATGCCCAGATATACAAATGAGATAAATGAGATATGAAATAAATGAGATAAATAAATTTATTTATAGAGGAAAATGATCCAATATTACATATTGGTGAGTCGCAAAAGTATGTGAAACTCTATGATTATCAGTTAATTTGAAGGTGAAATTGGAGTCAGGTGTTTTCAATCAATGGGATGACAGTCAGGTGTGAGTGGGCACCCTGTTTTATTTAAAGAACAGCGATCTATCAAAGTCTGCCCTTCAGAACAGGTTAGTGTAAATGTATCATGGCACGAACAAAGGAGATTTCTGAGGATCTCAGAAAGAGAGTTGTTGATGCTCATCAGGTTGGAAATGGTTATAAAACCATCTCTAAAGAGTTTGGACTCCACCAATCCACTGTCAGACGGACTGTGTACAAATGGAGGAAATTCAAGACCATTGGTACCCTCCCCAGGAGTAGCTGACCAACGAAGATTACTCCAAGAGCAAGGCATGTAATAGTTGGCAAGGTCCCTTCTAAGCAACTGAAGGCCTCTCTCACATTGGCTAATGTTACTGTTCATGAGCCCACCATCAGAAGAACACTGAACAACAATGGTGTGCATGGCAGTGTTGCAAAAGAGAAATCCACTGCTTTACAAAAAGAACATTGCTGCTCGTCTGCAGTTTGCTAAAGATCATGTGGACAAGACAGAAGCTATTGGAAGAATGCTTTTTGGACAGATGAGACCAAAATAGAACTTTTTGATTTAAAAGAAAAGCGTTATGTTTGGAGAAAGGAAAACACTGCATTCCAGCATAAGAACCTTATCCCATCTGTGAAACATGGTGGTGGTAGTATCATGGTTTCAGCCTGTCTTGCTGCATCTGGGCCAGGACGGCTTGCCATCACTGATGGAACAATGAATTCTAAATCATATCAGAGAATTCTAAAGGAAAAAGTCAGGACATCTGTTCATGAACTGAATCTCAAGAGAAGGTGGGTCATGCAGCAAGACAACAACCCTAAGCACACAAGTCGTTCTACCAAAGAATGGTTAAAGAAGAATAAAGTTAATGTTTTGGAATGGCCAAGTCAAAGTCCTGACCTTAATCCAATTGAAATGTTGTGGAAAAACCTGAAGAAAGAAGTTAATGTGAGGAAACCCACCAACATCCCAGAGCTGAAGCTGTTCTGTATGGAGGAATGGGCTAAAATTCCTCCAAGCTGGTGTGCAGGACTGATCAACAGTTTCTGGAAACGTTTAGTTGCAGTTATTGCTGCACAGGGGGGGTCACACCAGATACTGAAAGCAAAGGTTCATATACTTTTGCCCCGCAGTAATATGTAATATTCGATCATTACCAATTATAATATTTTTGTCTCATTTGTTTAACTGGATTCTCTATCTACTTTTTGGACTAGTGTGAAAATCTGATAATGTTTTAGGTCATATTTATTCAGAAATACAGGAAATTCTAAAGGGTTCACAAACTATCATGCACCACTGTGTGTGCATGTGCGTGTGCGTGTGCGTGTGCGTGCTATATGTGCATTTTATTTTATTTTCTTGTTTTTACCCAGCTTTATCCTAGTCAGTGTCCCAGGCGCTCCAGTGGATATCCCTGAAGAACACTGAGCAAAGGTATGTCCTGGACGCCAGTCCATCATAGAGCATTAGACGTTATAAAAATATAAACTGACAAAAAAATTCTGAGATACATGAATTCCCTGATACAACCACTGCTGCATTATCTGACACCTTTAGAGAGTTTACTGAGTCACATAGAGAAGCAGAGGGTAACCTGTGTGTGTACATACACTACAGGGCAAAACACTCCTTTTCCAGTTTTTATGGATATTTACAGAGTTTAATATCTTAATGTGCCTTGAAAAAAATTGTCCAAATAACTACTTGGGGATTTATCACAGAAGCTAAAAATAAGAAGAATATATAACTGATAGATATAATAAATACAGAATAGATATAACTGCCAAACACTATCCATTCATTCTTGTAAAACTGTTTGCTAAGTTCTTCCTAAAGCTGTTTGCAAAACTAACAAACCTCATGCATTTGTAGATTTCTTTCATCCTTCTGTTCAGTTCATCCCAAACCAGCACAACTTACATCTGGAAACTGTGCCGGCCATTCCATGAATTGAAGCCCAGTGGCTTACTGTCTCACAGTAGGATGAACCCCTGATCAACTAGGAGTAGACCAGAGGGAACGCTGCAGCGAAATGCTGTGGAACATGCTGTGGTAGCCCTTTTGGTTCAGGATGCCTTTTCTCACCATTACGATAGCAATATACTACCACCTGTAATTCAATATTGTCCAAATACTGCCCTAGCAGGTGTAGTAGCACAGTCTGATGTAACACTGCTTTTATACAGGCAAAGCGTTTCATAGCAATAACGCAGAAATTTATAATTATTTTTAGTTTTTAGTAATCCAAATGTTTACTGCAAAACATGGTAGACTCTCAGTTCTGCCCCAACAACGTCCTACCCAAAACAAAATGCTTGGGTGAGGACCAAACAAGAAGAGCACGCAACTTCAAATCACCAACCTGCTCAAACTAGTCACAAACAGCGAACAAGTTCAGTGGAAAGCAGTCTAAAATCACCCTAACTCCAGGCAATGTCACGCAAAGAAAGTTTAGCGCCACTAGTACACATGCCAGCAGAAATCCCCTTCAGGTGGTACCAGACAGGATTGTGGAAAGCAAGTCAATAAGAAACAGATGACATGGGCAAAACTAGTTATCAACAATAGCATAAATCACATTAGCACTGTCAAAATTAATGCGTGAATCTTTTTTTTTAATGTCGTTAATTGTCGTTAAATGTCTTTCATTACTTGACAATGTGATGCACCCATACATATGGACATCTAATCATCATTACCTACATTTTATATACTTAGTACATGTCACAAACACAAAAGAATCTAATGTAACTGCCCAGGTGGACAATTTGCCTGGCACACAAGATAACAGATTGCACTGCTGGTTCTAATAAAAGTAGCACATGATTTGTTATTTTTGTTTAGTTAATATCACATTACCATCAATGTGTTTGTCTCCACAATGGCCATTCACAAAATGCACAAGGTTCCACTGATACTAGACAGTCATATTCACTCTGGGCCAATTTAGAGCTACCAATTAACCTACCGTATTTTTCGGACCATAAAGCGCACCGGATTATAAAACGCAATATCAACGATCGGCTGCTAACGGATCTATGTTGATACATAAAGCGCACCGGGTTATAAGGCGCATGAAATGAAACAAAACTCTTAAGTTCCGTCGGAAGCTCAGTTTGATCTTCTTTACCTGGCGCAGGGCGTCTTCTTGCTTCCTCCACTTCCGTATCATTGATTCGTTAATGTTGAATTCTCTCGCAGCTGCTCTATGACCATGTGATAGCGCTGAGTTTGAAATCCGCTTCGAAAATGAATGAATGAATGCACGTACCCTAATGCTGAAGCACATACCGTATTACTCTGCGATGCTGCGCACTACGGTTGCCGTAAGCTTCGTAACTTACCAAGAGCGTGCTAAAACATTTTGACAGATTTATGAGCGCCGTATACCATCTACAATCGGTTCTACGTCAGAAAGCATAACCAGAATTAATTCATACATTAGACGCACCGCATTTTAAGGCGCACTGTCGATTTTTGAGAAAGTTAAAGGATTTTAAGTGCGCCTTATGGTCCGAAAAATACGGTAATGCATGCCTCTGTAATGTCAGGGGACACGGTCTAAACCCACATAAACATGGGGAGAACATGTAAACTTTAAACATGTTTTCCTTAAACTCACCACTCGCCTTCACACATCCAGCAGCCTACTCTACCAACTGAGCCACCAAGGCTGCTGATTAATCACTATGAAATGCTAAAATAAGTTTGATAAATGTGGCCAAGTACAAACTGGCACTAGTATAAACTCATCAATTGAACTGAACCATCATTTGATTTTTAAGATTGATGAGCTTCTTTTGAGGATAAGTGATAAATGGAAACTTCCAAAGACGCAATGACTTTGCATAACATGCAAACATGCAATAAAGATGCAGCCAGATATTATTCAGCCCAAACTTTAATCAGATGATCCAACAAGCAACACAATTCATTCATTCAGCATGTTCTTTTTCATCTGTCTGAGCAAATCCACAATCAGTTGGAAATGTTCACTTTCTTTGTGTCAAACAGGCATGACTCAAATCCAGGAACTGAAGGAGAATAAATACAAGTAAGGTGCATTACATAATCTCATTGCAAGATTTCATGGATTTCGTTGTCTACAATGTTCACAAAGCTCAAATTTCCTTCTCCCTGGGGACTGCAAACCCAAGTCCTCCATCGGATTTGGCAGAGTTAGGTCAATTTTATGCTGATTTTATGGGTGAGAGGATGAGAACTGCCAGGGAGGGGGAAAACAAACCCAAAACACAAAACAGAGGAATGAGAGTTGGAGTAAAGTAAGACTACCGTATTTTCCGAGCTATAAAGCTATAATGTTGAATTCTCTCGCAGCTGCTCTATGTCCATGTTGTACTGCGTGACCAATAGCGTGGAGTTTGAAATCCGCTTCGAAAATGAATGAATGAATGCACACACCTTAATGCTGAAGCACATACCGTATTACTCCGCGATGCTGCGCACTACGGTTGCCGTAAGCTTCGTCACATACCAAGAGCGTGCTAAAACATTTTGACAGATTTATGAGCGCCGTGTACCATCTACAATCGGTTCTAGGTCAGAAAGCACAACCAGAATTAATTCATACATTAGACGCACCGCATTTTAAGGCGCACTGTCGATTTTTGAGAAAGTTAAAGGATTTTAAGTGCGCCTTATGGTCCGAAAAATACGGTAAGTAAAGAAGTGGTGGCATGGGAAAGGTAGAGAAGGGAAAGACTGAAGAAGACTGAGAGGAACCAAACCAGATCAGTTAGGGAAAGGAGAAGGGACAGCACAGAAGAAACACCGCACTGACAGGGAGGGGTAAACATGGAACACACAATGTACCTTCTGGACAGCATAAACTGGAGGGACCCACATTAAAACATACCTCAAGACACATGCTTATTCATATGAAGAGGGCTTGCAAATCTCAATCCCTATGGGATTTACCTCACCATAGGGAACTCGCATGAAAAGGCCAAAATTCAGATGAGCTCCTTTTATACAGCCCCTCTCTTCATAATCTACCTCAGATGAGACCTACTGGATAGCCTGGATTTAAAGTTCTATGTTGATGAAATATTGGTTTGGTTATTCAACTATTTTAAAGAGACAGAAAGTAATAAGACTTTCATAGGCAGATCTTAAGCCTGAAAACACACAAGACGTTTCTTGCTAATACTGGCAAAAACTGCACAGATCTTGAGAGGTACTGCTTTCAGACGGCACAACTGATCTGTTAATCAGTGGAAGATAGTGGGCCAAGATGGCAAGATAATAGTTCATTCTGATTTAGTCACCAACTGTCTCCTTATTTTTGGGGGGGCGGGGTTACACTAGGGAGTATAGTGAGATGAAGACCCCTGTTTGAGGGTAAAAAGCTGTCAAAGAGAAATGGGCTTGTTGCCTCCTACCGCCATATTGTTAGCGTTTTTGTGTGAGAGCGAGGTGCATGGGACAGACAGACACAAAGGGGATTAATGGGTTAAGGCTGAAAGTTGAAGGTTATGAGGGTAAGCCCAACCCCGACTGCTGCGCCAGAGAGAAATGTCACCATGACAGACCTGCGGCTGCTTAATCCCCTCCACTCCCCTACTGCCACACACACTCCCTCCCTCACAGCCTTTCCTCTACCCCCCCTGGGCCAAGCGCAACGGGAGCATGCCTGTTCCCAGCAGGTCTGTGAACTGCCCCAAGTCGGCACACATAACACACATGTGTACTGAATGCATAGATTAGCATAATAACCTGGAAATTAGCAGCCCGCAATTAATAATTTAATAATATAAAATATACACCCAGACAAAACTTCTTGTCCAAACTCTGAATTCAGGGTCACGAGTTATATCATAATTTCTCCACTTTGAAATCTGTCAAAAGTGTTTCCAGTGTTGTTAGTAAGAGTGTGTTTTTTTTTTAATCAAAGTGATCTTATGTCTTACAACATGTTATATTTCAGTGACAGTGAGAAAACAATCTAGCACGCCGAGTTAGCTCGGGTGAAGTCATTTGCCTGCACCCCAGATGCTGACTAATGAGTGAGAATTGAATTGAAATCACCTCTGAGGAGTGAGCTATTTTCAATTGTATCATACCCAACATGTAGCTGATGGCAGACTCGGGGATACTGATCCCTAGTTGGCTTCAGGCCCAGCTAACCTTTGACAGAGTGGCAACGCGCTGGCACCCTCAGGGGTGGGCAGCATGGGTCAGCCGTTAATCAATGTTTGCCCATCCTGGGGATGCCTGTCTTTAAAAGTCGATATGCTGCTCTTTGAAGGAGTCTAAGCCAGGGGGAGCGGGTTAATAGGTGAGTAGAGTAAAGAGTGCTGTGTGCTATTACTGTTGACAACACTTTTTACTGGGTCTGTCTGTCGGCCCTATGGATTGGAGAAATTGCACAAGCATATATACTGCAGTAATAGATACAAACACACGGGTCAGAATTGGAGGCCAGGCTAGCTGCATGGCTGTCAATGTGTATGAACAGAACTACTGGTGCTATCATGTGTTCAGTTTTATTATGGATAAATTTGTGTAAAATGGGGAGCTTGTAGCACAAACTAAATATAAAGTGGCATAATTATTTACCTTGGACGATAGCGTAAATTAATCCATACTACTTTTGTCTGCAAAATGACCATTATCCAAATGTAACTATAACATGCGAGTGCCACATTATACATTGCATTTTACTGATTGTATTATAATTGGCTAGCTAGCTTAGCTAATTTGGGCGTTATGGCTTCTAACTTCTAAATCAAACTTAAACATGAAAAGAATCATAATTTTAAAGCATCTGATATCACCACCACCAGCAATTGAATACACAGGACTGTCATCAAATACTATTCATTATATTAATAGTAGTTGAATATCAGAACAAAAACATTTGTAATGTTCTTAATTAGAAGGATAAGGATCAGCTGTGTGTGTGGTGCATGGAGTTGATGGTTCTCAATCTCTCATTTAAATAAACAAAGTTATACCTGCTTGTTCTACAACCCCAAAATCCGAAGACGTTGGGACTGTAAGGAAAATGTAAATAAACAAACAAATAAATAAATGCTCCTCACATTAACTTTGATTTTATTGCTGACAGTATGAACACAAGATATTTCACGCTTTGTCTGGTCATTTTTTTGTTAATATACACCTAGGCCTGAAACACATTCCAAAAGAGTTGGGACAGGGAAAATTTAGGGCTAGGAATGGGATTTAAACAGGTAAATAATGATGTGATTTCAAATAGGTACTTTAGTTTATCAACAAATGCATGAGAAAAGTATTGAAATGTTTAAAAACAATGTTCCTCAAAGAATGATTGGAAGGGATTTCAGTCCTAAGTTTTCTGACTTGGCTTGTTTAGCGTTGTCTTGCTTAAAAATCCCATGGACGTCCCTGAAAAAGATGCTGTCTTGAAGGCAGCTTATGTTGCCACCAAAGCGTAAATGACATTTGCCAAGGGCACTGACACAGCCCACACTTTGACCAGTGACAAGTCTCTACTGAGTAGATCTTTCACAGAATAATGCTAGCTAAGCTAAGGCTAAGTATACAGTGTGATCAAAGCAGCAGCTAAGACAAGGCAGCACAAAAAATAAAAAAGTACAGTGCATTTATACCCAGCACAGTGAAAACTTTAACCTAGGGTGAGTGCCAGCCCTAAAATCAGCAGAAAAAAGTTTAAAATAACACTAACAAAACAAATACTAAAAAGAAGTTCTCAGTTTGGGCAGCCTCGCCAAATTAAATGTCTTAGTATTCTTGCATTAGAAATTTTTGCCCACTCTTTCATGCAAAACATTTGTAGTTCTATAAATATCTAAACATATTTTTAAATCAGTTTGCATATACAGCATGTTTGTGCTTAAATCACAGTTATTCATAGTCTGAGTGATGTTTCAAATCAATGTCTTATATCTGTAATATTTGATCACTGACTTTTATGATTTTGTTAATATTCAGTAGCATCAGTTCTGCCTTTTATCTTCAAAATATTTCTAGTGCCACTGGCTGCCACAAACTCTCAAAGCACAAAGTGTTCTTTTCTTGAAATGTTTCCTTTTTCCCCCCCTCAAAAAAGAGCAATTGTTAATATAAAAGAGTTTATTCAGACCACAGCACTTGGGTCCAGATTGCCACTGGGTTATCCAAGTGTTGTGTTGAATACTTCCGACACTGCCTTTTGTGAGACGCAGGTAAGACTTGCCTCTGAAGACTCTTAAAAGCAAATCATGTTTGCGCAAGCAACACTGCATAGTGAGTCAGTGCACGACTACACCTACATCAGTTAAACTTTCCTGTAGGTACTGGGCAGTGATGTGAGGGTCTAGCTTTGCAAACATGACCAGTCTATGAGAGGATTTATCAGAGGGCTTCTTGATCTTCAAGAACTAGTCTTAAACAGTTCCTCTTAAATGAACAGTGTAAGAATCAAATGATTAAATATCTCACATACTTTCACAAATGAAAGAAGTTCCAAGACGATAACACTTCAAGGTTACATGGACACTGTGCTCAGATTTTAGCACATGCCAAATTTAATGCATATTACTGTTCCAATATGTTGCCATTAAGGACATTAACAGTAATAATTCATGGAATAGTGCAGAAAAAGTCAAACTTAAACTGCCTACAGGGGTTTGACTATCTCTTTCCAGTCAGAAAATAAAAAACTTCATTAAATTCCAAATCAATATTCTGGTAATTTTCTCATGTAGTAACGTTCATGTAGCAGAGACCTACAGATTAAAGAGATTGAGACCGTTGATGCTAATGACATCTCAGTGAGCAAAGCTCTGACATACACATGTATGTGCCATTTAACAGCCATCCGATCAACGTCCGTTCCCTTTAACCGCAGAGGTCTTAAAAGTTATAATAAATTATAAAAGAGCAGATCTATTGTTTAACTCCAGACGTTACAGCCTTAAACAGGGGTGACCTCAACAGCCAATCAGCCCCATTGTGTTACATCATACTTTTGAAATGACCAATAAAGAATTTTAGAAAATGTTTAAAGTCAAAATGAGTTAAAACCATTTTATTAAATCCACCCATACTTCAAAACAAATCAAGGTGCTTTATTAGGATAGCAAAATCAGTATAATTACATATCCAAGATGCACTGATTGATCAGCCGGTGACCGGCTGTCACCAAGATCAGTCTTATAGAACCGATTCTGTTTCGGTCACATTTAACTTGTGCAGCGCACGACGGCAACAGCAACACAAACACAGCAACACATCAACAGCACAGTGCTTTTAGTAACTTTAATTCAGAATTCACTTCATGTGTGTAGCCTACACAGCTCAAAACATGGGTCAATCGCTCGCGGTTTGTTTATGACACGCAAGTTAATGATGAGGAAGCATTAGATTTCGGTTGCGTTTTGAGTGCTTCTTGGTCAACTAAATAGTCTCCCTAAATAACACAATACTAAAGAGGGAGGTAAGCATCCATTTCCACACGGAAGCTCTTCAGAGAATGTTGCTTCTAATACATGAAAGGGCGAAAATAAGCCGAGGAGGAACAACTCTGAAAACAGCATCACCCCACTGACTATGTAGAATTTGACAAAACTAATAAAGGCAAAGACGTTAAAGCTAAACCTAGTGCTAGCACAAGTCAGGCACAAGCCAGCAGCCCCTGCTATCTTTAGCAATGAAGACCTTTCCATCAAAAGAAAAGTTGAAAATAAAAACTATACTTTTTTGGTGTAACCGTTGCAAGAAACACTGAACTAATTACAACAGTACTAAATTAAAATGTTTGTAGACAGCTTGTGTGTTCTTGTGCATCATGGAAAACATTTAAAAGTTTTTCACATTTTTCAGTGTCATCAACTAAATTTGTTTTGATAACAGCATGTATCACATAAACAGATGTTTGACCAGGAGAATATAATTACACTTTGTGTGCATTTTCAAGGGCTGAGAACGTCTATATCCAACACATCGATTTTTATCTCAATATTTGGAAGAATTTGAGATTATAACCAAAAAGTTGGTAGACTTTTCCCCAGCCTAGAAGGTTTATCAAATACGTTGAAAAGTACATTGATTATTGATTACTTTGAATGTTAAAAGTGTAATAGGTATGTATTTGCCTAATATTATGGCTTGGCTGAAGTTCAGACTACATTTTATGAGTAATGCAGATATACCAGGTAATAGCAATGATTTAGCAATAACTAAAGAATTAATTAAGATACCTGAAATTATACTCATGTGAAAAGTTTTAACTGGTAAACAACAGATCTATCTTTCAGCTTGTCAATATGAGACTCATTGAATGATGACTTCAAACATAGAATTATACAGGTTTTGGCCATAAGAAGAGGAAGCTGCTAACCATGGCTGAAGGTCAATCGGAAAGATGCAAATGCATAGAAAAAATGCATTACTTTTGCAGCATTCAGCAGTTGCTACTATCCAGATCAACTTACAGTGGTGCTTCAAGTTTGTGAACTCTTCAGAATTTTCTGTAATTCAACATAAATAGGATCTAAATCATCATCGGATTTAAGTCCTAAAAAAGATAGAGAGAATCCAGTTAAACATATTAGCTAAAAATATTACACTTGGTCATTTATTTATTGAGATCTATTTATTTATTGATCATTTATTGAAAATGATAAAATATTACATATCCGTGAGGGGCAAAAGCATGTTACCCTTTAATATTAGATTGGAACCTCTAGAAGAAAGCCATTGTTCACCAAAAAGAACATTGCTGCCAATGGTGCACAAGGACAATCCAGATGACAATTGGAAATTGAAGACAATTAGGGAAAGAAAAAAAAAGAAAAACTGCATCCCAGCATAAAAATCCCATCTGTGAAACATGGTGATACCATGGTTTCTGCCTGTTTTCATCATAGATGGAACAATTATACTCTGAACTACACCAGCAAATTCTAGAGGAAATTGTTAGAACATCTGTCCATGAACTGCATCTCAATTGAAAGTGGGTCATGGAGCAAGACAACAAACCTACGCACAAAAGTCATTCTACCAAAAACAAAGTCTTCACAAACCTCATCTGTGGTGGTCCTATGGGGGTCCTGACCATTAGAGAACAGACTAAAGGGGACTAACTGTCATCTCACGGCAAGAAGGTCCTGAGTTCGATCCCAGGGTGGAGTGACCTGGGTCCTTTCTGTGTGTAGTCTGCATGTCCTCCCCATTGTGCGTGTGGGTTTATTCCGGATACTCCACATTAGGTTAATTGATTATGCCAAATTGGCCCCCAGCCTAAGTACTTAAGACTAGTTTCAATAAAACCATGAGTGTTGACATAACCTTGTGTCTGTCGTTGAATCGCCTTTGATGATGAAGAGCAACGTTAAATACACTAAACTAATGAAAAATAGTAAAACTACAAAGTGCAGTCACCACTAAAGCTTAAATGCAGAATATAAATTGAAAATATAGGATGCCCAAGACATTTGCACAGTACTGTAGATAGTTTCAAAGGGTCACAAACTTTCCAACAAAACTGTACATTTGATTCAATCTTACAAGGTTCTGTCCAAGCAACTTAGAGTTAAGGTACTGGAAACAGCAGTGTCAGAGGACCTGTGTTCAATCCATGTCAGGGCTTGCAACCAAAAGTTTGAGTGGTGTGTTTACTGAAAACCATAGCCGCTGTTGTTGTACCCTAACTGGATAAAAGGGGAGGGTTGCATCAGGCAGTGCATCTGGTGTAAAGAACTGTGCAAAATCTAATAGGCGGGTGGTCTACTACAGCAGCCTCTAACACGAGCAGCTGAAGATGGAATAAATATGTTTAAAACCAAACATTTAGAGAGTCCATCAACACTAAGCAAAACTAAGGATGTTCTGTAAGTCACAGAATTACCAGTAGCTAGTTAGAATGGCTAACAATGGTCACCTCTTAACATTTCTATAACATTTGTGCTTGCAGAAAACGTTTTTGGAAACTATTATGAAAATCTTGCAATGATTCGTCCAAAACAAAAAAGCCACCATAGTATTAAATACTACCCCGACAAAAAATCATGCAGTCAACACTTTTAGGGTGTTCATTCAGCTTTTTTACTTCATTAAAAAAACACAAACGCATCATAGATACAACACCAAAATATATATATATATGTTTAAACCTTTCGGTTCTGAATTTATTTTAATGGAGCAAAGATTATTTCTGCAGAATAAGTTTGTTTAGAGGAACAAAATATTTCAGTACTTCTCAGCAGTCAAAAACAGCTATGAGTGCAATTTTCAAAATTCAAAAATATTGAAATAAAACACATTTTTGTGACTGATTTTGTAGCCTATTTGACTTTGAACACTTTGTGAAGTATACCTCAAACCAATTAAACTCAATTACTTTAATTAATGTCATATTTATATTATATTGACAAAAGTACTCGGACACCTACAAATACAGAAGCTTTTATGACATCCCATCCCAACTCCATAGGTATTAACATGGAGTTTTCCCCCCTTTACATCTACAGGAACTTCCACCCTTCTGGGAAGGATTCCTACAAGATCTTGGAATGTGCCTGTAGAATTTTTTTCCCTATTTATCCAGGAGAGTATTAGTGAGGTCAGCCAGGGGTCAGAGGTCAGATGCTGGGAGAAAGGGTTGGATTTGCAGTCTCCATTCTAGTTCACCCCCAGTTCAAGGTGTTCGTTGGGGTTGAGGTCAGGGCTCTGTGCGGGCCAGTCAAGTTCTTCCACACCAACCTCACCCACCCACCAATGTCTTTATGGACCTTGATTAGTGCACTGGAGCACAGTACATGCTGGTACAGAAAAGGGCTTTCTCCAAACTGTTCCCACAATGCTGGAAACATATAATTGTCCAAAATGTCTTGGTATGCTGAAGCATTAAGGTTTCCCTTCAGTGAAACTAAACGGCCTAGGCCAAGCCCTGAAATACAGCCCCATAGTATTAATCCTCGTCCACCAACTCAGGGAGTCAGTGATGTTCTCCTGGCATATACCATATACAGATGGCCACTCCACAACACTCGTTTCTACTGCTCAAGACTCCAGAAGCGGCATGCTTTATGCCACTCTATCCAATGCTTGCCATTGTGCTTGGTGATGTAAGACCAGCATGCAGCTGCTCAGCCATGCAAACTCATGCCATGAAGCTCCCAGTGCAGAGTATGTGTGCTGATGTTAATGCCAGTGGAGGTTTGGAACTGTATTTACTGAGTCAGCAGAGTGTTGGCAAATTTTAGGCACTATGCACCTCAGCACTCCGCAGCCCTGCTCTTTAACTTTAAGTGGTCTGCCACTTCGTGGCTGACTTGCTGTGCTTTCTAAACACTTCCAGTTTTTGATAATACCACTTACAGTTGATGGCGGAATACCTAAGAGATAAGACATTTCACAAACTGACTGGCAGCCTATTACAGTGCCTCACTCCATTTCACTGAGCTGTTTAAGAAGATGCATTCTGGCTCAATCTGTTTTGAATAGACAAATCATCAGAAAAGCACCAGACAACATTTCCATCTTCCATCCTTGGCCAATGCAGATTTGTGATTCATCGTCCACACTCCATCATTGTGTCTCTTTAGCCCACTAAAATTTTTTCTTCTTCTCTTTAGGTGTTAAATGTAAATCCCATTTCATTTTACAGTTCTGTCATGAACATTTCTTGTTTCAATTAGATTTTCTTTGTACAATCTCCATTTTCAAGGCATGTTGTTTTGAGTATTCTGTCGTTTATCTTTTCTGGCCTGCCAGTATATTTTCTTTTCATAACCTTTTCATCTTGTTTATACATGTACACAACTTTATACACAGCTGAATGGAAACAACCAACACCTTTTGCCAAAGTTAGATTTCCTTGTTGAAGTAGTTTTATAACCTTTCTATTGATTCAACTGACAACTGTCTAGTTGGGTCCAGGCTTACTCTGAATGATCAAAAGTCCAGCAACTTGCTGGAGCATTTTCTCTTAACTTAATTTGTTTTAGAAATGGAAATCACAAGCTGATTTCATAAGTCTTTCCTTACCACTGAGTGATTCCATATTTCCATTACTTTTCTACTGCTGAATAAAAATGGCAATAATTAAATTATTTCATTGATTTTTTTGACATGAGCTCCACAAAGACAGAAAGTTCAGCCCTTTTGTTTCGTGTCATAACTGTAAAGTTTCATAACCTAAAAACAACCTAAAAGTGCAATGACTCCCTAATTTTTGCCAGGTGTAGTGAGCTCCAGGTGAAGAGAAATACAATTAACCCCATTTCAACTGAGCTATTTTTGGCTTCCCATTACCACAGCACTGTTGAATCTTCAATTCTGATTGATCAGAAGGTGTTGATTAACTTTTTTGTAAAAAAAAAAGTTGAAAAAAGTAACAATAATAAAAAATAGTGTTGGATGTTTCTATTACATCGATAATGATTCTGCTTATTGATTCCGGTTCTTCATTCATTCATTTATTAATTTTCTTATCCGTTTAATCCTTGGTAAGGCTCAATGGAAAGTCAGGACAGGGCGCAAGGCAGGAACAGCCCTAGACAGGGTGCCAATCTGAATCTGGTTCTTATCGATTCCAAAATGGTGACCAAAAAAAAAAAAAAAACAATGTGCCAAATGTTTAGGTTTAAATAATATCTTCATTTACTCACTTAATCTAGCAATGAAACATTTAAGTTAACCAGAGATGAACAAACCTTTGCATTGGACTGCTGAAAGCTAGATTACAAAGCTGTGGTCCTGCTTTTGCCTTATCCTTTCTTCTAGTTCTCTTTTAGAGGTTAAACTGCAGAACTCAAATGCATCACAAAAAGTCTTTTTCCCTCTTTGCCTTCATAACCCCCCTATATAAAAGATTTTTTCCACAGTATGTAGTAGTCTGGATTAGCCCACATGATGCTCCAGGACAAAGGCATTGTCTGTCTATCCTAACAGGTCTGTGCAAAGCGCCAGCCGGTTGGAGGAAGCAGCAGCTACTTAACACCCACAATAATGCCATTGTGAGTGCCCCACAGGCAGGGTCTTGTGTTTTCTTTTGGACCTCTTCTAGACTTTGAGCAAGCAGGTCAAGGAAGAGGGAAAAAAAAAATCCCATCAGGCAGTCAAGTGAGAGTTAGCTAAGGTAACCTGCTGTGAACCTGATGAAGATGTCAACTGAACATATGGCAAAAAGAAAATCTATTGTCTGAACAAGGAGCTTTTTCTCTGCCACTGAATTAAAGGCTGTGCAGAAAGCAGAGGGGAGGAAGGTGCCTTGAAGCCAAAAGCAGAAAATAACTGTGGTCATCACTTTACTTCTGGACCAGTAGCTTTATACCAGAAACTAGCAGCTCCTCCTACTGAGATCACAATTAAAAGGGTAAGCAGATTAGCCAATATCTTTGAAGCTCACACAAAAAGACAACACTCCCAGTTGTTCAAAAATGTTTCCCCCTCTTTTTTCCTACCCTGATTGGATGCTGCAAATGGCATTACATTTCATGCTAATTTAGCAAGCAAGGCCCTGAATAAAGGGCATACTATACTGCAATGACATGCTTCTCTAAGTTATCACATTGGTCACTTGCTGTCTGCGAACTGACATCTTAGACTTAACTGTTCATGCGCTTACGCTGGAGAATTATGTAATTAGTGTGTAACGACATACTTCAACAACTCAAAAACAGTAGTGAGAAAGTGTTGTATTTTTCACTATGCCACATGGAAATATGTACCAGTTGTGTTCATGAACAATCACAAAGCAAAATGTAGCAACATAAAAACAAGTTCATGTCAAAATTAGGTTCACAGAATGCTCTTATACAGCTGTTTTATGTTTGATTTTTACATTGCCAATTAGCAAACCCAGCTGTTTTATACAAGAATTAATTACACAAGAAAAGGCAGGTGTTTTAAGTTTTATTTAAAGCTCGGTTCTGGAATCTGACCTCTTAGAGCTTTCTGTCTTTCTTGATTTAAAGCTACAGTTATGCTCCAAGTTTTGGGACAATTGTAGTTTGAATCATGTGAATACTAGTTATTAACATAAGATCAGGAAACCATAACACAAGTGAATTTGACAATAAGAGAGAGAGTTGTAGTTATTTATAACCTAGAACTACTATTAGTTGTTTTAATTACAACTAATAAATCTGTGCAACTATACAAAAAAATGTATAGGAAATTTTTCAGGTGTCAGTAGGGATGTGCGATATGACAATATCTTCTGCACCTAACTTTCTCATTGTTCACTGATAAATATGGAAACTACAGTGCATATTTCTCTTTATTTTAATAGACTTAAATGCTCAATACAAGCGATATGTTAGTTCAACATATTTTAACAGTTTACCATTGTGACTACACAAACTGTCAGCTAAAAATCCTATCCAATGTTTGACCCCACCCCCCAAGACCTGTCCCCTGGCACCAATGGGGGGCCTGGCCCATGTTTTGAATACCACCAGAATAACAGGTTTTTCCTCTGTTCCTATCATTGCTGGGTCATATACCTCCTATTAAGATCAATGAATTAGCATTCCACAGAGCAACAAGGGGTGGAGTGGGGGCGGCTAACTAATGAGAACTGGCTATGAATAACAGACAGGAAAATGAAGAACCAAAAATTGAGGAACTACATAGCTCTAGATGTTCAAAAGAACCACTTCTGAAGCATAACACTCACTGGAAACTAGGTACACCTCGTTAGACCCCCTTTTGCCTGCAGAACTGCCTTAAATAAAACTAATAAGAAACAAACAAACAAACTGCTTTCTTGAACATGACCGTGAGTTCCCTGTACTCAAATGGTTTTGACAGTTACCAGACCTCAATCCAATAAAACATCTTTGGGATGTGGTGGAACAGGAGATTCACATCATGGATTTGCAGCTGACTAATCTGCAGCAACTGTGTGAAGCTCTCATGTCAGTATGGACCAAAATCTCTGAGGAAGGTTTCCTCCTGAATCTATGTTATAAAGAGTTAACATCGAATCAGCTTCAATGGTTATATTCATGACAGACACAAGGTTATATCACCACATTATTCATGGTCCAATTTAGAGTGACCAATCAACCCAAAGCATGTCTTTGGAATGTCAGAGGAAACCAGAGCACCCAGAGTAAACCCAGACTGACACAGGGAGAACATGGAAACTCCACACAGGTCGAGTCTGGGGTAGGAATCGAGCAGAGGAGTTTGAAGCTGTAAGGGGACTGCACTAACCACATGTGTCACCACACCACCCAGAAACCAGTTTGAGATGAGTTGAGCTTTGTGACAGATGATGGTACACTGTGGTCATAAAGGCATGGACATTGTCAGCAACAACACTCAGGTAGGCTGTGGTGTTTATATAATGCACAATTGATATTAAGACATCCAAACTGTGCCAGCAAACTATCCCCCACACCATTACACCATCACTATCAGTCTGAAACGTTGATACTAGGGAGGATGTTTTCATGCTGTCTATGCCAAAGTCAGACCCTCCCATCCAAATGTCACAGCAGAAATGGAAACTCATCAGATCAGGCAACGTTTAACCAATCTACTGTTGTCCAGTTTTGGTGAGCCTGTGTGAACTACAGCATCATTTGCATGTTCTTAGCTGACATTAGAGGCACCTACTGTGGTCTTTTTCTGCTGTAGACCGCTGCCTCAATGTCCAATGTGTTGTGCATTCAGTGATGCTTTTCTGCAAACCTCTTCTGCAATGAGTGATTATATGAGTTACTGTTGCCTCAGTCATTCTCTACTGACCTCTGGGATCAACAGGGCATTTTTATCCAGAGAACTGCAGCTTACTGGATATATTCACTTTTTCAGACCATTCTCTGTAAAATCTGCAACATGCCTCCTTTGAATTAAACAAACAAACAAACAAATTAAGGGTATGGTCCAAGTGCCAGCCTACAGATTTCTTTCACATTAATGTGTAGTGAATGGTGACTCCAAATTCACGTACACATAATCAAACAATGCCACAAGAGAGCCAAGGCAGCTCCTTCTGTTACTTGTACGGATTTGAGACTAGAGCTAGTGGTGGGACCAGGACACACAGCTTTGCAGACACAGAACGCATCAAAATTTTTTACAATATTTAACTCTCTGTGCAAGTAACCATCTTCAGGTTTTGCAAAAATAAGGACACTAATTTGAGGCAAGAAATATCACTAAAACAATCGAGCAGGGGTTGGATTGTACTGGCAGGCAATGGGAGCTGGTACCACATGCTGCTTAATCTATTTGGCATCACTTTGACCATTCACGAGTTCAGCAAAACCAATCTTTATGTTTTCATGCCTGCCTACATCAAGATACCGCAAGGAGATGAAATATGGAATGTGCTGCCATGCTTGAATTCTGACCTCTCGGACTGAGATCACATTGTCACATATCCTATTCAGTAACAAACAGGAAAGTACCGTAAGTGATCCAACTCTGATTTCTACATAGGTGATACAGATTATTTCATTCATCGCAGTGTGAACACCAAAAAATGTTCTTTCAGATTATGTGAAAAACCTATAGTAAGATAAGACTATGTGAGGGCATCAAGGCAAGAGGACCATAAAGCCTATGGAAAGGTATGCAGAGATATGGAATATGACTGTTGTCTCAACCTGACATAACCCTAACCCACATGTTCCTGTATTTGATATAATTATGACAGGTTTAAAAACACAATTTTTTGTGGATGTAACAGTTGCACGTCATGGAGGTAACATTCTAATTACTGTATAAATAACATGTGTGTCTCTTTTTCTGTCCTAATCAACTACTGAAGGAATTGATGAAGAATTTGTTTCATGTTTTATCAAAACTTGCCCTGGTCAGAGAATAAATAATTATTCATTCTACTGATATAACCCTATCCTGTATGACAAAAAGCACACCAAGTTATTAAAAAAGTAAAAAATGCACAGCTCCTCTAAATCATACAAAACAATCAGCCATAATATAAAAAAATGAAAAGGTGAATAAAAACATTGGCAGTGTTACGCTGACACCTTAGGAAAGAAGACAAAGAGCTCAAGGTGTTGACTTGGCTTCCAAATTCCAAAAGGTGCTAGACAAACAAGTCCGATGCATGGAAGACCCACCTTGCAACTTACAGAAATTAAAGGAGTGGCTAACACCTTGGTGCCATTAACTGTACCACAGAACACCTTCAGATGTTTCAATGAGTCAAAGCTTTGGCCACATTGGGGATCTACAGAATATTGGGTAGGTGGTATTAATATTATGGCCGATTGGTTCTAGGGAAAAAGGTAGATGGTGAAATTCATATAAACCAGAATGCAGAATTCACAAACCTAATGCAATGGTTATCCTAAAGCATTGGGAAATATTCAGATAAACAAGACTTTTACTTCTCTAAGCAAAATGAATGCTAAACACCACCAAACAAGGATTTCACCATACTTATTGTACAATATGAAACAAATGTCTGTAGCAATAATTTGCATATTATACATATTCATGTGTCTAAACTTCTCAGCAAACACAGAGGAGAAAATAACAAGAGACAGAACTACATACCCAGCTTCATGGAGCTAGATGGAGCTAGGGTACAACCCAATTTCACAGCTTCACGATCAACATATGGATGTCAGCTGTGACAGACTGTGCAAATATACAGTTTTACACTGGGACTGTCACAATACATGTCCACAGCCAGAAATGTGTTCAACTGTATACAGATTTTTTTTTTTTTACCTTTCAGGCACAGCGTTTGCTTTGGTGTCTAATACTGCAATGTAATACATTAAATACCAACCTAAAGACAAGATTCAAATGATCTGCCACACACATAGTATTAACAGTAGACTCTAGTCAGTACTCAATAAGAACAATCACTGTGGATGAAACAGCGTCGCAGCAGCCATCAGATTGCCTTACTGCGCTGTAAGCTTCATCTCACAGGCATTAAAATGTCTTTAGCTCTTAAAGGGGGGTGGCCACAACTCCTGTTCGGGTGTGCATGCAGGAAAGCTGACGAAGAGCTGCAGAAGAAAATCACAAGTAGCAAACCATATGCTCACACCATCTGCCTCACACATCACACATCCACCCACTCCCACACGCCCACATATACACACATCTAAAAGCAGGCTACCTAAAGAGTCGATTAAACAACAAATAACAACTGGTCACAGACCAGAATCCAGATTAGAGTTACCAGTCTTGGCCTTGTTGTCAAGGGATATTACCAGTTACAGTGGTGCTTGGAAGTTTGTAAACCCCTTTAACATTTTCAAAATTTCTCCAAAAATACAAAAAAAATCTATTTTTTATAAAACTGGAAAAAAGAGAACCAGATTACACAAATGACACAAAAGTATTACCATTTATTTAATTGAAGAAAATGACCCAATATTACATATCTGTGAGAGTCAAAAGTATGTGAACCTCTAGAATGAACAGGTAGTGTTAGGTGAAATTAGAGTCAGGTGATTTTACATTTACATTTACAATTACAGCATTTAGCAGATGCCCTTATCCAGAGCGACTTACAATTGATACAGTCTTACAATTCAAGAAATTGTGGGCTAAGGGCCTTGCTCAAGGACCCAACACAAGCAGAAGTGGGATTTGAACCCCGGACCTTCTGGTCCATAGTCCAGTACCTTACCCACTAGGCTACCACAGTCCCAATCAATGGGATGACAGTCAGGTGTGAGTGAGCAACTGCTGTACTTAAAGAACAGGGATCTATCAAAGTCTGATCTTTATAACACATTTCCCCAAGTACATCATGATACGAACAAGGAAACTTGAGAACATCAGAAAAAAGAGAGCTGCTGATACTCATCAGGCTGGAAAAGCTTACAAAACCATCTCTAAAGAGTTTGGACTCCACCAAACCACAGTTATACAGGTTGTGTACAAATGGAGGAAAACCAACCCTTTCCAGGAGTGGCTGTGAAAGAAATATCATTCCAACAGTTCAACAACAAGGTCACAAAGAAACCCATGATACGTAAAGACGGATGAGCGGTTTGGTTTTAAATGAATGGCATTTTGTTTGCAAAGGAAAACACTGCATTCCAGCATAAGAACCTGATCCCAACTGTGTGGTGGTTGTATCATGATTTGGGCCTGCATTTGCTGCATCTGGATGGCTTGCCAACATTAATGGAACACTGACTTCTGAATTCCACCAGCAAATTCCAAAGGAAAATTTCATGAACTGTCCATGAACTGAATTTAAAGTGAAGGTGAGTCATGCAACAAAACGGTGATCCTAAGCACACAAGTCATGCTACCAAAAAATGGTTAAAAACTGTAAAATTAATGTTATGGAATGGCCAAGTCAAAGTCCTGACCTTAACCCAATATAAATCTTCTGAGAACAGTTCATGTGAGGAACCCCATCAACATCCAAGGTTTGAAGCTGTTCAGAATGAATCAAACAGTTACCACAAGCATGTAGTGTAGGTATTGCTGCACAAGGGGGTCACACCAGAAAAGTAAACAAAGGTTCACTTTTGAAACTAATACACATTTAATATTGGATCATTTTCCTCAATAAATAAATTACCACATATATTTTTATTCTGTATGTACATTTAGGACTTCTATGAAAATCTGATGATAATTTACATCATATTTATGCAGAAATACAGAACATTCTAAAGGCTTCATGAGCTTTCAAGCAGCACTGTAAGTATGTCCGTGTTATGGCAATAATGACAATTATTGTTATGTAACTACTAAAAGTAGCTCTGCCAGAGAGTGGAAATGAACAGACAAAACAAATCCAAGGGGTGCAGGGCTGAACTATGGGTGAAGCAAAATTGTCACATTTTTGCAACTGGTAAAAAATAAAACAGGAGCTATGCACTGTTACACAGAACACAATCACAGGTCTGTGCATCACCTAAGCAGCCATATATAAAACATATTACTAGAATAATAAAATACTAGAATAATAAAATCGAATATATGGTTTTACTGGTTGTGCTGCACAACTGACAGTCCTGATAGGGATAAACAAAGCCAGGCTTCTGAACAACAAGCCTGCTTCCCCTCCTGAAAAAATAATATCACAGAGCAGCACGAGCTGATTGTTGGTCTAAGCTGGTTATTGCTGACCAATGCCAGACTACTGCTGATCAGTACAGGTTTATGCTGGGTGGGTGTTCGGTGGGTCAGCTAACCACAGAACTAGTATTGCTAACAGAATATTTTTCTTTTGGCGAAATGACAAGTTTTCTGTCTTCTCACAATAGAAAGTCACTTTTCTTACACCTTGCAGGAATTGCCTCGCACTGTATCTGTAATTGTACATTTGACAAACAAGCACCGTGTTAGCCTTGATTTATCTGCCAGCATCCTAAAGTGCCATTGATTCTGGCAATGGAAACTTAAATGATGTAGTTGTTCACTGGTTGTGATTCTTATAAATCCAAAATTTGTATTGGTTTCCCAAAAAAATTCAGTTCTACTGAAACATGAGTTTGCCTAATTAGCAACTTTTGTTATTTCAGTCACACTCACTGCTAACTGGTTCAGAAAATGAAAGGTACAAACATGGAAGCTTGAAACAGTGGCAGTATCAGTATGAAAACCTTATCGCTTTACAGCTCCCCAGGGAATCAGTTTGTCAATATTCTGCATTGCTCTTCTAAAACACAGCCACTAAAGAATGGTTTGCCATCTTTGATGGAGGACTTGACTGGCCTGCATAGAAGCCCCACCTTAACTCCCTCAGACAACTTTAGGATGAGTTGGAATGCCAACTGTGAGCCAGGGCTTAAAAGTGAAAGCTGTTGTATGAGAATGACAGGAATCTACTTTATACTACTGCCCATGGTCGCGGATGTAAGATTTGGGTGTCCACACAATTTTGGCCTTATATTGTACAATACAGGGAGGGCTTTCAAACTCAGTTCAACAAGCCCTCATTTCCAACAAGATGTTCTCAGTTCTGTGTCCTCTATTTAAATCCCCCTGAAATCCTTCCACAATTCCTTCTTACAATTACTTTGACTTTTATTCCATTGCAGACAGAATGACTCCAAGATATTTCTTGTTTTGTCTGGTCCACCCCATGTAATAAATCCATTCCTGCATTTCAGGCCTGCAACACATTCCCAAAAAAGTTAGGACATGGGCAATTCAGGTTGTAGTTAAGTCTGAGTAATAATTGAGCTATTGTTAGTACGAGTTTCTGACCAGATGAACACATACTTTTACCCACTCTTTGTAATTCTCGTTAAAGTTATTTGAAAATTGCCGTATTATAATGATCGCTGGTATGTTGCATTTTAAAAATGGGAAAAGGTTCATGTTCTGACAGAAACTTTTAACCACTAATGGAAAGCTTAATCTTGGCCATTCCAAAGCAGATATAGATGTAAACTGCAGGACAGAAGGATATACAGATATTATACTTAAATACTTGTACTGTTCTACTATGCATGAGAAATGCCTCTTGGCCCAATCACTGCAGCAAGATGAATGGCTTAAGGTAGAAAATGGGAGAGGAGACGTGCTTGCATACTTAAACAATGACAATACTGCATATGCTAATTCTGTCTGACACTTACTAAATCATCGGTGCTACCACGGGCAAATCAGGCAAGGGAATATTGCGCCATGTGTGACAACAATGAGTGCACGGATGAATCACAAGATAGCCAATGACAAATGGCCCAGTGGAGCACTGACAAAAAGATGCATGAATATTGACCTATATATGGACTACTACTAAAAATGTCAATATATTCAATGTCATAGTATCATGCAGGCAGGTGATTAAGTAAAATAAGGTTATCTAACTGTGAGCAATAAAAGATTAACATAGCACAGTTTTAATAACATACAGCTTGATGTCTACCTGACGTGTATAAGTTACAAGTAATGATAAAACTGGCACAAAGACCATGCATATTAACAAAAAACAGGGCAAAGCCCTAGGTGGCAAAGCTTTACAGTATTTTGTGCAACCACAAGACAAATTCTCAACATATTCAACAGCCTACTGATAGGAACCTGGTATTGCATATCTGCTGTATATAATTCGACATATTGCACCTCCCAAAAGTCTGAGGAGTCAGTGTTAAGACACTCTGTAAGTGAGAGTGAAATGTATTCAGATAGTAAGCTGGTGCAATACAGTGTGGAGATAATGCAATAAAAGAATCCAAATGAGCAGGCTAAATTATTGATTACACTTGCATCAATACAAAGAATCTTCAAAACTCAAGCTAGATTTTTCCCACTTACTGGAATAATGCAAAGAAAGCAGCCTTGGGTGTCTGGAATACACAGCAAGTCTGACTGTATGCTGTGACTCATTGCTACAAAAAAAAGCAGATATTTTCCGCCCACACACAATCCTGCGGCCACTCAAGCCATGCAACCTTAGCACGGGAGTTCATGTAGAGAATCAGGAAGGTCAAACCACCTGAGAGAAGTCATGCTCATTCCCTGCAGGGCCTCCCTGCTCTTATCGAAACTATTGCTCTTCAGAGGCTCTGCCAGCGGTGTAGCTATGATGCTTGATTACAGCTCAGGCTGACTCAATCCCACAGACCAGACATAGCCCAGAAATGATAGTACAGAAAGAAACTTTTGCAATAACTAAGCAAAACTCCAATACATTTTTGGATGATCATCTATATGAACTATCCTATGCAAGTCATTTTAGATATACATACGGATTTTTACTTCTAAAACAAGTCCCAATTCATTGTGCATACTACATCAAAGTTTTAAAATGCCTCCTTAGGTCACTTTGTTGTCAAGGAAACAGTTGGCAATGACAGCCTAGTTTGATAACCTACACGAAATCAAATGCAATACAAATGTGTATACCTCCTCATTCTTCAGTTATTGTGCTTATGCAGCAGTACCACAAAGACATCTTCATGCCTCGAAAACCAAAGTCATAGCATTCCTGTCTATGCAAGTGACCAGACAGTATGTCCAGAAATGTGCATGCTTATCGAAGACACCCGAAAATATAGAACTGAAATCCTACAGGTCCAACTGGAAAAACAGAAATCCAAAGTCTACAGAGCGCCGATGTTGTGGTGATGCAACAACATGAAAAAAGATAGCAAGCCAAATGTTCACAATCCTAACACACAAAATGCAATATAACACAAGGAAAGTCTGTTACAGTAAGAATTTCATATCATGACCGAACCATGAAAACATTCAGCACTAGTTTAAAAAAAAACAATGTGACTCGTTTGGCTGGGACCAACATTGGATCAGGTAGGTTTAATCTAGAGGTCCACTCCGACAAAACACTTCCAGCACTTCTAGATCTAATTTATTTAAGACCAAAATCAAAGCCTATTTCAAACTATTAAATACCAGTGCATAACATAGTAAAAACACAGAAAATACATCAAAACCTCACTATAACATATTGGCTATTTAAATGGCATAACCCACGTTCTGAACGACTACCCCACATTTCAACCAGGAAAATAACAAAAGTAGATGGTGTTCTGAATGGCTTATTGCTTCTACCTACATTCCCCACTTTTATTTTATTTTGTGGTTTCTTAAAGTCAAAGTCATGTTTGTTTATTTAATGTTGTGGTGTTTAGTGTCAGAACAAACACTAAATTAGACAGTAGAGAACATGGTGCCCATGACCACAACTCTGTTCATTAGATAGGCAAAGTCCTGTCCAAAGTCCTATCTAATGATAACAGGCAGGCAGGAGGACCAATCAGAATGGCCCCTGCGTCTATATTTCTCTAACATCACTTAAAGTAGGATTAAATATGCAATTGTGCTTGAAAGTTTGTGAACCCTTTAGAATTTTCTGTATTTCTGCATAAATATGACATAAAACATCATCAGATTTTTACACAAGTCAAAAAAGTAGATAAAAGAGAATCCAGTTAAACAAACGAGACAAAAATATTATACTTGGTCATTTATTTATTGAGGAAAATGATCCAATATTACATATTAGTGAGTGGCAAAAGTATGTGACCCTCTAGGATTACCATTTAATTTGAGTGTTAGGTGTTTTCAATCAATGGGATGACAATCAGGTGTGAGTGGGCACCCTGTTCTATTTAAAGAACAGGGATGTATCAAAGTTTGTGTAAGTGTATCATGGCACAAACAAAGGAGATTTCTAAGGACCTCAGAAACAGAGTTGTTGATGCTCATCAACAACTACTATGTTTGTGAACGGATAACACCAAAATAGAACTTTCTGTTTTAAAAGCAAAGTGTTATATTTAGAGAAAGGAAAACACTGCAGTACAGCAAAAGAACCTTATCCCACATGGTGGTGGTAGGATCATGGTTTGGGCCTGTTTTGCTGCATCTTGACCAGGACGGCTTGCCATCACTGATGGAAGAGAATTCTAAAGGAAAATGTCAGGACATCTGTCCATGAATTGAATCTCAAGAGAAGGTGGGTCATGCAGCAAGACAACGACCCTAAGCCCACAAGCCGTTCTACCAAAGAATGGTTACCAAAGAAGAATAAAGTTAATGTTTTGGAATGGCCAAGTCAAAGTCCTGACCTTAAATCCAATCGAAATGTTGTGGAAGGACCTGAAGCGAGCAGTTAATGTGAGGAAACCCACCAACATCCCAGAGTTGAAGCTGTTCTGTATGGAGGAATGGGCTAAAATTAGTCCAAGTCGGTGTGCAGGGCTGATCTGCTTTATTTAGTGTATTAGGTCCTATCCTGAAGATAATCATATATACTCTGACCATAATGTCAGAAAATCATCTGACTGTATATTGAGAGACTTGGTGACAGCAAAATGTTAGCATCCCCTGTCAGTGTCCAACCATAAGGTTTATGTGGGTTAACATACGTCTGTCTTATTTCATTTGTGTATTCTATAATTTCTCAACTGAATGAATGGACTTTGGCCACTGCTTCACCTCATTTTAAACACTGAAAAATAAAAAATAAAAAAAATGGTGAGAGTTGTTAGTGCTATCGAGAACAGCTCCTGAGATACCCGGTTCATCTCATCGTGCGGAAATTTAGCCATTTAGAAGACGCCCTTATCCAGAGAGACTTACAACTGATACAATCTTAAAATCCAGCAATTATGGATTTAGGGTCTTGCTCAAGCACCTTCTGGTCTGCTATCTGTATGGGTTTTCTCCGGGTACATTCTCACATTCCAAAAACATGCTTTGAGTTGAGGAATTAAGGAAGTTGTGTAGCAACATTGCTATCAGGACAGTTTAAACACAATGTGTTACTATGTGTAGGTCATTCATGGTAGGGTGTTGATGGCTAATTAAAAAAAAAAGAGCTGAAATATTGAACGCTGCCCTGTATGAACACATTTAAGATAACTGCACTCTAATTCTTGACACAGACAACTAATACTAAGCAGTTTGCATACAGCACTGTTACATCTGTGAGCTGAACATATTTAGAAGAATTACACATATTGCCATATTGAATTATTACATAAATTTTTTTTTTATTAAAAAAGGTTTATTTTCATGACTATACACTGACTTCGGGTTAACTATGTGCATAAGTTACACGTTACAGGGTATTACAGCTTGTGCTTTACATGCATATTTTTAGGTGTCAGATCTCTGGCAAGAAGATATGTGAAGTGGAAAAATTTGTACTCTTCTTAAAGGATTAAACCGCCTCATTCATAAAACCTTCATAAAAAGACGATCAAACTGAGTTAATTACATGTAAAATAACCCATCCATTTTAAATTCTCAGGCTGATTCAAAAACGCTGTGTAAACACCAGATTCATTAGTAGAACATGCGTATGTTAATA
Source organism: Ancistrus triradiatus (assembly GCA_025084515.1). NCBI lineage: Eukaryota > Metazoa > Chordata > Actinopteri > Siluriformes > Loricariidae > Ancistrus > Ancistrus triradiatus. The sequence continues at coordinate 875,962 of JAJAGP010000004.1, read as the reverse complement.
AATAGCATACAATGACCATAATGCACACCAACGAATAACAATTGAGCACCATATATTTAAGCCTTTGGACTGAAGAACACAGCAAAAATCGTCCAAAATGTCTCTGAAAAAACAAAGAAAAAAAAACTATTGTGATGAGAAAATTTGAAGCGCGGTCAAATCGACACCTTTTATTTTGACGTCCTAAAACAAGCAGCTTGGCAGCAAATTACATGTACTGTGTACAAGTTATGAGGAACAGTCCAGGAAATGATTCGATATGAAACTTGAATACAAGAAACGTATCAGCACACACTGGCCAGCACTTTCTAAAACAGGCGCTCCGTCATCAAGTCTGTCTATTGCAGACAAACGAATTGGCAGCATTACTGGTGAAACCTTTTTGTCAGGTATTATTCATGGTGGTGACACTGATATGCAGATAGACCTACTGTCCGGTCAAGTACCATTTTGATTAATGACCCGTTTCACAAAAGGTAACGCTGTCAGGAAATGGCTCATACCTATATATATACCTATATATTCATTAATCTAAATATATATTACACACACACACACACACGTACGTCACTTTTTAACGTACACATGTTCAACTGCTTGTTAATGCAAATATCTAATCAGAAAATCACATGGCAGAAACTCAATGTATTTTAGGTATGTAGACATGGTCAAGACGACCTGTGAAATTCAAACCAAGCACCAGAATGGGGAAGAAAGGTGATTCAGGTGACTTTGAACATGGCATGGTTGTTGGTGCTAGACGGGCTGGCCTGAGTATTTCAGAAACGGCTGATCTACTGGGATTTCCACAAAAGGTCATCTGTAGGGTTTACAGAGAATGGTTCAAAAAAGGGAAAATACCCAGTGAGCAGCAGTTCTCTGGGTGTACCTAATAAAGTGGCACACACACAGTAAACATACCTTTCCATCATGTCTTTGAAACAAAACATCTTAAACACTGTAAATTTTGCTAAGCTCTTTATCCATAAAAATAAATAAAAGAGACATAAAACTGGCCATTAAGCCAAAAATAATTTCCCCAACTCCTGCACAAGAATACTTCTAAAATATCATTTCTTATATGCTATCATTATTACGTTATTACTGTGAGGAATCTGAATGAAAAGTGCAGAAAAGACAGGTAGCATCTGTCTCCTGCCTACAGCTTTGGCACAGTCAGCATCATCTGGTAGCTTTGGCATGAGCTTTAAAAAACATCAATATCACTCAATAGAGCCAAGCTCATGCATGCTAGTCATGTTCGCTGTGAGCTGGCCAAGAATTCAACATATAACGTTACAACTCGGCTTAAAAACAAGGCGCAATACATCTCTGGCCTAAGGTTTTGTCAGCTGCACTTACATGTTAAGTTAACAAAGTGTGACAGCATTATGTTTCCGAATAATATGTTCATAATGAAATCTGTGCTGGGAACAGATCCTGAGGGCTGCTTTGTTATAGCAATTATTTATGGGCTTGTTAGAGAGCGTGGAATGATTAAATCACTTAACATTGCTAGCTTGCCATAATATTGGTCAGTTTTCACTGATGCCCCCCTGACAGATACCAATTCATTCACAAATCATGAATCAGCTTAAGTACCCAACAGGCACATTAATGGTAATAACGCAGCAAACCTGACAATGGTTAGGTAGCTTTATTTATAAGCATATGTAATTGTGATTAGTTTCATCATGATCTACATTTTAAATTTAAATAAAAGAAGATAATATAGCTCTACTGGGCATTAATATTAAAAGTCATAAATACCATTTGATATGGCATTAGGTTTCCTCTCAGGATGTATAAAAACGGAAATCATTATCAATCATTTTACTAATGCAGTTACATTCTGCAAATACAATATAAAGCATTCCTCTATGAGAAAGCCTCAGAGTCCAATAGTAGACATGGTGGTTATCAGTTTATGCCGAGTGTTAACTGTTTGTTTCTTTATTTACAACCTTAAATCAGAAAAAAAAAGTTAGGACAGTATGGAAAACTCAAACATAAAAACAGTGTTTCTTACATTTACTTATACTTCATTGCATATAATATGAACCCAAGATATCTCATGTTTTGTCTGGTCTTCAACAAATTCCCCCAAAAACTTAGGACATGGCCATTTAGGGCTAGTAATCAGATAAAAAAAAAAAAAGAGGTTAAAACAGAAATAAATTATGTTGTGATTTTATGTCAAGAGGTGATTGAAAGCATGATTTGATACAAAAGCAGTATCCATGAAAGGCCAAGTCCTTGAGGAGCAAAGATCTACAGTTTGCTCTCACTGATGGAAGGAGATTTTGGTTTAAAATCTCACGATACATGGCCCCCTTCATTCTCACCTTACCATGGATCAGTCGTCCTGTCACCTTTGCAGAAAAACAGCCGCAAAGTATGATGTTTCCACCCCCATGCTTCTTGAGATGCAACTCAGAATTCTTATTCCTCCAGTTGAGTTTTTACCAAAAAGTTCTATTTTGGTTTCATCTGACCACATGATATTCTCCCAATCCTCTTCTGGATCATCCATATGCTCTCTGGTAAACTTCAGACGGGCCTGGACATGTACTGGCTCAAGCAAGTGGACACGCCTGGCACTGCAGGATCTGAGTCCCTCTCTGCGTAGTGTGTTACTGATGGTAGCCTTTGTTACTTTGGTCCCAGCTCTCTGCAGGTCATTCATCAGGTCCCTCCGTGTAGTTCTGGGATATTGGCTCACCATTCTCATGATCATTTTGACCCCATGGGATGAGATCTTCCGTGGGACCTTGTGAGATCTTGTGTGGGGTCCCAGATCGAGAGGGATATTCAATGGTCTTCCATTTTCTTACAGTTGCTCCCACAGTTGATTTATTCAGACCAACCTGCTTGACTATTGTAGATTCACTCTTCCCAGCCTAGTGCAGGTCTACAATTTTCTCCCTGGTGTCCTTCAACCGCTCTTTGGTCTTGGCCATGGTTGAGTTTGGAGTCTGTTTGAGCCTGTGGACAGGTGTCTTTTATACAGACAATGAGGTCAAACACGTGCCATTAATACAGGTAACGAGTGGAGGACAGAAGAGCTTCTAAAAGAAGAAGTTACAGGTCTGTGAGAGCCAGAAATCTTGCTTGTTTGTGGGTGACCAAATACTTTTTTTCCACCATGATTTACAATTAAATTCTTTAAAAATCCTACAATGTGATTTCCTGGATTGTTTGTGGATAAGTAGGAGAACTTGCACAATCAGTGGCTGACTAAATACGTTTTTGCCCCACTTCTCTAACGTTGTTTGTTTTGTTGTTTGTTATCTGCTGATAACGGTGTTGTTAAGTGTAGTAAAACTTTATAACTTTAAAATTTATAACAATTTATAAAAAACCTGTGTGCAAACAGAGACCGTGTATTTAAAGCTTAAATATTTTCATTGAAGTTCAGTGAGTTTGTCTCTCATTTTATTCTTTTTAGATTCAAAATGCGACATTACATATAAATAACAGCATCAGCAATTACAAACTCATCAGTTGACCACTACTACTGATGCATTTTGTCTACAATCATGTGTATCGTGATAAATTTTATGCATCGTGAAAATGTCCTTAAATATTGTGATATAATATTTTTACCATATCACCCACCCCTATGTGCACCTCATTTTGTTTATTTATTTAGCCTAATTCTGTTTATTTTGTCATTTATTTTGTCTTTTTTTTGTCAAAAACTGTGCCTTTTGCAGTAGATCTTAAATGCCTGAGCTAATATTACCTAGCTGGTTTAATAAACAAGTGTTGATTAGTATGATAAATTAAAATTCAGAGACAAAATAGCTTTCCTGACTGAACCAACTTGTACATTCTTCGTTGAACCATCTTAGGAATTGTAGGAGCAGGAGTTGCATACTGATGACATCAGCTGGCAGCAGACGATTCTAAAACATTGTTTGTAGAACACCCCTTACTTGAAGAGCTCTACAAAGCACTACAAAAGGGAATGCAATCCCAGAAAATCCCGATTTCTGTTCACAAAAAAATAAACCATTTTTGTTTTATCACCGTCATATTTAACTACTTTAACGTGACAATATCAAATATTCAGGGTAACACGATGGCACAGCTGCCACAGCACTCCCGCGCATTAGGTTCAATCCCACCCTCCAGTTTTTGTCAATGTCTGCTCTATGTTGTATTGGCACCAACCAGATGCATGTTCAGAATGCATTTTTGAGGTTGAACTTTGGACAACAAACTATATAAGGGAAGGAAAGGAGAGGAAAGGAAAACATCAAAAATTAAGGACTGGAAAAATGGAAACTATCAGAAATAGCTTTACACCAACTTTAAAAAATTTCTTATTTGTCAGAACAGCTTGACATCTTTGTGACATGGATTCAAACAAGAATTACAGATCTTTTTAGAGATTTTAGACACTGTAGACTGTAGGCATTGTCATGTTCATGAATCAAGAGTAAAAGACTTGTGCTTCATGGCATGGTGCATTTTGATATTAGAAATAGTCAAGAGAAAATGGGAAGACCCTTACTACACCAACAACCCTAGCGCTGGGTACTGAAAATTGGTATCCATAAAGCCTCAACTGAAGTGTTTCAATACTACCGAGTACTGAAAAGTCAGAAAGATTCAATGCTTATTTTTGATATTCAAAGAAACATAATTCTGATCATTTGAACGTTTTAGAAAAATCAATAAATAAAAAAATAAATAAAAAAAAACACTACCACTAAATTGTAACACTTGCTGTCTACAAGAAGAGTTTTACTTCACTAAAACTACACTCATTGACAAAAAAATAAATAAATAATGCACCCAGGAAGAAATGTCAGATTTTTGCAAAACTCCTAAACTCCTAACCCCAGTGTGTATGTAGTGAAGATGCCAAGCGTTTAGCAGAAGGAAAATTGTTGTCACGGCACCAATTACGTGTACCGCCACTGTCAACTAGCCACCGTCACCTATGTTTGCAGTGGGGCTATGAACGAGAAAGTGGGGCTATGAACATAAAGTCTTTAATGACGACTCCAGGTTCTGTTTGGGATCCATCGATGGTTAGGTCTGAGTATTTGAGGTTCAGGAGCCTCGTGGTGAGCGCTTCAATCCTGCCTTTGCTGTGTAGAGACACACTGCCCCAACTGCTGGTGTGATGATCTGGGGAGCCATCACATACAGTCAGTCAGTCATTCCTAGTAGTGATAGGAGGGACACTAACAACTCAACAATATGTGCAGGACACACCATACGTGCAGGACACGATACATCCGTATCTCATCTTGTATCCATTCTAGAAGGGAACCAGCAGGATACTAGAGCCTCCTTTCTAGTGTACAGTTTTCCCCCCAATAAACCTATCCTTTCACTATGTAATCACTTGCATACATCATCATTACATTCACACATATAAAGTTTCATTCAATCCCAACAACTCAGTTTTTCTGTCAGTGAGTGAAAAAATGGCATCAGAACAGTGGTTCCTGATGCAAAAAATGCCTTGAAGTATTAACTACTAAAAAAATAACACAGACACTATTAAATTTCTTGTTTTAGCAATGGTATAATGACCATATATAAAAATTGTTGATGACTGCACTCAAAAAACTCAAAGTTGGATTAGTCATACCATAATACACTTACACTGATCTTTTCAAGTTATTCACCCTCTTCCCCCTTCCGAAAAAGTGCTTTCTTGTTACCCTTCCAAAAAAAACAACAACAAACAACAACAACAAAAAAACACATACCTGATCAAGCTTCTTCAAACTGTAGAAGGGTCAACTTAGCAACCTGACAAAGCTGCCAGATGCAGCTTTTTCTCAAGTGTAACAGGAAGAAACAATAAATACTTGGCACTGTTGCCTAGAAGCTGCATACACATTTCCTGTATTTGCTGGTTGTATTTACATGATGAAACTGAGGAATAATTATATATGGTCATTATACCAATGTGAAAACTATGAAAACTATTCTAATCGAGGCCAAAGACTTATTCACAGTACTGTATGTAACAAGACATCTTACAAATGCAGAAATTTTAACTGGTAATGTACAGTTAGCTACTATGACATTGGTCATTTTGTTTACATTATTCGTTTTATTTTATTCGTTTATTTTATGTGTGTGTGTATATATATATATATATATATATATATATATATATATATATATATGTTTTTATTAAATCAATTATATATAATTTCTACAGTGGGGCAAAAAAGTATTTAGTCAGCTACTGATTGTGCAAGTTCTCCTACTTAGAAAGATGAGAGAGGTCTGTAATTTTCATCATAGGTACACTTCAACTATGAGAGACAAACTGAAAAGAAAAAAAAATCCAGGAAATCACATTGTAGGATTGTGCAAGTTCTCCTACTTAGAAAGATGAGAGAGGTATGTAGTTTTCATCATACACATCAACTATGAGAGAGAGAATATGAAAAAAAAATCCAGGAAATCCTCCTGTAGGATTTTTAAATAATTTAATTGTAAATCAAAGTGGAAAACAAGTATTTGGTCAATAACAAAAGTTCAACTACATGCTTTGTAACATACCCTTTGTTGGAAATGACAGAGGTCAAACGTTTCCTGTAAGTCTTCACCAGGCTGGCACACACTGTAGCTGGTATTTTGGCCCATTCCTCCATGAAGATCTCCTCTAGAGCAGTGATGTTTTGGGGCAACATGGACTTTCAACTCCCTCCCCAATTTTTCTATGGGGTTGGGGTCTGGAGACTGGCTAGGCTAGGTCAAAGAGCTTCTTAAAGATGAAGTTAGAGGTCTGTGATAGCCAGAAATCTTTCTTGTTTGTGAGTGACCAAATACTTATTTTCCACCATGATTTACAATTAAATTCTTTAAAAATCCTACAATGAGATTTCCTGGATTTTTTATTTCATATTCTCTATGATGAAAACTACAGACCTCTCTCATCTTTCTAAGTAGGAGAACTTGCACAATCAGTGGCTGACTAAATACTTTTTTTGCCCCACTGTATATAGTTCTAGCTAGTTGTCTGGATATCATCCAGCTGTCATATCTAACCATACTGAAGTACTTTATTGTCCATGGATTTCCTAAATGAAATCAACTACCGTGCCGTGGATTTCTATTAACTACCGTGCTGCTTCTTTTTTTTTTTTGACAGATATGGTCACACTTCTTAAGATGACCTCCTAAAAACTGAACTGTAAAAGGCAACATGATTACAGAACACCTGTTACTGTTTACACAGAAAATTAATGCTGATATGTCCTTGAGTCTTTGAAATTCATTATTTGATTGTTTCAGTAAAACCTAAATAATGTGTTGAGCTATCATGATACCAAAGGTAGGCTGGGGCTATGTCTGTAGTTTTAAAAAATGCCCATCCATATTTCTTCTTGTCACTTATTTTAACTAATTAACTTTAACTAATTTTAGTTAAATTAAAATTAGAAGGTACTGATATGGAAGGTATCGGATGATTAAAAATACAGCGATTTGATACCTTCCTCTGCCTTTTGTGGTGTCCTGAATTCTTTGAGCCATGGACTTCAGCTGGTTCGGGATGGAGACTTCTTATGGACCTTTTTAATTATATCAACAAAATTTCAATCAGATAGAGATCTGGCCTTTTTGCAGGTCATATCATTGAGATTGTATGCCTTTCCTGCAGACTCCTTGCTTTGTAAAAAGATGCATTCTTGTCTTTTCAAAGTCTATTTTCTATATGATGGAATGAGAAAAGTGTCCAAAATATTAATGTACACCTGTGCATTTACTGCTGAGATAATGACAGCTACCTCCCCTTGCCCTTCACTTGGTATACAATTAAATATCAAACGAGTGAGGAAATTTGACTGTTGTCTTCAGGCAGTTATCTTACAACCTTTAAGTCTAGATTAAAAACGTAGCTATTTACACAGGTTTCTGTTAGTCTCTTTAGCCTGGGATGCGTAGCTCTGGTGCCAAGAGTTGGACTCTGGGGTCATCTCTGGATGCCTGCTCTGTCATGCCCTTTGGCCAGAAACAAGTCTGTTGTTGGGTCTGGTGTGTGGGGTCTTGTAGTCAGGCTGGTCTGGGCTTTGGTCCTCTATGGTTCAGGTCTTAGACTATGGGCAAAGCTTGGGCATCACTGACAAAGAGTGTCGTGGTGATCCGAGATGTTTGGTCTTCTTGCCTCTCGCTTTTGATCATTCAGGTTTGTCGCTTGCCGATATCTCATGTGTTCAAATTTACATTTACAGAATTTAGCAGACACCCTTATCCAGAGCGACTTACAATTGATACAATCTTACAATCCAAGCAATAGTGGGGTCTTGCTCAAGGAGCCAACAGTAGCAGCTTGGCATATGTGGGATTTGAACCTTGGACCTCCAGAGTCCAGTACCTTAACCGCTAGCCCATCACAGTCCCACTATGTTACCTTCTGGTTCTTCACTTTCCAGCTATGCTGTTATAGTTACTGCTGTCACAGTCTCATGATACACTCAACACAATTGTGTTCTGTTTAAAGACTGTTCATAACATCCCTAACTACAGATTCTGTTTTCTCTCCGGGATCTTCTTCCGGCACCAGTGCCAATTCTCATTCTCAACTGTAGTTCCAGCACCGATTCCATTCTATTTAGCTTTTGTGTACATGAACTACTATTATAAATGTACTTTCATTCATCACATATTGTGATAGTATTATATTTGGTCTTTTATTATTGAGGAAAAAGATCCAATTTTACAAGTCTGTAACTCGCAAAAATGTGAACGTTTGCTTTCAAAATAAGGTTTGTCCATCTTGTTTACAGTAAGTGTTTATCAGTCTAACAGTTTTTTTATGATTTCTCCATACAGAATAGTTTCAACTCTGGGATGTTAGTGGGTTTCCTCACATGAACTGCTTTCACAACAAGGTAAGGTCAGTTTACCTTGGTCATTCAAAAAATATTAACTGTATTATTCATCAACCATTTTTGTTAAAATTTAGAGTTGCTATTTTCCTGCACGATCCACATTCTCTATAGATTTTACTCACTGCCAAAGACCCGAACAGTTTCCTTTAGAATTTGCTGGTATAATTCATAATTCACTTTTCCATCAATGATAGCAAGCCATCCCGACCCAGATCCAGCAAGACAGGTCCAAACCCTGGTATGACCAAAACCATATTTCACAGAAATATGCCTGTCTTGATGCATCAAAAAAAAGCTTGAATATTCTTTCTCTAGACACAATGTTACAACAAAGTTCTAGTTTTGGTCTGATCCCTCCAGCAAATGTTTTCCAGCATATGGACTGTCCACTTGCCACATGATGGGCAGCAATGTTCTTTTTGGAGAGCAGTGTTTTTTTCCTTGCAAACCTGCCATGCTCAAAATTGTGGTTCAATGTTATTCTGATGGTGAACTCATGAACATTAACATTACCCAATGTGGGAGAGCTGTTTAAAGTGCTTAGAAGTTACCCTAGCTTCCCATGTGATCAAGTTGCAGACTATTATACACTTTGCTCTTGGATCTTTTTCAGTCAGCCTAGTAACAATGTTCTCAAAATACCTTTGTACACAATCGGTCAATTGGCAGGGTCCAAACTCTTTGGAGATTGTTTTGAACCTTTTCTAACCTGATGAGCATCAACAGCTCCTTTGTTCGTACCATGATACACTTTCATAAGCATGTGTCGTGTACATAAGACTCTGATAGATCCCTGTTGTTTAAATAGAACAGTGTGCACACTCACACCTATTATCCAATTGACTGAAATCACTCGACTCCAGTTTCACCGTCAACTTGACAGCTAATCCTAGAGGTTCACAAACTTTAGCCACTCACAGATGTATAACATTAGACGCCACCGTATAACAGCTAGGCTGCCAAAGAGGTTTGCTCCCTTTTTGAGTCTTAGCCCTCCAAAAGTTTCTTCCTCATCACCCTTAGGGAGTTTTTCCTTTGCCACTGTTGCCCTAGGCTTGCTCATTTGGGGCTGTGTGCCTAGATCTTTGAAAAGCTGCTTTGAGGCAATGCTCCATGGTAAAAAAAAAAAAAAAAAAAACCCCTATATAAATAAATCTGACTTTATATGTTTCATTAGTACCAGACAACCGTTCCAGCATCATCCCCTTGGCCAATGCACATTCATGATTCATCGCTGAATATCACTTTCATCCAGTTATCCACACTCTATCATTCTCTCTCTGTAGCTCAATACAACATTGTTTTCTTCTGATTAAGAGTTATTGCTGGTTTTCATTTGGTCTTTATATATGTAAATCCCATTTCATTCAGCCAATTTATTCTCTTTTTGACCACTTGTTTTCATTAGCTTTATTGTGTATTTTCTATATGCAAAATGTACTGCTTTGGGTTTTGTCCTTTTAAAACCTTATCATTTTGCTTATACATCAAATTTTAGACACATTTGACTGGAGACAACCAACATATTTTGCCATCGTTCAACAACGTATTAATGTTTAAACGTACTTTAATTTGTAATTTTTCCCAGGGTTATAAATGTTTCTAAATCCACATCTTACGTGACAATTAAAGGCTGTGCCATAGCTCCTGGATCTCAGATAATAAAAATTAGTTGATTGTTACCAAGAAACACATCAAAACCAGGTTGATGTAATGCATGGGAGAAAATCTATCATTCACTTTGGTTTCTTTTCTAAGCTGCAAGCATTTAACCATCTGCATATCTGATTTTGCTTGTTTTTATTTTATTAATGTTACATCAGCATCAATGGCAATTCGCGGCAGGAACAACGTCAATACTATGGTACGTCGATACCAGTCAGACACATTCATACTGGGCCAATTTTGGAGCGACGCATGTCATTGGAATGTGGGAGGAAACCAAAGTACCTGGTGTAAAACCACATGGACTGCGGGAGGACATGCAAACTCCATACAGGTGGAGTCCCAGGTCGGGATTGAACCCGGAAATTTCTTGAGCTCTGAGGCAACCATGCTGACCTCTGTGACAGTTGGCTAAAAGTACACACTGGTAACACATCTGAGAAGAGAGTATGAACACCATGTATAGAAAAGTAGGAATTAATGACTCATAAATAGGTAAAATTAAGCACTGGTATTGTTCATACCAAATGTTTACAGTTAGGGCAGTCACAATTATTACATAAGCATTTACTTCAGATAACAACAATTAAATAGAATTATCTCAATTATGTAAGACTACAGTAATTTTCCACAGTTGATAGTTTTCTGCAGAATGTGAATTGGTTGTACTGGGTTGAGGCAACTACCTATAAGTTTGAATTAAAAAAAAAAAAAAAAAGCAGTAAATGTAATCAGAGACCTAATGGGGTTAACGAGAACAAACAACATCTAACTTGGTGCTGTAACATGTTTGGAGGGTACTGTTGAGTAATGTTTGTGTGTTTGTTAGCTGTGTAGTTAATTCTATATTTTTGGCATGTATGCTACCAGAATTAGTTTTTGCTGATATATTCATTTTGATCATGCTTTGCATTTTTATTTTCTGTATTGGTGGGCATTTGTGTGAGTTTTTGGGTACACGCACATGACGTGCATCATTTTTACAGTAATCAGTATTAGCTGCTAATCAAACATGGCTAATAAGCAAGATAGCCGTTCAGGCAATTTAGGCTTGTACTTCATCAGTTGTTTTCAATTAATAGACAATTAAAGCATTAAGCAGAATTACTTATATAACAACTAATCGTCACATAAAATTTCATAATTGTGATAGGCCTATTTGTAGTCAAACCACAGTTGATAGTCAGTACACTGAAGCTGCTTAATGATATGGTGTATGTAACATGTGAAAAGTAGTGTGTCTTGCAACATTCAGTTTAGAAGAATGTCAGAAAGTGCTTTTGTTCCCAAGCTGATTGAAATATGTCACTACTCCTGAGGGCTACGATCAGGAAATGAGACTAAACTCAGCAGATCATAAGGGAAGTGGGCTACAAATCAACGTGAGACCTGAACATTTCATGTCAGTGACCAGACAAACAACACTTTCCTCTTTCAGTTACTGTGACCGTTGCCTTGGTGACGCACCTGTACCTTACCACATCAATGTCAAAAACAAAAAACTATATAATGAAAATGAAAACTACATACAATGCATATATTCTTAAATTATTCACACATTTTTACTAAGATATCATTTGATATCTGTAGACAGATGGTGAGTTTTGTTTTCTTCAATAAAGAAAATGTTTCATCCCATGTTGAAGCAATCATTTCCTGGTCTGTTTTTTTGTTCAGCACCAGAGAGGGAGAGGTTTGCAGTACAAGCACTATACTTGATACTGTGGTAGGTTGAACATCAGCAAGAGCTTTTGAAAGGGAAACACATCTAAAAATAAGTTATGACTCAGAGTGAGTAGGGTAAATAAAAATACAGACATGATGAAACTATCCTTCTAGTTCTCTGAAAGAGGGCTGCATAATGTATGGCACTCAAACCCATATCACAATACTGGTCTCCTTAACAGTACAGTATAATACAGTGTAGTTATTACATTTAATGCAGTAGCATTAAGTGGAGAGCTTGCAAATTCGATAACAGACTGACAAGGAAAAGGCAGCTACTGGCACCACTCCAATCGATTACATTTTCAATTGTAGTTACTATGCCAGGAATTGGTTTCAATTTTTTATTATTTTACTTATTAAAATGTATTAAAATCAACCAATCCTGAACTACACATTATTATGCATGGAAGAGCTGTCAGAAATATCACCTTTTAGGCTGGATCACGAGCCACAAAATTACCAAAAAAAAAAATTCATTTTGGTTATTAAGACTAATTTACAACTGACCACAGCAACCAAACTACTTTCTCTATTAATAAAATTAAGGCTCCAAAACAGAACAGAAATAACAGAGAACACTTATGCTAGTAACTTTTAAAAAATAACTTTACAAGCTGTGCAGGAATATCATAATAATCTTCTCTCATTTTGTCAGACATACATGATAGGAAATGTCGTATTAGAAAAATATTTGTAACTTGGTAAGTACAGGTATGCCTCGCTTGACTTCCATAACAAATATTACACTGAAATTGCACCAATCTGGATGTGGTCTAGATACTGTTGTGGGATACTGTAATGTACTGTTTAAATAGCCAAGATACTGCAGTTTTTCCCATATGGCGATTTATTTAGTCAGCCACTGATTGTGCAAGTTCTCTGACTTAGAAAGATGAGAGAGGTCTGTAATTTTCATCATAGGTACACTTCAACTATGAGAGACAAAATGAAGAAAAAAAAATCCAGGAAATCACATTTTTAGGATTTTTAAAGAATTTAATTGTAAATCATGGTGGAAAATAAGTATTTGGTCACCCACAAACAAGCAATATTTCTGGCTCTCACAGACCTGTAACAACTTCTTTAAGAACCACTTTTGTCCTCCACTCCTTACCTGTATTAAATGGCACCTGTTTGACCTCATTATCTGTAAAAAAGACACCTGTCCACAGCCTCAAACAGTTAGACACCAAACTCAACCATGGCCAAAACCAAAGAGCGGTCAAAGGACACCAGGAAGAAAATTGTAGACCTGCACCAAGCTGGGAAGAGTGAATCTACAATAGGCAAGCAGGTTGGTGTGAATAAATCAACTGTGGGAGCAATTGTAGGAAAATGGAAGACATACAAGACCATTGATAATCTCCCTCAATCTGGGGCCCCACGGAAGATCTCATCCCATGGGGTCAAAATGATCATGAGAACGTTGAACAAAAATCACAGAACTACACGGAGGGACCTGATGAATGACCTGCAGAGAGATAGGACCAAAGTAACAAAGGCTACCATCAGTATCACAGTACGCCGAGAGGGACTCAGATCCGGCAGTGCCAGGCATGTCCCCCTGCTTAAGCCAGTACATGTCCAGGCCCGTCTGAAGTTTGCCAGAGAGCATATGGGTGATCCAGAAGAGGATTGGGAGATAATCATGTGGTATAATATCAGAACTTTTTGGAAAAAACTCAACTGGGAAAAAAAAAATTGAGCTGCATACCAAAACACCATACCTGCTGTGAAGCATGGGGGTGGAAACATCATGCTTTGAGGCTGTTTTTTCTGCAAAGGCCACAGGACGACTGATCCATGGTAAGGGAAGAATGAACAAGTCCATGTATCGTGAGATTTTAAGCCAAAACCTCCTTCCAGCAGTGAGAGCATAGAACGTCGCTGGGTCTTCCAGCATGACGATGATCCCAAACACACCACTCGGGCAACGAAGGAGTGGTTCCGTAAAAAGCATTTCAAGGTCCTGGAGTGGCCTAGCCAGTCTCCAGACCTCAACCACATAGAAAATTTGAGGAGGGAGGTGAAAGTCCGTGTTGCCCAACAACAGCCCCAAAACATCACTGCTCTAAAGGAGATCTGCATGGAGGAATGGGCCAAATACCAGCTACAGTGTGTGCAAACCTGGTGAAGACTTACAGGAAACGTTTGGCCTCTGTCATTGCCAACAAAGGTTAGGTTACAAATTATTAAGCTGAACTTTCCTTACTGACCAAATACTTATTTTGTAACATAATTTACAATTAAATTATTTAAAAACCCTACAATGTGATTTCCTGGATTTTTTTTTCCTCATTTTGTCTCTCATAGTTGAAGTGTACCTATGATGAAAATTACAGACCCATCTCATCTTTCTAAGTAAGAGAACATGCATCAGTGGCTGACTAAATACTTTTTTGTATTTAGTGGCTGACTATATTTAGTCAGCCACTCATTGTGCAAGTTCTCCTACTCAGAAAGATGAGAGAGGTCTATAATTTTCATCATAGGTACACTTCAACTATGAAAAAAAATCCAGGAAATCACATTGTAGCATTTTTAAAGAATTTAATTGTGAATTATGGTGGAAAGAAAGTATTTGGTCAATAACAAAAGTACATCTCAATACTTTGTAACATAACCTTTGCTGGCAATGACAGATGTCAGACGTTTCCTGTAAGTCTTCACCAGGTTTGCACAAACTGTAGCTGTGTAGTACATAAGTGTACCTATGTTGAAAATTACAGACCTCTCTCATCTTTCTAAGTAGGAGAACTTGCGCAATCAGTGGCTGACTAAATACTTTTTTGCCCCACTGTAATTATTTACTATTAAAGATTGGTAAGATCTTACTAGCTATATATCGGTGTTAGGACTCCCGTTTGTTTTCGCTTTGCTGGTTTTCTTTTTCCGTCTCCGTTTTCATTGATATTTACGTTTCCCCTTCTCCACGCTTTTTCTGTTCATCTACGCATCCCACGTGCTCTTTGTTTTTGTTTTGCGGCGTGCGTGTGTTGTGCTTGCCTCTCCCGCAGATCCATTGGCTGCTTCCCCTGTACGTCACCGCCTCAGCTCCGCACAGCACACCGGAACCGCATTTCCACTCATCATCCTTAAAACGCCGGATCAAGCAGCCGTGGATCGCCAGATCATCCTCGCACGAATCCTGGTATCAATCTGGTTCTTTGCCTCTCGTTTTATCCTTAAAACTTCTTGCCAAGGATTATCACGTATTTCTCGCTGCCATGTTTTCGCTAGTGCTAGCCTAGCCCCTTGACTCTCTGTAATCGCTAGTTAGCCTTTTGTGGTTTTTCTTTTTCTACAGCCCTGGTGGCACCCTAGCTTTGCTAGTGCATTTTTGTCCTGGTTTTGCCATTCTGTATTTTTTTCCCCGTTTTTGGCCCCCACGCCAGGTTTTGTTTTTTTGCTTATATTTTTGTTTCTTCCCCTAGTTCCCGCCTGGTCTTCCTCCTTGTGAACCCGACCTCCATAGTTCCTGCCCCGGCGTGTATCCCATCACCCGACCATCACTGTGGACCCTGGACTCTCTCTCGTTGGGAAGAGACCGCCGCCGCTCGTTTCTCCCGCTTCCATCCTGTTCTGCGCCAGTGTTCTTGGACTCTCGTATAACTGCTTTGTCTCGTTGGTTTTGGTTACATTATCTCTCCTAGTCCCCCAGCACCACCTCGACCATCTCTCCTACTTCCTGCTACCCTGAATCTTGCCGGGACCACTCATTCCCTGGAGGCCTTGTTTGACTAAGGGGCGGAGGACAACATCATGGATAGCAGCCTCGCCACGCGACTCAAGGCACCGCTGGAAGTCCTCGAAACCCCGAGGCGGGCCATACGCTCTGGATGGCAAGCTCTGTGCCAAGATGACTCATCGGACCCATCCTCTGCTACTGGTGCTGTCTGGTAACCATCATGAGAACATCACTTTCTCCATTGTCCAGGTCCCCAAGACTCCTTTGGTCCTCGGGTTCCCTTGGCTCAAGCTCCACAACCCCACCATTGACTGGAGTCAGGGTAGGATCCTGGGCTGGCGCGAAGCTTGCCACCAGAGCTGCCTCCTGTCGGCCATCCCACCTACTAAGAGCTCTCTGTGCACTTCACGGCCTCCAGAAGACATTGATCTCTCCCTGGTGCCTCACCCCTACCACGATCTGCAAAGGGTATTCGACCGTGACCGAGAAGTGAGCCTGCCACCTCACCGGCCTTATGACTGCTCCATTGAGCTCCTGCCCGGTGCCCCTCTACCCAACAGCCGCCTGTACCATCTGTCCTACGTGGAGAGGGAAGCCATGGAGCAATATATTACGGAGTCACTTGCGGCGAGTCTCATCTGACCTTCTTCCTCTCCCCTCGAAGCCGGATTTTTTTTTTGTTAGCAAGAAAGACGGATCTCTCAGACCCTTTATCGATTTTTGTGGGCTCAATGCCATAACTAGGCAGAATAAGTATCCTCTCCCCCTCTTGTCGTCGGGCTTCGACCTGCTCCAAGGCGCTACCATCTTTTCGAAGCTCGACCTACGGAACGCTTACCACCTCGTCCGCATCAAGAGTGGGGATGAGTGGAAGACCAGATTCAACACTCCTCTGGGACATTTTGAGTACAGAGTGATGCTTTTCGGGTTAACCAATGCTCCTGTTGTGTTCCAGGTGTTTATTAATGATGTCCTGCATGAATTCCTTAACCGTTATGTTTTTGTCTACTTAGACGACATCCTGTTTTTTTCCCCCGGTCCGAGGAGGAGCACGTGAGGCACGTATGCCTGGTCCTCATCCGCCTGCTGGAGAACAGGCTTTTTGTCAAGGCCGAGATGTGCCAGTTTCACGCCATGTTGGTGTCATTCCTAGGATTCATCGTCCAGAAGGGGTGCATCAAGGCGGACCCGGCCAAGATCCAGGCAGTTGCAGAGTGGCCTGTACCATCTGTACGGAAGGAGCTGCAGCGATTCTTGGGGTTCGCTAACTTCTATCGTAAGTTCATCCGTGATTACAGTAAGGTTGCAGCCCCTCTGACCCGACTCACCTCCACCAGGCAACCTGTCCTCTGGACCCCGGAGGCCGAAGCGGCTTTTTCCAGACTTAACAGGCACAACCGGACCCCAGTAAACAGTTTATTGTGGAGGTGAACACTTCTGACTCGGGGGCAGGTGCGGTCCTGTCCCAGCGTGGGGGTCCTGATAATAAACTCCATCCCTGTGCCTTCTTTTCCAGACGGCTTTTCTGCAGCCCAGACCAACTACGATGTGGGCAACCAGAAGCTTCTTGCAGTCAAGCTGGCGCTGGAGGAGTGGAGACACTGGCTAGAGGGGGCCGAACAGTCGTTCCTTGTTTGGACTGACCACAAGGACCTGGCATACATCCAGGCGGCCAAAAGACTGAACTCTCACCAGGCCACGTGGGCATTGTTTTTTGGTAGGTTTAATTTCACCATAACCTACCATCCTGGGTCTGGGATGGATCAGGATGTTCTGTTTAGAACGTACTGTTAGGATTCCCATTTGTTTTCGCCTTGCTAGTTTTCTTTTTCTCCGTTTTCATTGATATTTACGTACGTCCACCATGCTCTTTGTTTTTGTTTTGCGGCGTGCGTTTTCGGCTCTCATGCCAGGTTTTGGTTCTTTGCCTGTATTTTTGTTTCCTGACTTAGTTCCCGCCTGGTCTTCCTCCTTGTGAACATGACCTCCATAGCTCCTGCCCCGCTGTGCATCCCATCACCCGACCATCACTGTGGATCCTGGACTCTCTCTCGTCGAGAAGGCTTGTCACACGCCGCCGCCGCTCGTTTCTCCCGCTTCCATCCTGTTCTGCGCAAGTGTTCTTGGACTCCCGTATAACTGCTTCGTCTCGTTGGTTTTGGTTACATTATCTCATCAGTTTGGTATTGCGTTGTTGTCTGCTTGAGACTTGCATCATGGGTTCCAACGCTTAGTGAGTTTGAAATTCACATATCAAACATAACAATCGGAGTGCAGCACTGATTCAATTAGCACCTCCTCCTCTTGCTCTGTCTCCCTTTCTCTAACCCTATAAAACCAATTACGGTTTATCTTTTACTTTATGGAATAAGAATCTGTCATTTATGTGACAGCGCGACATGTTTCCTGTGGTATTTACAGTGAGAAGATCACAGTGAGGAATTAAGAAGCATAAAGAAACTGTTCTCCACTTATCCCCTTTGCCCCCATCCCCCCACCAACCCCCAAATACATCCCAGACAGTGTGTCAGTTTACCACCACAAAAGCTAAGTATTCAGTCTGCTCACGTTGATGCCAGATGAGTTCAATAAAACTTTGTGCTGTTACATGTGTCATTACATTCGCTGCACAACAACAGCTAACATATCTGACAAGGTAGATGAATGACCTTAATAATAACAACCTTAATTGAATCTTATTCTCTATTTACAAATAATTAATCACTTCCACAACAAACAGCAAATTATTTTTAAACATCAACAGGTTGTGCATCTAGACAACTGAAACCATGAAACCAGACCTAGTTGTTGCTCAGAGTGAGGTGTGGTCAGAATATGAATAAAGCATGCAATAAAGCAGAAGCTGTAGAATTATTTGCAGTTAAAAGGCCAAAACAGGCACAAGTAAAAGCTGAACTGCAGATCCAGTTAGTGTAACAGTGGGTTAAAAGGGTTGACCATTAAAATAAGGGGACAGATAACCAAGTCTTGCTTTGACACATGCAACTGCTTTTTTGACAGGTGAGCTCATTAAAAGATGCTATTGAACATACAAGTGACTTCCAAAAAATCCTGTCCAGATAGGACTAAATTTACATGAGGTCCTAAAGTAATATACATTTTTACAGGTGCTACTGTGATTTCATTATTACAGGCAAAATTACCCACTCTTTTCACCTAACTCAGCTATGCTCTGATCATTTCCATCCCGTGCAGATGCACATCTCCTAATATTAGAGACAGATGTCTCCACGCATTAGGAAAAAATTTTTTTTGACTGCTTCAACTCAGAGACATTGAGATAACACGCTCTGTCTCATCATTCAGACAGCAATGACAGAAGGAGGAAAATATATGTATATGGCTGACTCGATAGCCAGATACTACTGGTTGATCAAAGATGTGACTTTTTTTGTGTCATCTACAGGTATAAAACATTATATTTACTTATGCACAATATAACTACATACATACTTTAGTTTTCTAGCTAGCCTTACATCTAGATTGGATGCCTGCTTATTTCCACTTTTTGATCAACAGTGGTCCCCATAACTGTATAAAAGGATTTTTTAAAATGCACCCTCAGAAGATACCAAGGAAAAAATCGTTTTGAAATTATTTAATAAATGTTGTTACACTGAAACCAATTAAACCCCAGGGTAACTTCTAAGCAACTAAAGAACTCTCTCACATTGACAAATGTTCATGAGTTCACCATCAGGAAAACACTGTACAACAACTGGCAGGCTTGTAAGGAAAAGCTACTGCTCTCCAAAATGAACACTGCTGCCCTTCTCCAAAAGGCTTTTAGAAAAAGATTTGTGGACAAATAAGACTAAAACATAACTTTGTGGTTTAAAGAGGAAGCGTATTGTCTGAAGAAAGGAACCACTGCATCCAGGGTTGAAGCTGTTCTGTAAAGAGGAATGGGCTTAAATTCCTCCAATTCGATGTGCAGGACTGATGATGTTTAATCATACAAAATTTTACAGGGTGTTACTCATCTGAGATTAAAATACTTTGAAGCTGATTTTTTTTGTGCTCTGCATCTGTTGCCAGTCTCATGCCAGTGTCCCACAATAGTCAAAAAGCATTGATGGATTCCAGTTGCAATGATGACGGTTTTCCATTATCAAAAGGTCCTGGCAAAACCTTTCACCATTTTTTGTCACTGACTGCACCAAGATTAGCAGGGAAGAAGTCCAAGTGTGAATGCAGAAAATGTATTTTCAACAGCATGTTGCAATTCACAGGACTCCACCGGAGTTCAGCTCCCTGTGTCTGCATGGCTTTACTCCGGGAACTCTGGTTTCCTCACACATTCCAAAGAAGTGTATTAGGTTAATTGGCATTTCTACAGTACCTTAAGTGTAGGTACACTACTATGAGAGACAAAATGAGAAAAAAAATCCAGGAAATCACATTGTAGGATTTCTAAAGAATTTAATTGTAAATGATGGTGGAAAATAAGTATTTGGTCAATAACAAAAGTTCAACTCAATACTTTGTAACATAACCTTTGTTGGCAATCACAGAGGTCAAACATTTCCTGTAAGTCTTCACCAAGTTTGCACACACTGTATTTTGGCCCATTTCTCCATGCAGATCTCCTTTAGAGCACTGACGTTTTGGGGCTGTCGCTGGGCAACACGGACTTTCAACTCCCTCCACAAATTTTCTATGGGGTTGAGGTCTGGAGACTGGCTAGGCCACTCCAGGACCTTGAAATGCTTTTTACAGAGCCACTCCTTCGTTGCCCAAGCGGTGTGTTTGGGATTAGTGTCATGCTGGAAGACCCATCTTCAATGCTCTCAATGATAGGAAGGAGGTTTTGGTTTAAAATCTCACGATACATGGCCCCCTTCATTTTTCCCTTAACACGGATCAATTGTCCTGTCTCCTTTGCAGAAAAACAGCCCCAAAGCATGATGTTTCCACCCCCATGCTTCACAGTAGGTATGGTGTTCTTGGGATGCAACCTAGCATTCTTCTTCCTCCATACACGATGAGTTGAGTTTTTACCAAAAAGTTCTATTTTGGTTTCATCTCACCACATGATATTCTCCCAATCTTCTTCTGGATCACCCATATGCTCTCTGGCAAACTTCAGACGGGCCTGGACATGTACTGGCTTAAGCAGTGGGACACGCCTGGCACTGCAGGATCTGAGTCCCTCTAAGCGTATTGAAGTTACTGATGATAGCCTTTGTTACTTTGGTCCCAGCTCTCTGCAGGTCATTCATCAGGTCTCTCCTTGTATGTCTTCCATTTGCTCCCACAGTTGATGTATTCACATCACCTGCTTGCCTATTGTAGATTCACTCTTCCCAGTCTAGTGCAGGTCTACAAGTTTCTTCCTGGTGTCCTTTGACAGCTCTTTGGTCTTGGCCATGGTTGAGTTTGGATTCTGACTGTTTGAGGCTGTGGACAGGTGTCTTTTATACAGATAACGAGGTCAAACAGGTGCCATTAATATAGGTAACGAGTGGAGAACAGAATAGCTTCTTAAAGAAGAAGTTAGAGGTCTGTGAGAGCCAGAAATCTTGCTTGTTTGTGGGTGACCAAATACCCAAATACGTATTTCCACCATAATTTACAATTAAATTCTTGAAAAATCCTACAATGTGGTTTCCTGGATTTTTTCTTTTTGTCTCTCATAGTTGAAGTGTATTAATGATGAAAATTACAGACCCCTCTAATCTTCCTAATTTCTATACTGACATCACTGTCAGTGCAAAAACAGAGGTTGTCAACCTGCATAAACAGGTTTGTCCAATGTTCCTCATGGTTCTGAAAGACATCTGTCATGGTGACAGAAAACCTGATCTTTAAAACAAGCATTTCTGCTTTCTTTCATTTTTGAGAAATCCAAGTCCCTGATCAGGTCATTTAATTCTGGCTGTGTTGCCATGTTATGATAATGAGGCATAAAGCATTCAACATTTGCATCAGTGTTGTTTTCTGCAACCGGTTCATGCGTTGTGTCATCTTCATTTGCCTCTTCTCAACTCTGCATCTCTGGTGGCTTCGGTACTGCCAAACTGTCATCATGTGGCACTGGTCTCATGGCTGTAGGCAGACTGGGGTATTCAATAGATTTCTTATTTTTAGTAGAGAAGTCAGATACATTGGTCTGACAGAAGTAACAGTAAGTCAGGTGATCTTTCTGTTCTTGCCATACCATTGGAAATGCAAATGGAATTGACTTTTGAGTAACTCTAAGCCAACCTCTCAGGTTTGACTGCGTATGTTGCACAACAAAAGTGAAGAGCCCAGGGTTTGTCTTGATCATCAAATTTACATCTAAACTAGAGCTCATAGGATTTCTAAATAATTGCAATCATGGTGCTTCTTTGAGCTTTAAGCTTACATTCGCCACATATGTAACAGAATGTATCGCAGCTGTTGTGAAATTGACAAGTCATTTCTACTGTATTAATCTTCCTGAAGACAGTAAATCCTGTTATTAAGTATACTCACTGTTCTACTGATGAATAATGTGCATCAACATGCATCCAAACAGTAACTGTAAATAAAAGCAGCTTTAATTGTCTTGTCTGTCTGCCAGCATCTAACCTGACTAAGATCATGTCTAAGGTGATATTTGCATAGCACCTACACTGAATGCATGGCTAGGAAAGCATAGACTGACCAAAACAGCATTCTTTGTGGGAAATAGACTAGTAGACCTAATATGATGAGAAATCCAAAAATAGCTTTATATATACAAAATAGTACATGATAGGAAAATTTTCATAATCAGCAGCACAAAATCCATTAAACACACGTCAAAGTGTTTAAGAAGCAAAATCTTTGTTGTCTAGTGTAATAGATATTAATAAAGGTCATAATTTTAATAACCATCAATATTATTCAAATTACTGTTCTTTCATTTTGTTTAACCTTTCACATCTTTATTTTACTGTTGCATTCATATAAACATTCTAGTCTACAATGTTTTTACTATTTAATTCAACTGAAGACAATCCACTTAATTATACCCTATACAAACAGAACATCAACTAAACAAATATCTGTACACAGGCCTAAACAATTCATATTGGGAGGAATTTTTTTGTACACGCTTTGGGATTACTATCTATATTTTGCTCAGGAACATTACTAAGACAAATAATTGCTTGCACTTTTCATCAGTAACTAATGCTCATATAATATAATATAACTAATGTATAAGTATATGAATGTATGTGTATGTATATATATATATATATATATATATATATATATATATATATATATATATATATAGATAGATAGATAGATAGATAGATAGATAGATAGATAGATAGATAGATAGATAGATAGATAGATAGATAGATAGATAGATAGATAGATAGATATGGTAATTAGATGTTACTGCACAAAAAGTACAGAAACCACAAAGACCAAATAGATCTAACTTAGAGAAATCAGTTACTTACTACTCCACAGCTATGCTGAGGTCGCTTTTCCCAGCCAGTACAAATGCGAACACAAGAGAATGACCAAAATGTGACTGCATACTGAACATAGTGTGTGTTTACACTAAGTCCAATGTATGCAGTTATCTGATTATACAAGACGTCATGTAATAAACATAGCTCAATAGTTACATTTCTCAGCGCAAGTATATCCTTACTCTGATTTCAATCAGTTTGCACAGTCTGCGCATGCACACAAATGTAACAGATATAGCGTATCCCAGAACCGGCTAGCAGAATCAAAACACGGTTGTTAGGTCTGCTTATTCTAAAAGACTTCTTTTGGGCTTGTTTCCTTAAAGCTGGTTGATCGTTTCTCTTGTGGATCTGGCAACCCTGGAATTAAATGCATTCTGTGAAGATTATACATTGGTTGCAGGGTAGAAATTCAATTATAATCAGGGAAGCTCACATTATCCATTTAACCAAGTGCATATACACTCACTGATAGTATTACTGACAAAATCTGATTTTCTGCAGTCATCAGGTTACTAAAAACATGTAAACACACCAACTAACCCGGGAATCAACTACTGTAAGCCCTGCATCATTATACAGACACACCTTCAGTGATTATAGGTAAGTGATGTCATCTGGTTACATACTGGAAATCAGTATCTGCCCCTATATAGTACCTAAAATCAGCCTACCCTAGCAATGTGCTACCAAGTGAAAGGTTTTCAAAAATCAAATCAAAGAGCTGCCACAAAGCCACTGTTTGGCTTTTCAATGAGGAATTTCAGCCTTAGCTTCTCATCTTGACTTATTATCTGCCTTACAGAGAGCTTGCTTTGGATAAACATGACAAATGAATAAGTATTGAGCAATGCACATAACAGTTCCAATAGAAATAGGAGTAGCACAATGCAAAAAAACGTACTGAATTGAATAAGTGATTACAATACGTTGAAATATAAGTGTAAATTGAAAACTAACTCAAACATTTAAACCCTGCTTACAATACACAGCAACAAAGAGACAGGCAACCATTAATGTACTATGCAGAAGAGCAACACAGGCCTCTGTTGCAGCAAAAGCAACAAGCAACATCCAAAACATAAAAAAAATCAATGTTATGCAAATTAATATTACAAGGCAGTGATTGGCTAATGTGGAATTTGTAAACCAATCATATAAATGTGAGCATACAAATTCAGGCACAATCTTTATCCCATCTTCAGCTTCTTCAGCAGTGCCACAAAAACAAAAAGAAACCTTCAAGACATAACAAAGCTGCCATATATTTTCCAAGGGTTTTTTCATATATACATTTTTTAAAAAGTAACACAATAATATGAAACAATTCTGTAATAGCTATACAGAGCTCTGCTCAGAAGAGATAACAGTAGGAGCTTGTAACACTCACAAAAGACTCACAAAAGAAAATCTCCAGTGACTTAGTGGCTTGGCTTTTGGAGGTTCAAGCGCCGCTTTTAAAATCTGTAACATCTAACTCATCACTCACCTTCATTTTCAGACGATGGACACGCCACTCGTAGCACCAAATCAAACGTCCTGTTTGGATTATCACTGAAACAGATTAGAACAAAAGTCAGACCATAGTAATATAATATCTACCTGCACAAGCATAGCACCCATCCTCCAACTTGATGACATCAAGTAAACATGTGGTCCATTAATTCCTCTGTAGAAAAGTACAGACGAGTAACACATAACCTCTGCTCTAGAAACTTAGTGTTAAACAAAGTTAGGTGGGCAACTTGAAATGATATTGTGGTACACCTACAGTTTCATTTGATCGTTTCATGGAATTTCCCTTCTGTGATTGCCAGTTTATTCATCACACCAACCTGGCCCCATACAAGACACACCGTCCATATACATGCTGCCTGTAGGTTAGGACTGAGCAATTAACCGAAAATTAATCGACACTAACATTCAGTACCTTTAACCAACATAACCCGTGTTGGTTATTTCAATTTTATTTCAATTCTGATAATACCTGATTTGTTTTGGTTTTCTAATATTCTGTTAACGCTGTGTGCGTTTATGTCATATACCCTTAAAAACATACTACCCCTTATAGTCACGTGACTCTGCTCCAGTCAGAAATATCTTGGGTTGCAATAAAGTAAAGGTCAAAGGAAACGTAAGGAACACTGCATATATTTTTTATTTGCATATTGCATACCGTCCCAACTTGTTCTGAAAACGTGAAGGAAACAATGCTAGGTTTCCTGTAACCTATATATAATATAATTTCATTTAAAAAAAAAACCCTTTGTTCACATGATCAATCACTGATGTGAGCATATGTGTACTTGTGCCTAGTGTACATAGTGTAGGCAAACTCGCCAGGTACATGATCCGGTCAGTGGTGGCTCAGTGGTTCAGTTACTTCAAGATTCCATTATTTGTCATTGTGTTTTATACAATGAAATTTCAGTGCACTGCCTAAAAAGCAGAACTAGAGACAGAAAGAATGAAAGTATATATACAGACGATATTAATGGTAGATATTAAATGGACCTAATGTTACAAATATTAAAGGATATCCTTTGCGCAAAGATGTAGATGAGTCAACATGTTATTGATTATAGTGTGACTATATAGTGTAATTACACTTTATTAATGACTAAAAGGTAGACTGTCAAGATCCCAGCACTGCAAAGCTAATCAGTTGTTTACATCATTTTGGATACATTTGATGAGAGGGGCTCAGTGGTCGACCTTCTGGACTATTAATAAGAAGGCGTTTCCTCTATGTTTTTTTTCTGCAGCGGCCCCTGCCACAAAATCGGAAACGCTGAAGAGGGTCGCCAGGCTGCCTTACTCCTCAGCAGCTCAGTTCAAGTAAATCGCTCTGGACAAGGTCACCTGCTAAATGTTGCAAATGTAAACAATAGCTTAGATGTGCGCTTGACAACTTTTAGGCACACTGATTTAAATGGATACTTTTCTGTATAGATTTAAACACATTTTATTTAAGCCGAAGGAAAACATATAAAAACCATAATGACGAGGGATAACCCTACTTGTGGAATTACAGTGCCTATAGAAAATCATCATACCCTATTAAAATCATGGAAACCATGGAAACGAAAATAACCATGGAAACGAAAATAAATAATGACTATTTTTTCCAACCCCATTTACACAGTACACCACATAATCAAAATGAAAATAACACTTCCATAATTAATCAATTAGTATAATTTAATTAGTATAACACCTGGTTTGGATAAGTAATCAGCCAGAGTAACCATTATAAACTTGCTCAGGTACAAGCAATCCCTTTCCAAATTAAACACCAAGCTAATGAGCCCATCCCTGACAATACAAAAATTCACCATAGTTGGAAAGGTGCTTTTAAAAGGACTCCATGATAAAGTTGTGGAGAGGCAAAAGTTAGGGTGAGGATACAAGAATATTTCAGTGCCTTGAACTTTCTCAGTGAGGACCGTTCAGAGAATTATCAAGAAGTGTAAATTATATAGCACAACCAACAACTTGCCAAGATCGGGTCATCCTTCCAAAATGGATCACTGAGCTAAGAGGATACTGATCAGGGAAGCTACCAAGAGGAAAATAACAATTCTGAAAGACTTACAAGTCTGTATGGCTGAGATTGGTCATTCTATGCATGTGACAACAATCTCACAAACTTTACACAAAGCTGGCTTGTATGGCAGGGTAGCAAGAAAGGAGCATTCCTGAAAAAGTGTCACACTGAATCTCGTTTGTGCTTTGCCAAAAAACACTTGGAATACTGTAATGCCATGGGGGAAATGGTTTTATGGTTTGATGAAAGCAAACTTGAACTCCAAGCAGTATGTTTGGTAAAAACCAAACACAGCACACCACTGAAAATCCATCGTACCTACTGTGGAGCATGGTGGTAGCAACATTATGTTATGGGGTGTTTCCCTTCAACAGGAACCGAGCAACTGGTCAGGACTGAAGGGAAACTGGATGACACCAAGTACAGGGGATCCTCGACTTACGATGTTGATCCGTTCCTACGTCGCGTCGTAAACCGATTTCCGGTGTAAGTCGGAACATACGTACATATTGTACGTAAATAACATACTGTAAGCACTTATCCTATCCTAACACCTATCCTAACACAGTAATTATCAAAAAACGAGCCGCGTAACCGTGTATTCTTCCGCCTGCACACCAAACACGAAGTTCGCGTTATGACGTTTACGACGCAAAACCACTTAAGTCGAAACAAGGCTTTATACAGTAAATGGGAGATGCGTCGTAACCATGAAACGTCGTAACTCGAGGACTACCTGTATATTAAAAACTCTTGATTAAAACATGCAAGCCTCTGCCAGACAATGTGCAAGAGGTTCACCTTCTAGCACGACAATGACCCTAAACACATTGACAAAAAAATTATTATAATAAAATACATAATATAATAATTATAATAAATTATAATATAATAATCAGGTGGCTAATCACTTTTTCCAACCCTGTTATTTTAATTTATCATTTTTAAAACAAATTTTCAGAACAATGTCCTTCTTTCTCATTACTAGACTGTTGTAAGGCAAAATGTGTAAATAATTTTTTTTTTAATAGTTATTGTTTAAGCAAGTTCTGATTTCAGACTAAGACAAAACAGTGATCATTTCAAATGGGTACAAAGACTTTCTATAGGTATTGTATTTGGAACAGAGGAAATGCAAAAAAAAAAAAAGTACCCACAGACTCTACCTAAAGTTGATGCCCCATGAACAGAAGATTGGTCTAAAATTGACAGGAAGTCACAAGACAGAACTGGTGCAGGTATTAATCTGACAGGAGGTTTTGGGGAAGAATATATACTCGACTAAATTTAGCAAGTGTGTGAGTATTTCTTCTGTTAGAATGTATTCTACTTCTTAGGCTGATTTAGACTTAGACTTGTACTTTCTCAAAGTACAAGTGTGGGGTGTGGGTGTAACTGATATTTATGGTGGTCAGTGATCTGTGGTTACACCTCACTGAAGTCTCTTCATGGGATACAATCTGTAAATAAATGCTATCTACACATTGGTGGATAGGTAAATGAATTAGGTCTGTTACCAAATATATAAGACTAGAACAGCTCGCGTTTTGGCTACTGTCTCATCATATCCTGGCGTTTTAAACGGACTACAGCTCCAGCAGTAACTATACCTGTTGACTGTTTACTCAGCGTGTACGACAGCTACAACACTTCTATTAGCCTGCTTGCTAACTTGCTTAGCTAGTGGTGGAGTTCATCACTGTAATTCATTAGTATACTGAACAGATCAGATCCGATGTGGAATAAACTGGGATTACTGGAAGCCAGGGCTCAGAATGCTTGAAGAATTTTTGAAGTAGTAAACAGCTGCGACTCACCGGATCCTGCTGTCCATGGCTACAGCATCGCTCCACGCTCCGCCGCTCTGAGTACCGCGTGTGGAAGCCGTGAGTTCAGCGCCTCTGCTTATACGGCTCACTTAAATCCCATGTTACCCGACCCAGTGCCGTTTTGTGTGCAAACTTTCTTCCAGACAACTTCAGCCCGCAACTAACCGGCTGTTTCACTTCTCTGTACGATCTGCAGCGCACCAGGAAGTGTGAGCGACGCGCGTGACGTCACGCCGCTTGGTGAATACCTGTGGACATAAAATATTCGCCTGCTGTAGTTTTTTTACTGTCTTGGTATTCGTATTGTGTTACCACTCCAACTCAAGTAACAAAAGGTATTATCTATCTATCTATCTATCTATCTATCTTCTGTATATATACTCACCGGCCACTTTATTAGGTACACATGTTCAGCTGCTTGTTAACGCAAATATCGAATCAGCCAATCACATGGCAGAAATTCATTTGGCCATGTATACATGCTCAAGACGACCTGCTGAGGTGCAAATCGATCATGCAAATGGGAAAAAAGATGATTTAAGTGACCTTGAAACTTGCCATGGATGTTAGTGCTAGCCTGGCTGATCTGAGTATTTCAGAAACTACTGTTCTAATGGGATTTTCACACACAGCCATCTCCAAAAAGGAGGAAATATCCTGTGAGGTGCAATTTTCTGGGGACAATGGATTGTTGATGCCAGAGAAGAATGGCCAAACTGATTCAAGCTGATTGAAAGGCAACAGTGATTCAAGTAACCACTCATTACAACCGAGGTATGAAGATCATCTCTGAATGCACAACACGTTAAATCTTAAAGCATTTGGGCTACAGCGGCAGAAGACCACACCAGTCCCCACTCCTGTCAGATAAGAACAAGTAACTGAGGCTACAGTTTTCATGGGCTTACTAATATTGGACAACAGAACATTGAAAAAGCATTGCCTGATCATTGAGTCTCAATTTCTGTGACATTCGGATAGTAGAGTCAGAATTTGGCAGAAACAACATGAAAAGCATGGATCCTCTATCAACGGTTCAGGCTGTTGGTGGTAGTGTAATGGTGTGGGGGATTTTTTTTGGCACACTTTGCCCCTTAATACCAATTAAGAATCATTTGAATTCCACAGCCTACCTGAGTATTGTTGCTAACTGTATCCATCCCTTTATGACCACAGTGTACCATCTTCTGATAGCTACTTCCAGCGTGATAGCATGCCACATCTCAAAAAGCTTTAAAAGATATTGTCTTGAAGGCAGCTTATGTTGCTCTAAAATCTCAGTGTACTTGTCTGCATTAATGCTGCCATCACAGAAATGTAAATGACCTTTGCCATGGTTACTGACACAGCCCCATACCATGACAGAGCCTGTTTTTTGGACTTGTCGCTGTAACAGTCTGGATGGTCCTTTTTGTCTTTGGTCCGGAGCCAGTGTCATTTTCTTCCAAAAAAGACCTAGAATACTGATTCAGCTGACCACAATACATGTTTCCACTGTGTGATGGTCCATCCTAGATGCTTCCAAGCCCAGAAAAGTCGACAGAACATGGTTAACGTAAGGCTTGTTTTTTGTACACTAATGTTTAAAGCGGCATTTGTAAAATGTACCTGTTGTAGCACTGTTGCAACTATTGCAGTGCTTGACAAAGGATTGCCAAAGTAATCCCTTGCCCATGTGGTTTTATTAGCTATTGATGAATGATGGTTCTTAATGCAGTGCCATCTGATGGATCAGAGATCATGGGTGTTCAGTTTAGGCTTGCGCCCTTGCCCTTTATGAATTGAAATTCCTCCCAGTTCCTTGAATAGTTCAATGATATTTTGCCCTGTAGAGGGAGAAATATGTAAATCCCTTCCAGTTTTTCTT
Source organism: Ancistrus triradiatus (assembly GCA_025084515.1). NCBI lineage: Eukaryota > Metazoa > Chordata > Actinopteri > Siluriformes > Loricariidae > Ancistrus > Ancistrus triradiatus. Next base: position 845,308 of record JAJAGP010000004.1, on the reverse strand, counting down.
TGAGGAACATTTTTTTTAAACATTTCAATCATTTTCTTACACGTGTGTTGATAAACTGTAGATCCTCTGCCCAACTTTTCTCCTCCAAGACGCAACCTTTTGTGGATACTGTTTTTTTTTAACAAATCATGATTATAATCACCTGTTGACATTTCCTGTTTGAAATCATATCATTATTTAGTACTTTTTTTTAATGTGATGCAGGCATGAAATGCAGGAATGGATGTTTATTAATCAAATAAAATGAAGTTAACCAGAAAAAAACATGAAATATCTTGGGTTCATACTATCCGCAATTAAATAAAAGTCAAAGGAAATGTAAGAAACACTGCAGGTTTTTATTTGCATTTTCCATACTGTCCCAACTTTTTCTAATTTGGGGTTGTAAAATTTATATCCGTCCAGTTAAACAGTAGATCAACAAATAGCTTTACACCCATTTGTGAATGTAAATTAAAATCCAAAAATGGCACATGGCAGAACTTCTCGACAATGTATATAAAGCATTATCGAGTATTATAACTAAGTAAGTAAAAGTAGTCTGTGTTCTGTGATGTTATGTGATCTGGACATTGTCTGAACACCATATTAAATATATGTACTTGTATGCTAAATATTATACAGTATAACAATGCACAATGCTGTATGGGATACTGTAGTTGCACCAGGTTTCGACTAAATACCCAAAATAATGCAGTGTTTCCCATAAAGTGATTTATTTAATATGGACACTGACCACACACATTGATCTATATTTTACTATTTAAGATGGGTAAAATCATTCCTCTGTAATGCTCCATGCACCACATTGATTCACTCAACCCCTTCGTAATCCTTGCAGTCTCTCTCTCTCTCTCTCTCTCTCTCTCTCGAAATATTTTCAGAATTAGAAATTGTTTTTATGTGACAGGTGCAACACATTTCCTGTTGTGTTTATGACATAAGCATTTATGTTAGAATAGTGACAGGAACTAACTGAGAAGCATGCAGAAGCTGTGAGAAACAAATACATTTATTTTCTTCCTCAACTTTGTCCTCTGGTATGCTGTTTTGCGAAGACACAGTACTTCTTGCTTTGCTAGATTCTCCCCTTTGGTGCGTCAGATGTCAGCCCCAAATAGAAACTAATTTTGCAACTAAACTGATCTGCAACTGTCCCATGATCTACACACAGTTCTTGTGCTGCACAGTGCAGATCCAGTAGACGTAATTTACCAGGGCCAGGGTGGTAACACCTGCTTATCATCATCATCTTGGTGCTTATATGGAGTGCAGAGTGTTGTAATAAAGCTTTCTGCACCAGAGGCTGCACTGTTACGTGTGTCATTACAACTGCTGTACTACAACAGCTAATGTATCTGGCAAGGTATTATATGGGTTAAGTAGGATAATTACCTTAATAATAAGGATTATAACCTTATTGGACCACAGATGTACAAGCAAATGGACGTTGTCCAAACAAGTTATTTGGCACATACCTGGATTATAAACTGTAATGTAACGGCCATGATTTTTTTTGGTTTTTTGAAAGATTACAGTAATGACATGTCACTAAAGTATTCATTGCAAGACATTTCTCCATTTCTCAACTCATAATTTCCTCACGACATCCAGGACAAGAAACAACAACAAAAATATTTGTTATGCTTTTGATGAAAAAAATGGATAGGATGTTGCATTATAAAGTAGACCCCAAGTGTATAGTTATCTTATGTAGGACGATAATATTTATTTACAGTGGTGTGAAAAAGTGTTTGCCCCCTTCCTGGTCTCCTATTTTTTTCCATGTTTGTCACACTTAAGTGTTTTGGAACATCAAAGCAATTTAAATATGAGTCAAAGACAACACAAGTAAACACAAAATGCAGTTATTTAATGAAGGTGTTTATTATCAAGGGAGAAAAAAATCCAAACTTACATGACGCTGTGTGAAAAAGCTATTGCCCCCTAAACCTAATAACTGGTCGGGCCACCCTTAGCAGCAACAACTGCAACCAAGCGTTTGCGATAACTGGCAAAGAGTCTTTTACAGCGTTGTGGAGGAATTCTGGCTCACTCATGTTTGCAGAATTGTTGTAATTCAGCCACATTGGAGGGTTTTCAAGCATGAGCGGCCTTTTTAAGGTCATGCCACAGCATCTCAATAGGATTCAGGTCAGGACTTTGACTAGGCCACTCCAAAGTCTTCATTTTGTTTTTCTTCAGCCATTCAGAGATGGAGTTGCTGGTGTGTTTTGGATCATTTTCCTGCTGCAGAATCCAAGTTTGTTTCAGCTTGAGGTCAGCAGAATTCAGTTCCATGTATCACAGCAAGTCTTCCAGGTCCTGAAGCAGCAAAACAGCCGCAGACCATCACACTATCATCACCATATTTTACTGTTGGTATAATGTTCTTTTTCTGAAATGCTGTGTTAGTTTTACCCCAGATGTGATGGGACACACACCTTCCAAATAGTCCACAGAATGTTTTCCCAAAAGTCTTGGGGATCATCAATATGTTTTCTGGAAAAATTGAGATGAGCTTTAATGTTCTTTTTGCTCAGCAGTGGTTTTCGTCCTGAGGCAAGTGAGGCCTGCAGTTCTTTGGATGTTGTTGTGGGGTCTTTTGTGACCTCTTGGATGAGTCGTCGCTGTGCTCTTGGGGTAATTTTAGCTGGCCGGCCAGTCCTGGGAAGGTTTACCACTGTTCTGTCTTCACCATTTCTGGATAATGGCTCACATTGTGGTTTACTGGAATCTCAAAGCTTTAGAAATGGCTTTATAACCCTTTCCAGACTGATAGATCTCAATTATTTTCTTTCTCAATTGTTCCTGAATTTCTTTGGGTCTTGGCATTGGCTTTTAAGGATCTTTTGGTGTACTCCACTTTGTCAGGCAGGTCCTATTTAAGTGATGTCCTGATTGAGAACAGGTGTGGCAATAATCTGGCCTGGGTGTGGCTAAAGACAGTGAACTCAGGTGTGAGAAACCATAGTTAAGTTATGTTTTAACGGGTGGTTGGGGGCTATCACTTTGTCAAACAGGGTCATGTAGGTTTTGATTTTTTTTTCATTTCATTCATTTAAAAACTGCATTTTGTGTTTACTTGTGGTGTCTTTGACTAATGTTTAAATTGGTTTGATGTTCCGAAACACTTAAGTGTGACAAACATGCAAAAAAATAGGAAATCATGACGGGGGCAAACACTTTCTCACAAAACTGTATGTGCTCATTTTTATTTCTATTTAAAATACATTTTATCATATTCATTCATTTATCTTTAATAAATGCTTTATCCTTGGCAGGGTTGTAGTGTGTCTCTAGGCACAGGGATGTAATAAACCCTGGACAGAGTGCCAGATCATTGCAGGATATCACAAAATTGCTCATTTACACTCGGAGTAAGTGAGGTATTTTGTGTTCATGTGTGGTTGTTCCATCTAACATTTTTCTGGGTCGCGAATCTGATGATGCTGTTTAAGTGTGGTTTTATATAATGTTTGCATTATTACTAAAGCTACAACTGCAATGATTTGTATTGAATTAGATAGATTCACAGTTGTAAAATCATATTTTTTATATTCATAAGATGCTGTCATCTGTCTGCTGTGACTTTTGGGTATTGAAACAATTAATGTATTGAAACATTTTTCTTCCTTATCTTTAAGTTTTCTCTACATACAGTGGTGCTTGAAAGATTGTGAACCCTTTAGAATTTTCTATATTTCTGCATAAATATGACTTAAAACATCATCAGATTATCATGTTATACTTGGTGATTTATTGATTGAGGAAAATGATCCCATATTACATATTAGTGAGTGGCAAAAGTATGTGAAACTCTAGGATTAGCAGTTAATTTGAAGGTGAAATTAGAGTCAGGTGTTTTCAATCAATGGGATGACAATCAGGTGTGAGTGGGCACCCTGTTTTATTTAAAGAACAGTTATTGTATTTCACAACATGTTTGTGGAATTGTATCATGGCACGAACAAAGGAGATTTGTGAGGACCTCAGAAAAAGAATTGTTGATGCTCATCACACTGGAAAAGGTTACAAAATCATCTCTAAAGAGTTTGGACTCCACCAATACACAGTCAGACAGATTGTGTGCAAATGGAATAAATTCAAGACCATTGTTATCCTCCCCAGGAGTGGTCGACCAACAAGGATCATTCCAAGAACAAGGTGTGTAATAGTTGGCGAGGTCACAAAGGACCCCAGGGTAACTTCTAAGCAACTGAAGGCCTCTCTCACATTGGCTAATGTTAATGTTCATGAGTCCACCAGTGTGACAGTGTGAGTGCACTGCCAAGGCAAAGCAGAGGGACGCTCGCAGTGTACGCGTCCAAGAGAGAGCGATAGAGACGGGGCTCGTCTCTTCGAAAAACCATGTGGATATAATGGGACCATGCAACCGCGAGGACCTGAAGGAGGATTGGCAGCACGAAGGGAGTGACCGAGGAAACGATCGCTTCGTGACAGAGGGCTGAGGGAACCGAACAGGACACGGGGAAGGACGGTTAGTAGTGGTACCGAACTCTCCCTTGCCTAGCAGCTAATCTCTGGCGGTTACCTCGAGCCTTTTGATTCTACAGGAGACGGAGACGGAGCGAACGCTAATCTGTGGTTGCATGTCATGGCTACGGTAATCAAAAAATTAACCAAGAGAGGGTTGGTTAGGACGCCCTTTTTATAGCTTGGCGACCGCGGCGTTTAGTGGGCCAGCGGTGCCCTTTAGGGGAATGCGTGCCCTAATAGTACCCCCCCCCAAGGGGCGGCCCCCGATGTCCCCAAGTTCTCCAGAAGTCCCGGATGAGGGCCGGGTCCAAAATGTGGCATGCAGGGACCCACAAACACTTCTCCGGACCGTGGCCCTCCCAGTCGACCAAGTACTGAGTGCTGCCCTGGACCTGGCAGGAGTCCAGCAGTCGGCGCACAATGTAAGCCGGGGGCCCCTGAATGGTCTGGGGGGGGAGGGGGACGGTAGACTGGCAGGGCTGTGGGTTTGAGCTGGGACGTGTGGAACATGGGGTGAACCTTCATGGTCGAGTGCAGGGCCAGCCGATAAGACCCTACGGACTACCTTAAATGGTCCCACGTATTTGGGCACCAGCTTGCCGTAGGATCCTCTAATGGGGAGGTCCCGGGTGGACAGCCACATATGCTGCCCCAGGCGGTAAGGGGCGGCGGGTCTGCGTTTGCGATCCGGCTTGTCGCCGCATGGACCAGCGCTATCCCTAAGGGCTGCCTGGGCCTTGAGCCAGGCCTGCCGACACCGGCGGATGAACTGCCTGGCTGGGGTGACCCCCACATCCGCCTCTTGGCGGGGGAAGAGGGGGCTGGAAACCAAACTGGCATTCGAAAGGGAACATGCCAAGAGCCGAGTGCCAAAGGGTGTTGTGGGCGAACTCGGCCCATGGCAGGTGCTCCGCCCAAGTGGAGGGGATCCCGGCCGTCAGACACCAGAGCATGCACCAGATCCTGATTGACACGTTCCATCTGGTCGTTAGAGTCCGGGTGAAAACGAGGGGCTGGCCATGGCCCCTACCTTGCAGCAGAAGGCTTTCCAGAAGCGACTGATGAACTGAGGGCCGCGGTCAGACAGCAGGTCCCGGGGAAAGCTGTGGACACAGACAACATGGCGCGAGATGAGGTCCGCCGTCTCCTTCGTGGAGGGCAGTTTGAGTAGCCCCACAAGCTTGCAGCCCTTGGAAAAGCGGTCCACAGCGACGAGGACGACCATGTTGCCTCTCGACGGGGGCAAGCCCATGACAAAATCTAAGGAGATGTGAGACCACTGACGGGCGGGAATGAGGAGAAGCAGGAGAAGGCCAGGCAGCCTGATGTCGGCCTCCATGCCCGGCCACCAAAAGCTCTGCTGAAGGAGCTTGCTGAAGGAGCCCAAAGGGCCTTAGTCACCACCTCGTCGATGGCCCAGGTGAGGGCTGCAACTACCCCGGGTGCCGGGAGGCTTGGCGTTTTTGGAGCCTGGCCGGAAGGTGACCGTAAAATCTAACCTGGCGAAGAGCAACGACCAGCAAGCCTGGCAGGCATTGAGCCTCTTGGCCTATTGGATATATGCCAGGTTCTTATGGTCGGTCCACACCAGGAATGGGGCTTTGGCTCCTTCCAGCCAAATTAAGCAAATTAAGCAAGGGAAATTAAGCAAGACTCCCAGCACCAAGGAGCCCACGCAAAAATGGCCTGGGTCTGCCAGTTGATCCGGGGGTTGTGGGTCTGCAGCCACGGATAGCCCAGCAGCAGCTGGAGATTGGGTGTGCGAGTGACGAACAAGGAAAGCGTCTCGTTGTGTGGGCCCACCTCCGGGTCAACCAGCAGGGTCTGGTGGGTGACAGGACCACCACCCAGGGCCTGCCCATCGAAGGCTCTGAGTGGCTGGGGCCTGGGGAGTCTCTTGACAAGAAGCCCCAGATGCCGCACAAGGGCCGTGTCGATGAAGTTACCATTGGCCCCTGAGTCAATATAAGCGGGGAGGCGTGCCCGAATGGCCCTGCCTTAACTAATAGTGGTGGGGAGGGCCCGGCGGCGCCCTCTAGTGTCTGGAATGCAAGCCCTAATAAGGACCTAATAATTGCCATCATTGATGGAACAATGAATTCTGAATTATATCAGAGAATTCTAAAGGAAAATGTCAGGACATCTTACCATGAACTGAATCTCAAGAGAAGGTGGGTCATGCAGCAAGACAAGATTCTGAAAGCAAATGTTCACATACTTTTGCCACTCACTAATATGTAATATTGGATAAATTTCCTCAATAAATAAATTACCAAGTATAATATTTTTGTCTCATTTGTTTAATTGGGTTCTCTTTATATACTTGTGTGAAAATCAGATGATGTTTTAGGTCATATTTTTGCAGAAATACAGAAAAATTCTAAAGGGTTCACAAACTTTCAAGCACCACTGTAGCATCTGCATGCACATACATTCCAAATGATAGAGACATGCCACATCATGCTAGACATAGCTGAAATAACATCCAGCGTAGTGTTTCAGACCTACTGTGTGTAAAGTCTAGCTCCAAATAACTCAAACTATTGTGAAGAAAGGGAAATAGAGCTTGTTAACACTCAACATGTGTTTTTGTTTGTTTGTTTTTTCCTATCAGGGTCGTGACTCCTATCCTTGAACAACACAGGGGTTGCTGCTGCAGCACTGTCAGAAGATGATCCCATGACCAACCTAATATCCCTCAGACACAGCTAATCATGTCTGCACATGATGGTCCTTGTGGTGGTGGGCTAATTAATCTCTGTAGCTGTCAGGTGATAGCACTAGCCACTATGCCACTCTTAGGTAATCATAATATGTTGTTTGTTCATAAAACTCAAACTCCTTTTAGTGATTTTTCAGTCTAAATGCAAAATCTGCTTTAAAGCCCCATGTCACAGAGCTAATTGACACTCACTGAAGCCTGGGCATCTCTGGATGTCTATTGTGTGATCATGTATTCACTGTTTTAATAGGACAAAAGATTAAAACTCATTGGAGAAACAGCTTTTTTGAGCCATGCTTGTACGCACAAGCATTGCAGCATTTACTGGATATGATGATGTTTGATCTCAAAAGGGCGTAACCTCATAACCAGGTGCCAATTAGTAAATCAGAATTTGGGAGCATGACTGATGTCACCAAACTTAAAAAAAACTGTGCCAATGGGACTTGATCAGAAATTGTAAGACTTACAGTTTATTTATAATATTTCTGATATACAATGCTAAAATAACAAGATGTGTTATTATCTAAAACAGCTTTGTATTAAGCAACACCTAATACAAACCAGCCTGATCAAGACTGACCCAGCAGTAGGGGTTCCGGAACCTGCCACATTCAGTTAATCAACTTTACTTCCTGGGAACAAAAACAATCACCTAGGCTGTGATTGCAAAATGATTACGGGCATAATCACAATATGCCTGCTTGCCCTGTACCATGCCAGAGCAAGATTGTCACAGCTCTCCTGCGACCCTTGATCAGGATAAGCAGACAATGAATGAATGAATATTCTTTTTAACATAACAACCAAAATCAGTGTAGGTCTCTGTCAGGTGTGTGTGCGTGTGTGTAGCGGATAGTTGATAAGTTGTGATGCAAATCCTGGCTCTTTTCAGCTATGGCCAGTACGTTTTGTTCAGCCGAGATTAACACTGTTTGGCCTATGATTGGTAGACCTATGTGTGCACATATTTCAATTAACTTATTCAGTGTAATCATAGCATAGCGGAGAAGGTACTGGACTCTGGCCAGAAGGTCCAGGGTTCAAATCCCACCTCTGCCAAAGCTGCCACTGTTGGGTCCTTGAGCAAGACTCTTAATCCACAATTGTTTGGATTATAAAATAGTATCAGTTGTAAGTTGCTCTGGATAAGGGCATCTGCTAAATGCTGTTAATGTAAATACTTATTTGGGACTGTGGTAGCCTAGCAGATAAGGTACTGGACTATGGACCAGAAGGTCCAGGGTTCAAATCCCATTCAGAGTTCAAATCCCAATTTTTGGCTGATCGTACTGCACTTGTAATGAGATTTTTACGGAGGCACCTGACATGGTCCGGTTAGTTATCACACTACATGTGCTCGAGTCCAACTGAACTGCACCCAAGCCCACTTCTTTAAGCGTGCCTGCAGGGTTCACTGTACCTTATACGAGCACAGTACAGAGCGATCACACCAGTCAAACAAACCTGGTGGGATAGAATAATTTGTTCACTCACTCAGCCCTAACAGAAGATAAGAGTAGCCAGTCCATCTCGTGTCTAGATTGATTACATGTTGGTCGTCCAAACCAGTCAAAAATACATCACATAAAGTGACTGTGTGTCTAAACGCATTCCTTGCACTCAGTCATGTTGTACTGCAAATTGAATCTGGGCTGTTAACATTCTGGGCACTCATTTATTTTGTTTTTTTGTTCTTTCCAGGGCACTATATGGGCTATCCACTGAGACCAGAGTTTTATCTCTGAGCATATATGTTATTTACAGCTACCCGAATACAAGGAGACTGTAAAAAGTTTTTTAACCTGAAAAAAGACGTATGGTCCCTTTAAATCATCGCACACCGCTTCCTCCCAAGAGTGCAGTCGCTTTTTCGCCTCTTATTGGCTCGACTGCACTTCCGCCATGTTACATTTATAGAGGGGGGCGCAATGTTTGTGCTAAATGTACTTTATGGTACAGGTCGAGTTATGTTCAGTGGTTTAAAACTCAGAATCTATCCGCTTATGATGTCAGTTCAGATTTGCAGGGAATATTCCACTCTTAATGAGGATGTTCAGATTCCGCATCGCCCGAATGAAACTCTCAAGAATAAAAGAAGTTCGATAGACACTAGTATAGAAGAGCCGGACTGTACAGAAGCACTTTCTGATGAGGACCTGTTAATTCATAAACTTCATCAAGAAGCATGTAAGGTAAGAGCATAGAGCTGGGCTCGGTCCCATATAACTTCTTTCATATAGTACCCGAAATAAGGTACCATTCTCAGGTATGGTCTGTATACAGTCATGTTAGGGTGATTATAGAATACAGCTACAGTAATAAACGGTCAAAATATAAAGACCTCACTAATCTACAGCTATGGAAACGTGTATAGGTATCACAATATATGAACATATGGAGCGATATATATATATATATATATATATATATTATATATATATATATATATATATATATATATATATATATTTTTTTTTTTTTTTTCATTCGTCAGATCTAGGATGTGTTGAGGTACCCTTTATTTTATTTTTTTTTTGAGCAGTGTAAAATATATATATATATATATATATATATATATATATATTATATATATATATATATATATATATATATATATATGCGCTCAAACAAATAAAGGGAACACTCAAATAACAAATCCTAGATCTGAATGAATGAAATATTCTCATTGAATACTTTGTTCTGTACAAAGTTGAATGTGCTGACAACAAAATCACACAAACATCATCAATGGAAATCAAATTTATTAATCAATGGAGGCCTGGATTTGGAGTCACACACAAAATGAAAGTTGAAAAACACACTACAGGCTGATCCAACTTTGATGTAATGTCCTTAAAACAAGTCAAAATGAGGCTCAGTATTGTGTGCGGCCCTCCAAAGAAATGCCACCCCACACCATTACTGCTCACTGCCAAACCGGTCATGCTGAAGGATGTTGCAGGCAGCAGATCACTCTCCACGGCATCTCCAGACTCTGTCATGTCTGTCACATGTGCTCAGTGTGAACCTGCTTTCATCTGTGAAGAGCACAGGGCACCAGTGGCAAATTTGCCAAACCTGGTGTTCTCAGGCAATTGCCAAGCATCCTGAACGGTGTTGGGCTGTGAGCACAACCCCCATCTGTGGACGTCGGGCCCTCATACCATCCTCATGGAGTCGGTTGGAGGTCATTTTGCAGGGCTCTGGCAGTGCTTCTCTTGTTCCTCCTTGCACAAAGCCGGAGGTAGCGGTCCTGCTGCTGGGTTGTTGCCCTCCTACGGCCTCCTCCACGTCTCCTGGTGTACTGGCCTGGCTCCTGGTAGCGCCTCCAGCCTCTAGACACTACGCTGACAGACACCGCAAACCTTCTTGCCACAGCTCGCATTGATGTCCCATCATGTATGAGCTGCACTACCTGAGCCACTTGTGTGTGTTGTAGAGTCCGTCTCATGCTACCACGAGTGTGAAAGCACCACCAACATTCAAAAGTGACCAAAACATCAGCCAGAAAGCATGGGTACTGAGAAGTGGTCTGTGGTCCCCACCCGCAGAACCACTCCTTTATTGAGTGTGTCTTGCTAATTGCCAATAATTTCCACCTGTTGTGTATTCCATTTGCACAATAGCATGTGAAATTGATTGTCAATCAGTGTTGCTTCCTAAGTGGACAGTTAGATTTCACAGAAGTTTGATTTACTTGGAGTTATACTGTGTTGTTTAAGTGTTCCCTTTATTTTTTTGAGCAATATGTGTATAGATAGATGGATAGATAGATAGATGGATGGATGGATGGATAGATAGATGTTAATATATAACGCTTATTCTCGGGCCCCACGATCCACCCATTTTATTTATATATACAGTGGGGAAAAAAAGTAGATTCACTCTTCCCAGCCTGGTGCAGGTCTACAATTTTCTTCCTGGTGTCCTTCAACAGCTCTTTGGTCTTGGCCATGGTTGAGTTTGGAGTCTGACTGTTTGAGGCTGTGGATAGGTGTCTTTTATACAGATAACGAGGTCAAACAGGTGCCATTAATACAGGTAACGTTTGGAGGACAGAAGATCTTATTAAAGAAGAAATTACAGGTCTGTGAGAGCCAGAAATATGCTCGTTTGTGGGTGACCAAAAACTTATTTTCCACCATAATTTACAATTGAATTCTTTAAAAATCCTACAATGTGATTTCCTGGATTTGTTTTTTCTTCGTTTTGTGTGTCATAGTTGAAGTGTACCTATGAAGAATATGACAGACCTCTCTCATCTTTTTAAGTAGGAGAACTTGCACAATCAGTGGCTGACTAAATACTTTTTTCCGCACTGTATATAGAAGATTGGCACACTGTGTGGTGTGGTCATACAGGAATGGATATGGTCAGCAAAAGTACTGAGGTAGGCTATACTCATTTGGTATTAAGGGGCCTAAAGTGTGCCAAGAAAATATCCCCTACCCACATTATACCACCACCAGGTTGAACCGTTGTTGCAAAGCAGGATAGTTCCAAGCTTTCATGTTGTTTACAAAACATTCTGACCCTGCAATCCGAATTTCACAGTAGAAATCGAAACTAATTATACCTAACATTTTTTTAATCTTCTATTGTCTTCTTTTGGTGAGGCTGTGTGAATTGTAGCCTCAGTTGCCTGTTGACATTAGTGACACACAGTGATTCTTCTGCTGCTGTAGCCCATTTGCTCCAAGGTTTGACGTGTTGTTCGTTTCATAGATGCTCTTCTGTGAACCTCAGGTATAACAAGTGGTTATTTGAGTTATTGTTGCCTTTCTCTTAGCTGGAAACAGTCTGGCCATCAACAAGGCATTTTTGCCAATGAATTATTCGGATCAGCCCATCTTGAACCAACAACCATGCCATGTTCAGAGTCACTTAAATGTCTTTTCTTCCCCATTCTGATCATTGTCTGGACCATGTCTTGTTACCATGTGATTGGGTGATTAGATATTTGTGTTAATATGCAGTTGAATAGGTGTATCTAATAAAGTGGCAGGTGAGTGTATATCTCAGTATTTAGTTTTGAGTTAATGAATTTGTTACAATGCCTCCACATTTAAAAAGCCTTTTAGAAAGTAATGTATTCTTTCATTCTCATACCTGGTTAATCCAGTTCATATTGGTGGAAAGTGGAGTGCCCAGAGAAAACCTGGGGAGAACATGCATACTCCACACATGCTAAGTCCAGACTGGGAATCAAACTGAGATTTACAGGTGCTGTGGGGTGATAGCACTAACCACTTGCGCCACCATGCCACCCAATTAATGTAATATCATAGATTAATTATGCCCAGATGTGTACATGCTTTATCTACTCAGGTTTGCTCACACACTTGCTTTCCGTACCGTTTAGTCAAGTTCAGGGTCGAGGGGTGCCTGGGCATTTTATTTTATCGTATTTTATTTTTTTTATACACTGACCAACTGCATGTTTCATTATAAAGAGTCTAATTGGTGGAGAGTGTAAAAGTATGAGATATTTGAATTGTAGTTTTTAAGAGTCTGTCACTGATGATGCATTTTGTCTGTGTTAAAATGTCCTTAAATTTTGTGACATAGTTTTTCCATATCACCCACACCTACCAGGACGGCCTAACCGGCAACACAGGGTGAAAGGAACATAATAGCATCTGGAAACCTAAGCAACTGATTTCTTCATGCTCACAAACCCAAGAGGCCAACACAGAATCAGACAACTTGCCAGTTTGCCGAAATTCTCTAAGCCAATGGACCCCAGATCTGCACTTTTATTTGATATGATCTATTATCATAATTATTGAGTAAATAAGTCTTCTCTAGTTTTAAATTATGAGACCATCTGATTCTGAAAGACTGATAGGACAGCTATTCCACACATGGGTGGGTGTTTAGGGTTTGAGTGTCAGGCAGTGAATGTCAGCTTTCATTTTAAATTTGGCTGTTGAAACTTGTCAGATGAGGACTTGAAATGCAGATTTGATTCCATCTGGCTGCTGTGTTATCACACTGATGTGTAGTGGCAACACAAGCATGCAGTAACATAGTAGTTGATTCACTTATGAATCTTGAAGAAAATAAATTGGTATACGAAGCTGAACGTCATCATGGATATCTCTCAGCAAAAGAAGTCAACGACTCATCCTATCACTTTGCAGCAAAAGTTTCTGGATATTAGGGGAAGGTTTCCCTTTCATAGCCCCACTTACACGGATGGATCGAAATGTGACAATCAGGTGGCTGCTGCAATGGTGGCTGGGCAACAAACGAAAGATGTGATTCTCCCAAAATACAGCTCAATATACTGAGCTGAGGCTCAAGCCTTGCTGTTGGCCCTCGAACACACAGAGTCGGAGAACCTACGCAAGGTGCTTATATGCTATGCTAGGACTGCAATAGGCGCACCGATTGCGGTTTACGATATTCCTCCAGATGACATCAAACCAGTAGTAACCAAATACTTAAAAAGCAGATGGCAATCTGAATGGGACTTAAACCGCACTAGTAAGCTCTGCGAAATTTCTCCTGTTATTGGAAAAAAGGTGACAACGTACCTCACAAAGCGATGGGACCAAGTGGTATACACTACATGCCGCATTGGGCCCACTAAACTGACCCATTCATTCCTAGTACAGGGTGTTGCAGTCCCAACTTGTACTACCTGCCAAGTTCCCCTCTCTGTAAAACACATATTAATAGAATGCATTGCCTTCAGCAAAGAGAGACAACAACTCTCCATAGCCCCTACTATGTGGGATGTTTTTAACACCACTAAAGCAAAGAGATTGCTTAGCTTCCTTTCGATAACTGATCTGAAAAGCCCGTGACCGCATGCCTGACTGTTGGGACCTACATGTATGATGCCCCACATTCCAAACAATTGTGGACAATTTGTATTCCACAACTGATCCTGCCGTGAAGATGGCTTGATGGGCAGTCGTGGTGTTAAACTCCCAATACCATACCATACCATTTTTTTTGTTAAACCTTGCTATCAGCATCAATGGCCATTTCAGCGACACACACAAGGTTATATCTATTCACAAGGTTACATCAAGACCACTATATATATATGTATATGTGTATGTATGTGTATGTGTGTGTGTGTGTATATATATATATATATATATATATATATATATATATATATATATACATACATACATACATACATATACATATACATATATTTTCACACTCAAGTTGTGAAAAATCAGTGTAATGAATGTCTTTGGACTGTGGGAGGAAACTGGAGTACCTTTAGTACACAGTCACGGAGAAGATATGCAGACTCCACACAGAAAGGACCCGGGACCTTCTTTCTTATTCTCAGTGCTTCTCATTTAAACCAAAATGTTCATACTTCAGTTTCATCTGTCCACAAAATATTTTTCCAATAGCCTTCTGGATTGTCCATGTGCTATGTGATAGGTGGCAATGTCCTTTTTGAAGAGCATGATCTCCATTGTTGTTCAGTGTTCTCCTGACGGTGAACTCATGAACATTACATTAGTCAGTGTGGGAGAGGGCTTTTCTTTTAACTAAGGTATACTGGGTTCCTTTGTGACCTCGTGGGCAATTTCACACCTTGCACTTGGAGTGATTTTTGTTGGTAGAGTGAGTAACTATGGTCTGGAATTTCCTTAATGTGTACGCAGTATGTCTGATATTGTTATTCATTAGTGAAGTTCATGCCTCAGATATTTAGGCTATCCTAAAAGCCCAAGGAGGAGGAATAAAATATTAATTGTGATTTTGGTTGCTGAAGCCATTTTTTCTCCTTTACTTGATCTATAAAAAATGCCTTTCATTAAAATAATTTAGTTTCATTTCTTTTCAGTATGCTTCACAAAGGCAGAATGTTTGGCTATTAAACAAATTTGTTTGGTATCATCTGTGAGTTCTTTATTTGCTACAAAGGGAACATCTTTAAATTCTAGTGATAACATCTTTTTTGCTAGTAATGACTAGAACAGAGATTGTGTAATTGGTGTAATACAATAGTTGGTGAAAACAAATGTCTGTATGCGCTATGCCACTCACCTGCTCTTAGTGTTCTCTTAGGAAAGCCAAACTAGGGTTACCTTAGAGTCACCTAATGACTGACAGATTTACAAACCTATGCATGCAAAAAAAAAAATTCACTTATATGGTAAAGTTAGCAATAAATAAATGGTGTATTAATTTGCAGAAATTAGTTATTTTCAGGTTTTGTCCTTTGTAGAAGTTGTCTTTCCTTTTAGGAAATCAAAAGAACATGATTTGACCAGGGCTGAAATAAGTTTTGCATATGACTGTCTTTGTTACCTGGTTGTACTGTCAATATCCAGAATACTTTCCAAAACTGCATTGTGATAAGTTATAATTGTTTCCATAATTTCAGCCAGCTCTGCTGTTTGTAATGGCAAGGTACAGTTCTTTATTTAGCCTCAGAGTTACCGTGCCCTTGCAACTGTCATCTGTAATTTTTGATGTTGCGCACAAACTTAATAACAGAAAAGGAGTTGGAGCAAAGCCGTTACTGTGTGCCAGATTCACTATGGAGCCCCGAGATGCCATGTGAAATGGTGTGTCACAAAAATGCCTCAGGCATTCCTGGCCTTGGAACCTGTCATATCTGAAGCTAGCACGCTCACTCTTTAAGCTCACTCAGAAATGAAGGTTTCAAACTTCTGAGCAAGCTTTTTACCACCGTTTTGAAAGACATAAAGACTTAACAATAGAGCAGTAAATGCATAATGTTATTGTTTTTTATGAATACTTATGTTTGTAGCTTGTAGTCTGATCAGAGATGAGTGGCTCTGTTCTCAAGAGAAAACAGAGTACAATGTGTTGCATGTTAAGTCACTGCATTTGGGGGCCATGCAGTGAACATGTTAATGAAGAAGGGCGGTTAAAAAAAAAACCCACCTGTGATAGCATAATGGAGATTTCCTTCCATGCACTTTACATTGTTACATTGTACCATTGTAAATGTGATTGAACAATCATGAGGGCTGCTCAGTAAAACACATTACGTCAGCATCAGGTATGTCGCTTTGTCTATTTTTTTTATTAAATATCCACAAAACACTTTAGTAACTGATGGGTTTGTGATATCCAGTCCTCTGAACACTACATCACATTTCCTAGGTCATAATACATAGCATATACATACATAGCTGATGAATGCGTAGCCAGGGAAAGTGCAAGTAGTAAGAAGAATCGAACCCTCGGACCATTATTCTGATTGGATAATGGAGTAACAGACATGTACCAAAACAAATGGAACATCATGCACTCGCAAAAATGCGACTGCGTGGAATTCTAACTGCACATTTTCGAAAATAACCACATTTGTGACCCTTTTGGACGCAGTCTAGAGCCCTGTTTACATTTTGAAATCCAGTCTAATTTCTATTAATTGTAGAACATAATTCTCATTTACATTAACCAATTTACTTCTGTAGTTGTTTTATGTATGGCTGGCACAATGGTGCAGTGGTTAGTTCGGCCGCTTCACAGCATCTAGTTCCCAGGTCTGATCCAGACCCAGAGTTCGCATGTCAAATCAAGTCAAATTTACAATGGAGCATTGTCTCAAAGCAACTTTACAAGTTTAGATTATCTCCTAATAACTACGTCCAATCCCACATTGAGCAAGCCTAGGGCGACAGTGGCAAGGAAAAACTCCCTGAGTGTCCTCCCCATGTCAGCGTGGTTTTACTCCGTGTACTCCGGTTTCCTCCAAACATCCAAAGACATTTGTGTTAGGCTCATTGGTGTTCCCAAAGTGCCCGTAATGTGTATGTTTTTGCGAGTGTACGTGTGTTGATTGACCCTGAGCCGGATTAATCAGATAAGAAAATTAATGAAGGAATGTTTTATGTTTAGACGTCTTCTCTGGGAATGGTAACAGTGTGCACATGGCTGACAAGTTTCTTAATGCACTTCTGATGTTAGCATAACTTGCTTGCAAGTGAGAATGTCATCACTGAATCAGAAACGGCCAAATATCTGAACTGTGTTATCTGTATCATATGGAAAATCCTGCTTATTCCCATAGACAGGCTAGACCAACTTTAAGAGATATACCATTGACAGGTTGAAACACTATTTTTTTTGTCATAAAGAACGATTTGTTTGGTGATGAAAACTTTAGCACCCAGTTATTTAGAAACACGTGCTCTAAACGACATGATGGTTTTCTTGGAACATTTACTTAATCAGATTATTCACACATTGCTCTTTTTTTTCTTTCTTTTTCTCTGTCAACTTTTGGTTCATATGCAAGGCAATTTACAGTAACCACTGTTTCTTCAGTTAATAATTTTCAATGGAAAACAATGCAGCATGACGTGGCTGTACTGTACATTAACTATGAACAATCAAATTGTTCAAGGGGAACATCATATGAATGTTTTTTGCATTTTTTAGGCTGGAAGAAGAACATACATTGACCCAGAATCTGGCTACAAGGTGTTTACTGAGTTTGCTCATCAGGAAAGGGGGAGATGCTGTGGAAGTGCATGTAGACACGTAAGTCCTGTTTGCACATACTTGACCGTTATCCTGCTTGTGTCATGAAACATTTGAAGTGATGGATGACATCTTTAGCATTAAATAATGCAACTTTTATGCAGCCCTAAAGTGAACTGGTGCCCTGCTCAGAGATGGTTGCTGCCTTGCACCCTGTGTTGCCGGTTAGGCCCCGGCTCCCCCACGAAGCTGATTTGAATTAAGCAGGGAAGGAAATTGAGTGGGGGAACCTTTAAGCATTATTTGAAGCGTGCTTTGCTTAATTAAAGATGTGATTGTCTTTTACAGTGTCCTTATGGCCAAATGAATGTGAAGGACTGTGCTAAGAAGAAAACCTTTAATTCTGCATTTTATGTATAGGCAAGTGGAGTTTATTGTTAAAGCTTTAAACATCTGGCATATCACTAGTTTTGGACTCGCATAAGCACAAGGGAACTCTCCAACAACATTTCAGGGAAGAAAACAGAAAGAAACCATCAGAGGGAAAGTTCAAGGTGGAACCCCCTCTGGGTGAGTGATGAATACAGGGATAAACAACAGCATTGCAATTGCAGATCTAGCTGATGTATAGTAATTCATGTCTTTGTGTGTATCATTTGTACTGAATGTGAATTTGCCTTACACCGCATCAGAAATGATGAAATCCTCCACAGCAGATGTGTAACCCACATGTCTAGTAAGATATGAATAACACTGTGGTTCCTCTCACTGGCTATAGGCTGTTTTTCATTTGCATAAAAGCAATGGGTGTTAATTTGGTTGCATCACTAAATAGTCACTTGTATTTTCATCAATCGATGAAAATAATGATATGAAATGTCGAAAATACAAATGAGATCAGAGATCATTCAGCTGTAGAGCCTTTAAGAAAAAAACTTTTCCTCTATCTTATACTGATACGTATTCAACGTGAGCGTATGTAAAGCATGTGTGTTTATGACCTTGCGGTCTTTAGTGTTTTTTTTTTTTTCTTGTCATTACATATGCACTATTTCATTCCATAACTACACAGGTTAAACCCATTGCGATGGGTCTCAACAGGTCACTACAATCTGTGTTTGAAGTAACTCTCTTCATAAATAAATGCAAAGAGAATGTCTATGCTTATAAAACCTGAGTTGTTCACTGCAGACGCTGTACAGAAAACCAGATGGCGAAATCACAAAGGGATATTAGATTGTGATAGATGTTTGGTATTAAACAGATGTAATGTTATCAGTGAGGCTGCGACGGCATGACAATAATCAGCACCAACTCAAGCTGTAGGCCTACTCTTACATGGGCTGATGGATTCATACTGTTAACAAGCGTGCCACCTACATCAACATATTAATTTCCATCTGTGTACACAGCCTAGAGTCCTGGCATCCGTGTACTTCTCCAGAGCTCCCTGAGGCTTCTTACTTGGGCTGCTACCAAGTTTAGTCACTGTCATTCTCTTCTCAAAAGGGTGTAAATTTAGCACACACGGTAGACCTAAACATCAGGGGAATCTTTTTATTTCACTGTGTATCAAAAGTATGAAGTACATAATATTCAGTGTTCAAGTGGTGCAGCTGTCTAAGACCACGGCCCACCATCATGAGTGGTGCAGTGCCTTTCGGCTGGGTCGGGCTTCATACACAGGCACAATTGCCTGCATCTGAGGGAGGAGAGGCCAGTAGGGATGTCACCATCTGGCGGTGTGATGGACTGGTATCCATCTATGGCACGCTTATTCCTGTCTCCTGTCTTCTCTGGGAATAGGGTCTGGGAGCATTTTTTAAAAATATTTCATAATATATTACAACTAAGAAGTGCATTTTACTGTATACATCTCTGTTTACATATAGTTTGCTTCTGTATTTTAAATTATATAACAACACAACAACAGTTGTATGTCAGGGTTCAGCAATAATGATTGCCTGAATGCCTGGTTCAAGTAAATGGCGACGTATGAATGATATGATGGATGAACAGTGAAGCCAATCTCAAATTGTCTCAAAAGTTAGTTCCAACAGCATATCATACAGTTATGAAAGACCTTTCACAGACTGTCTACATGAGATGGACCTTCAAAATAAATATGGACTGGAACTTGATAACCAGTACTGTACTGATATGGCTTGCAGCAAGTGAGCTAATATCTGGTAATGCATGAAAATGCTAACGTTAAGATACTATCTAGCTTTCTTTTGAAGGTATTTAAAATAAAACAGAAGTACAACTCAGTGGTAGAAATTTGAGCAGTTTTATTCATAAATGTTGCCTCTGAGAACCATGAAAAACAGGTCATTAAAATATAAAAACAGTTCATTAACTAATGTGACCAAAGATTTGATTTAAAATGAAAAGTTATTTAGTGTGAGTTTTGTTTTTGTGAATCCTTTATGAAACCTTTGCTTATTAAACAACAGCAATAATATAAGTTAAGTGAAACTATATTGTGAGAATGTACACTTATTTTAGAATAAATAACCTTAAGTACACATACAGTGGTGCTTGAAAGTTTATATTTCTGCATAAATATGACATAAAACATCATCAGATTTTCACACAAATTCTAAAAGTAGATAGAGAGAACCCAGTTAAACAAATGAGACAAAAGTATTATACTTGGTCATTTATTTATTGAGGAAAATGATCCAGTATTACATATTAGTGAGTGGCAAAAGTATATGACCCTCTAGGATTAGCAGTGAATTTGAAGGCGAAATTAGAGTCAGGTGTTTTCAGTCAATGGGATGACAATCAGGTGTGAGTGGGCACCCTGTTTTATTTAAAGAACAGGGATCTATCAAAGTCTGCTCTTCACAACACATGTTTGTGGAAATGTATGATGGGACAAACAAAGGAGATTTGTGAGGACCTCAGAAAAAGAGTTGTTGATGCTCATCAGGCTGGAAAAGGTTACAAAACCATCTCTAAAGAGTTTGGAGTCTACAGTCAGACAGATTGTGTACAAATGGAGGACATTCATGACCAATGTTACCCTCCCCAGGAGTGGTCGACCAACAAAGATCACTCCTATTGGAAGAATGTTTTGTGGACAGATGAGACCAAAATAGAAGTTTTTTGTTTAAAACAAAAGCGTTATGTTTGGAGAAAGGAAAAACACTGCATTCCAGCATAAGAGCCTTATCCCGTCTGTGAAACATGGTGGTGGTAGTGTCATTGTTTGGGCCTGTTTTGCTGCATCTGTGCCAGGACAGCTTGCCATCATTGATGGAACAATGAATTCTGAATTATATTAGAGAATTATAAAGGAAAATGTCAGAACATCTGTCCATGAACTGAATCTCAAGAGAAGGTTGGTCCTGCAGCAAGACAACGACCCTACGCACACAAGTCGTTCTACCAAAGAATGGTTAAAGAAGAATAAAGTTAATGTTTTGGAATGGCCAAGACAAAGTCCTGACCTTAATCCAATGGAAATGTTGTGGAAGGACCTGAAGAGAGCAGTTAATATGAGGAAACCCACCAACATCCCAGAGTTGAAGCTGTTCTGTACGAAGGAATGGGCTAAAATTCCTCCAAGCCGGTGTGCAGGACTGATCAACAGTTACAGGAAACGTTTAGTTGCAGTTATTGCTGCACAGGGAGGTCATACCAGATACTGAAAGCAAAGGTTCACATACTTTTGCCACTCACAAAACATGTAATATTGGATCATTTTCCTCAATAAATAAATGAGCAAGTATAATATTTTTGTCTCATCTGTTTAACTGGGTTCTCTTTATCTACGTTTAGGACTTGTGTGAAACTCTGATGTTGTTTTAGGTCATATTTATGCAGAAATATAGAAAATTCTTGAGGGTTTTTAAGCCCCACTGTATTAGCTCTGTATTAACTTTTAAGTACCACTATATTAGCTTGTGTGTGCTGTATTAGCTTGGGGGCTGGTTTTACAGTATGGTTTTAATGCTTTGGCAGGGAAATAAGTTCATAGAACCTACATAGTGTTTTAACTAATATGGTATTATCAAAGAAAGTTTAAGAAACATATGGTGACAACATTTTTCAGTGATGAAGTCAAGTCTGCACAATTACATTTACTAGTCACTGGTGTACTCTGTGTAGTTACAATAAATTATATCGATTATTTATTGTGTTATGATACAAATATTTTGCCCAATGTGCAATGTCGTGTGTAAAGGTTTGGCACCCCTGGTCAAATTATGTTTACTAATTTTTTTGAGCAACATAAATATGACATTGAAGTTATTTTATTAAACCATTAAAAAGTCAGTTCTTAGTCAGTTTTAAAGGTGCTGAGGTGAAACGTTGCTCAAACGTTAGCTCAAAGGAAATTTAAAAAATGTTTTAAGAATGTGTACATTAAAATATGCAGAAATACAGCTTGCTGCATTTTTGTTCCCTAGTAATGTTTCTATTTAAAATATAAAAGAGCACTAAACTCACTCTCAAGCAGTTTTTTTTTAAACTTGTGCATGACCTTAACATATTGTCTGTGGATAGCTACAGTATTTAAAAAAATTGGTGTTTATTAAAGAAACATACATTTAAGCACAAAGCTTAATTTTTATGACACATGTAAAATGGGATATTGGTAAACGGAATGGAAGGATTAAGGGTTTATATATATACACTGCTCAAAAAATAAAGGGAAACACATCCTAGATCTGAATGAATGAAAAATTCTCATTGAATACTTTGTTCTGTACAAAGTTGAATGTGCTGACAACAAAATCACACAAACATCATGAATGGAAATCAAATTTATTAACCAGTGGAGGCCTGGATTTGGAGTTACACACAAAATTAAAGTGGAAAAACACACTACAGGCTGATCCAACTTTGATGTAACGTTCTTAAAACAAGTCAAAATGAGGTCTCCTTGTGCCTGTGTGACCTCCCTACAACGCCTGGGCATGCTCCTGTTGAGGTGGCAGATGGTCTTCTGAGGGATCTCTTCCCAAACCAGGACTAAAGCATCCACCAACTCCTGGACAGTCTGTGGTGCAACGTGACATTGGTGGAAGGAGCGAGACATTTACATTTACAGTATTTAGCAGACGCCTTTATCCAGAGCGACTTACAATTGATGCCGTCTTACAATGCAAGCAATTGTGGGTTAAGGGCCTTGCTCAAGGACCCAACAGTGGCAGCTTGGCACCTTCTGGTCCAGAGTCCCATACCTTAACCACTAGACTACCACAGTCCACATGATGTCCCAGATGTGCTCAATCAGATTCAGGTCTGGGGAACAGGCGGGCCAGTTCATAGCTTCAATGCCTTCATCTTGCAGGAACTGCTGACACACTCCAGCCACATGAGGTCTAGCATTGTCCTGCATTAGGAGGAACCCAGGGCCAACCGCACCAGAATATGATCTCACATGGGGTCTGAGGATCTCATCTCTGTACCTAATGGCAGTCAGGCTACCTCTGGCGAGCACATGGAGGGCTGTGCGGCCCTCCAAACAAATGCCACCCTACACCATTACTGACCCACTGCCAAACCGGTCATGCTGAAGGATGTTGCAGGCAGTAGATCACTCTCCACGGCGTCTCCAGACTCTGTCACGTCTGTCACATGTGCTCAGTGTGAACCTGCTTTCATCTGTGAAGAGCACAGGGCGCCAGTGGCGAATTTGCCAATCCTGGTGTTCTCAGGCAAATGTCAAGCATCCTGTACGGTGTTGGGCTGTGAGCACAACCCCCATCTGTGGACGTCGAGCCCTCATACCATCCTCATGGAGTGGGTTTCTAACCGTTTGTGCTGACACATGCACCTTTGTGGCCTGCTGGAGGTCATTTTGCAGGGCTCTGGCAATGCTCCTCTTATTCCTCCTTGCACAAAGGTGGAGGTAGCTGTCCTGCTGCTTGGTTGTTGCTCTCCTACAGCCTCCTCCACGTCTCCTTGTGTACTGGCCTGTCTCCTGGTATCACCTCCAGCCTCTGGACAGTACGCTGACAGACACAGCAAACCTTCTTGCCACAGCTCGCATTGATGTGCCATCATGGATGAGCTGCACTACCTGAGCCACTTGTGTGGGTTGTAGAGTCCATCTCATGCTACCACGAGTGTGAAAGCACCACCAACATTCAAAAGTGACCAAAACATCAGCCAGAAAGCATAGGTACTGAGACGTGGTCTGTAGTCCCCACCTGCAGAACCACTCCTTTATTGAGTGTGTCTTGCTAATTGCCAATAATTTCCACTTGTTGTCTATTCCATTTACACAATAACATGTCAAATTGATTGTCAATCAGTGTTGTTTCCAAAGTGGACAGTTTGTCACAGAAGTTTGATTTGCTTGGAGTTATATTGTGTTGTTTAAGTGTTCCCTTTATTTTTTTGAGCAGTGTGTGTGTGTGTGTGTGTGTGTGTGTGTGTGTGTGTGTGTGTGTGTGTGTGTGTGTGTGTGTGTGTGTGTGTGTGTGTGATAAATTCTTGCAATTTTAACTGGTCTTAAGATTTTGATCAGTGTAGAAAACATCTCAGGTGGGATCTCCTTGAAATGCCATTAACGTTGGAAGCCATCAGGACCGTCAAGGTAAAAAGTAAAAAAATTTTCTCATCAGAGAAGACAACTTCCTTCCACCTTTCAATGTCCCATATTTGGTGGACCCTTGGAAAGTCCAAATGGGCAATTTTGTGGCATTGAAGAACATGTGGCCTTTGAAGATGTTTTTTGTTTCTGAAGCCCTTCCATCGCAAATGCTGTCTGATGGTTATTGGGCTGCAGTCAGCACTAGTAATGGCCTTAATTTGGGTAGAGGATCGTCCCGTGTCTTGATGGATAGCCAATCGGATCCTGCGGCTCAGCGCTTGTGAAATTTTTTTGTTTTTACCACTTGACTTTTTTGTTCCATAAATCTCAGGATCATTTAAAAATGCAAAATGACCTTCTTACTGCGTCCAACCTCAGCAGCGATGGGACATTGTGACAGGCCTTGCTAATGCAGCTCAACAATCCTACCACGTTCAAAGTCAGTGAGCTTGTTTGCTTTTGCCATCAGGAGGTCTTGACAGTGTAAATACTTGACAGAAAATGACATGGAATTCAAATATTTGCTCAGATTTTGGCTTTTAAAGGCTATGGTCTTAAACTTTTGATTAGCTGAAAAAATCATGTTTGAGTGTAAATGCAGTTTTCAAATAATTCCCTGCTAAAAGGTTTTTGTTTCTTGCGCCGATTTCTTCTTTTAGCAATGTGAAGCTCTACTTAGAACCTTCTTAAGATCCAGTAGTGTAAAATGCAAATTCTTGCAATTTTTTAACTGGTCTTAAGATTTTGATCAGGAACGTGTGTTTGCGTGTGAGCGTGTGTATGCGTGTATGCGCGTGTGTGCGTGTGCGTGCGTGCGTGTGTGTGTTTGTGTGTGTGTGTTTGTGTGTGTGTGTTTGTATGTGTGTGTTTGTATGTGTGTGTGTGTGTGTGTGTGTATGTATGTATGTATGTATGTATGTATGTATGTATGTATGTGTGTATATATATATATATATATATATATATATATATATATATATATATATATATATACTGGCCCTTCTAAAAAAATTTAGCAATATTGTGATGAAGTTAATTCTTTTCCGTAAGTAATGATAAAAATTAAACTTTCATATATTTTAGATTCATTGCACACCAACTGAAATATTTCAAGTCTTTTATTGTTTTAATACTGATGATTTTGGCATCTCACAAAATTAGCATATTTCATCCGACCAATAAAAGAAAAGTGTTTTTAATACAAAAAAAGTCAACCCTCAGATTATTATGTTCATTTATGCACTCAATACTTGGTCGGGAATCCTTTTGCAGAAATGACTGATTCAATGCGGCGTGGCATGGAGGCAATCAGCCTGTGGCACTGCTGAGGTGTTATGGAGGCCCAGGATGCTTCGATAGCGGCCTTAAACTCACAAAATTAGCAATATCATGAAAAGGTTCTCTAAACGAGCTATTAACATAATCATCTGAATCAACGAATTAACTCTAAACACCTGCAAAAGATTCCTGAGGCTTTTGAAAACTCCCAGCCTGGTTTCATTACTCAAAACCGCAATCATGGGTAACACTGCCGTCCTGACTGCTGTCCAGAAGGCAATCATTGGACACCCTCAAGCAAGAGGGTAAGGCACAGAAAGAAATTTTCTGAACGAAACTAGGCTGTTCCCAGCAAAGTGCTGTATCAAGGCACCTCAGTGGGAAGTCTGTGGGAAGGAAAAAGTGTGGCAGAAAACGCTGCACAATGAGAAGAGGTGACCGGACCCTGAGGAGGATTGTGGAGAAGGGCCGATTCCAGAGCCACCGTGCACAGGCGTGTGCAGGAAATGGGCTACAGGTGCCGCATTCCCCAGGTCAAGCCACTTTTGAACCAGAAACGGCGGCAGAAGCGCCTGACCTTTGCTACAGAGAAGCAGCACTGGACTGTTGCTCAGTGGTCCAAAGTACTTTTTTTGGATGCAAGCAAATTTTGCATGTCATTCGGAAAGGTGCCAGAGTCTGGAGGAAGACTGGGGAGAAGGAAATGCCAAAATGTCTGAAGTCCAGTGTCAAGTACCCACAGTCAGTGATGGTCTGGGGTGCCATGTCAGCTGCTGGTGTTGGTCCACTGTGTTTATCAAGGGCAGGGTCAATGCATCTAGCTATCAGGAGATTTTGGAGCACTTCATGCTTCCATCTGCTGAAGAGCTTTATGGAGATGAAGAGTTCATTTTTCAGCATGACCTGGCACCTTCTCACAGTGCCAAAACCACTGGTAAATGGTTTACTGACCATGGTATTGCTGTGCTCAATTGGCCTGCCAACTCTCCTGACCTGAACCCGATAGAGAATCTGTGGGATATTGTGAAGAGAAAGTTGAGAGATGCAAGACCCAACACTCTGGATGAGCTTAAGGCCGCTATCGAAGCATCCTGGGCCTCCATACCACCTCAGCAGTGCCACAGGCTGATTGCCTCCATGCCACGCCGCATTGAAGCAGTCATTTCTGCGAAAGGATTCCCGAGCAAGTATTGAGTGCATAAATAAACATAGTAATCTGAAGGTTGACTTTTTTTGTATTAAAAACATTTTTCTTTTATTGGTCGGATGAAATATGCTAATTTTGTGAGATTTTGGGTTTTCATGAGCTGTATGCCAAAATCATCAGTATTAAAACAATAAAAGACTATATATATATGTATGTGTATATTTATATTTATTTATTTATTTACTCCTGCCTCTGCATGTCAGTCATCTATAGCTATGGAAATGTAAGTGGCATTGTGCCCTCGGGTACCAGCAGTCAACCTAGCACCCGGTAAACACTGGGTGTAAGACGGGGACAGGCACGGCTGCCCAAGCAAATAGCATCTGAACTCAGGAATGTATGTGACGGAGCATTGCTCAGTGATCGAGGGTCCTGAAAATGTCAGTAAATGACTTCTTGATCTGAGCAGCACCAGGGTAGATCGGTTCATCTGGGCTTACTTAGAAGTCTCCAGGCCATAATCACTTCACATGAGCAGCAAATTTATTTTATTTATTTACAAGCAAATTGTGACTTGTGGCAGCAGAGTGTGCTGCAAAGGTTTCCAGCAAAGGTGTCACAGCCATCAAGTACCTTGGCTTGTCTGGCTTTGCTCCTTTTGCCTAGGGACTTATCTGTCACATTAAAGTAGACACATTGCCATTCAGGTCCCTCCCCAGTCCTGCTGCCTGACCATGAAATAGACCAACTTTCATGTCTTACCTTGCTCCTCTGCACTTGTCTTCTCACTCCGTTTCCTAGCAGTTGGTGAATGAGATGTAGCCACCACATAGCTCCCGGTCACTCTACAGACAGATTTCAACAGTGTTTGCTGGAGCAAAAGGACACCAGTCAACACTCCTCTTGTCATGTGCAGGGACCAAGCATTAAATTTACATCCACTGTACAGGCTCACATGGGTTTGAGTACCTGGATGTGAGAGATGGGTGAATGTGAAATTTGAAGTAGTAGAAACTTGCTGCACATGCAAACCCATACGTTTCTTTGTTGTGTTTAGTGTTATGTTCTGTTCCATGCACCTTGACTTTAGCCTTTAATATTAATCACTGAGCAAGAGCAGCTATTTTTTCGGTAACCACTTTATAGTAGTCATGGTCATGATGGATCAAGACTCGACTCAGAAAACTCAGGTGATGCAGTGGGAATATGTCCTGGACAGGGTGCCAGTTCATTGGAAGCATTCACTCCAGTTTTATATCATACTAATCCATCTATACTGGCATGTTTTGGGAAGTTTTAGGAAACCAATATGGGCATGGGAAGACTATACCACATACCACAGTCACAGTGACCACACATATTCTATAGATGTTGTCATTTACAAAATAAAGAATTTTATAAATTCAATATGTTCAGTATGTTGTTCTTAATTCAATGGTTCCCATTATTAGTCACCACAGCAAATCATTATGATATACAGTGGTGCTTGAAAGTTTGTGAACCCTTTAGAGTTTTCTACATTTCTGCATGAATATGACCTAAAACAACATCAGATTTTCACACAAGTCCTAAAAGTAGATAAAGAGAACTCCGTTAAGCAGATGAGACAAAATATTATACTTGCTCATTTATTTATTGGAGGAAAATGATCCAATATTACATATTAATGAGTGGCAAAAATATGTGAACCTTTACTTTCAGTATCTGGTGTGACCCCCCCTGTGCAGAAATAACTGCAGCTAAACATTTCCTGTATCTGTTGATCAGTCCTGCACACCAGCTTGGAGGAATTTTAGCCCATTCCTCCGTACAGAACAGCTTCAACTTTGGGATGTTGGTGGGTTTCCTCACATTAGCTGCTCGCTTCAGGTCCTTCCACAACATTTCAATTGGATTAAGTTCAGGACTTTGACTTGGCCATTCCAAAACATTAACTTTATTCTTCTTTAACCATTCTTTGGTAGAATTACTTGTGTGCTTAGGGTTGTTGTATTGCTACATGCCCCACCTTCTCTTGAGATTCAGTTCATGGACAGATGTCCTGACATTTTCCTTTATAATTCTTTGAAATAGTTCAGTATTCATTGTTCCATCAATGATGGAAAGCCATCCTGGCCCAAATGCAAAAAAACAGGCCCAAACCATGATACTACCACCATCATGTTTCACAGATGGGATAAGGTTCTTGTGCTGGAATGCAGTGTTTTCTTTTCTCTAAACATAATGCTTTTCTTTTAAACAAAAAAATTATATTTTTGTCTCATCCGTCCACAAATCATTCTTCCAATAGCCTTCTGGCTTGTCCATGTGATCCTTAGCAAACTGAAAATGAGCAGCAATGTTCTTTTTGGAGTGGCTTTCTCCTTGCAACCCTGCCATGCACACCATTGTTGTTCAGTGGTGTTGAACATATTGATTGATTGATTGATTGAATTGATTGAAAACACCTGGCTCTAATTTCACATTCAAACTAACTGCTAATCCTAGAGGTTCACATACTTTTGCCACTCACTAATATGTAATATTGGATAATTTTCCTCAATAAATAAATGACCAAGTATAATATTTTTGTGTCATTTTTTAACTGGGTTCTTTTTATCTACTTTTAGGACTTGTTTGAAAATCTGATGATGTTTGAGGTCATATTTATGCAGAAATATAGAAAATTCTAGAGGGTTCACAAACTTTCAAGCACCACTGTACATATTAGATTCGGAACAGGTTCCATGATGGATGCCCTTTATGACGCAACCCTTGGGAGTGGTGCTAGGAGCACCGTGTGCACCCCCAGTGGTTAAAACATAAAACCCAGCCATTTACATTTACAGCATTTAGCAGACGCCCTTATCCAAGATGAATTACAGAAGTGCTTTTTGATCTTCCTAGGAGTCAGAACCTCATATTAGTACAAGTAAACAATAGCTCAAGTACACAATCCAACTACAGCCTACTCGTATCTGGTGTACAGAATATTTTTTTAAAGAAGGATATGCAGTTTTATTCACTTAAGTGCCAACCCTAACATTGCAAGCGTTACCTTCGATACCTTTGACCAGATATTGCTGTTTGCAGGAGCTGCAATTCAATTTGTTGTAAGACTCACTGAATTTTCAAAGTAGTCATTTATACTGTAATTATATATTTGTCTGTAAGCAAATATATATTCATCTGACAAAAAATTAGTCACCTGTGACTGAAACGTACTTAGTGTGTAATACCTTCACGAATTCTGACGAGAATTTTCTATAGACTGGCATTTTTGTCACTGCTGGTAGACCTGTATGACCATGCGCTTCGATACACCTGTAAATTCATCTACTTCCTTACTATGGCACGACCAAATGCCATCACTCCTTCTTGCCAGTCATTAACAACTGCATTGCAACCCATTTTCCACACATTGAATGAGACATTCGCTGCACTGTACCACCACTTCTCAATCTATGAACCCAGTCGCACACCCCACAGGTATTTAGTTATAGCCCGATCGTCCTCGTGCAAGAGCCTGAGGATACTTCCATCTTAAACATGCAAGGTAAAAAAAATTGTATGAGGAGTATAATGAACTAGTGCTTTGCCTATCCCAAGTGTGTATGTCATGGACTACACCATCTGTAAACTTTATGGTAAAACTAATTCGTCATATCGAGCACTGTCTTGCTAACAGGTCATTAATTAGTGTGCACAATTTCCTCAATATCATCATGTCACCTCTGTTCTGACTATCATAGCCTGCTACCTAATGAACTGAACTGTATCCAAGATGCCGTGGGGCAGACAACATCTGCATCAGCAGAGCTTTGGAGTCTCAAGCTGACCATCAGTTAGACCATATGCTACAGTGAAATGCTGACACTAGTCAATGCAGCACAATGAAAGCTATCCAGTTTGGTCTGAGGATCGGAATTTATCATCAGGTATTGGGCCACAGACATTTTCTCCCCCCTACCCATCCATGTGGGCCAAATATGGCTGCCACTTCACAGTGAGAAGCTAGTGTCAATGGAGTGATGGCTGAAGACCGATCAGTTTAAGCATTTGGGCTGTGCTACTGGATGAGAGTCAGTATGTGTATGTCTCTAGCCAATAGATGTCAGACCCAATCCTGTTTTGTGGCTTTCCTTTTTTAAGACAGCAGTTAGGTGTTATCTAATCTAATGAGTTAAATCAGATGGGATAATGCTGCAGTGCTATAGTTGTCAATGTCCTCAGGAGTCTTATACACTGTGTGTGTGTGTGTTTGAGTGTTTGATCAAGCAGCAGCTGAGCAGCCCCCTGGATCACTGTCTGGTCATGCAAAAGACACAATGTCACTCAGCCCCTGGGCTTTAGCCGCTCTAAAGTGGTCTGATGGACAACAACTGTGGCCATGCCAGCACTGCTGGAAAAGCCCACCACTTCTGACTGGCACTGGTACAAGGTGCCTTTGGGCATGGCTGGAAATAGACACACAGTAGAGTATCTCCCAAAGGCCCCTCCAAATGATCTGGCCAGAATGTCTTGCTTCTTTATACCAGATGTGCTGTTATTCTGATACACTGGTGACTCAGTCTGATGGAGCAAATAAAAGGTTTCCAATACTAAATCAAAAATAAAAACCATTTTAATATGTAAAAGCCCAGCAATGAGTAATAGTCATCTTTCTATTTGAATATTTTCCAGAAAGACTACAGTTACGTGATTATTCTGAAGATGACTAAAAACATATGCTGAGATTAATGGCATCTCCCAACATTATTTACTCAGTGATTTGTTTTTTTGCCCATTGTTTCATTTCCTCATCCTTTTGAAATTTTTCAAGCACACAAATTGTTTGTGAGGGGCTCTGGTGGCACAGTGGCAGTTCATTACCCCACCACCATGCAGGTTTACAGTCCAGGCGATGCCTTCTGGTTTGGTTCAGCATCATGCAGGCACAAATGGCTGTGTCTGAGGGAGAGAGGTCAGATGGGGGATCACCCGTAAGCTCTACAGCAATGACTCCTACCCATCACTTTGTTGGAGTTGCATCGATTCAGGGCGTATGCTTGTCTGCATTTTTTTTTTAAACCGCTGGTTTTTAGTTGTCATGCACACAAGTTTAAAATGCGCATAATCGTGGATGGAAACCCCACTATTTCTAAGTTGTGAATTTAATTTCTGGCAATTTTGATATTGGTCTTTATATTTTAGGTCATTATATTTTTTTAAATGGTCTTGCTATGAATTTTAAAAAATATTTGCTTAATTGTTAATGAAAAATACATTGTAAGAAATGCTTTGCTTTCAGATACAGGATGGTTTAAAACCCCAGTGGTGCAATGTGTTATATGTAAAAAAAAAACCTTTATATATTGTAGAGTCTGCAGTATGTTTAATGGAGTACAGGAATGATTTAATGCAAAATGACCTTAAATACAATCAATGCAAGGATGAACTACTACGCTTTTTGCACAGATGATTTTGAGACATTCTGTGAAAAGGCTGATATGTAATTAGTAATACTAGTCCAGCAAACTAAGGACAGCAATTACATTTGGTATATGCAGCTTGGAGCATCGATGTTTTAGGGATCAGTTGGGTCTGAATTAGGAAGGGAATAAAAAAAACTCCATCTGTCAACTCGCAGGGAGTATGGAGGAGCAGCATCAGCAGAGCACGATTCAGCGAGTGTGTGTGTGTGTGTGTGTGTGTGTGTGTGTGTGTGTGTCGGCTGGCGAGGGTGTAAATTCTCATTAGAGTCGGCAGAATAAGTGTGTCCAATCAGAATCAAAGCACTGAATGCCGGCGCTGCAGCTGCTGCCTTGTGCTGACACAGAGCTGCAGAAGTACAGCATGACGTCTCTGTTCATGCCAGTTCCGTTTGTAAACAGTCGCGTGCTGCCGCGGTCAGTATTAATACAGTTGCCAATATGTATGCCTGAATGTATATGGATTTGTGGACTGTTTAATTAACCATAATTTGGACAACAACTTTAAGTATATTGTGGCACCAGCAACCTCTCGGGTCAGCAGAGTGGGCGTGGCGTCCTCAGCGGCTCCCAGCATTCATTGCATGTTTGGCACAGCAGGTGTATTACTCCTTCTTTTGGGGTTTATAATGTCTAATATGTTCTTTGAGCGTTTATTCATTGTATGGGTTTGTTTAGTGAGAAAGTTAAATGGGTTTTCATTTACTTACATATAAGAAAATGCATATGCAGGGTTAGTTTGGGGTTGCTCCTTCCTCAGCTCAGATCTTGCTAGTCATAGTGGTGTTGATTTCAACGTTCTTGAGCAGTTTCAATAAACATTGTGTTGTGAGTATTTTTCCTGGTATTCTTGACTTTATCTTTATGCTACCTTAGCGTCAAAAGTGGGATGGCACATTGTCGAGCAAGAGGCAGCTATAGGACACCATAGGAGGGATCAACCAATTTGGAGAGCTACTCTAAATTCTGGATCTAGCAGCACGCTTCAAGCAGCTCTTCACCAGCATTTTGGGCAGGTACCTTCTACAGTTGTCCAGTGACAGCAGTTTGTGAATAGTGGTGTCGAGGGTAAGAGAGTGAGCGTACTCATGGCACAACTGATAAAAAAAAAAATCCAAACCTATGTGGCCCTGTGTGAAAAAGTGATTGCCCCCTAAACCTAATAACTGGTTGGGCCATCCTTAGCAGCAACAACTGCAACCAAGCAGTTGCAATAACTTGCAATGAGTCTTTTACAGCGTTGTGGGGGAAGTTTGGCCCACTCATATTTGCAGAATTGTTGTAATTCAGCCATGTTGGAGGGTTTTCGAGCATGAATGGCCTTTTTGAGGTCATGCCACAGCATCTCAATAGGATTTAGGTCAGGACTTGCTGATGTCTTTTGGATCGTTGTCCTGCTGCAGAACCCAAGTTTGTTTCAGCTTGAGATAACGAACAGATTTCCGGACATTCTCCTTCAGGACTTTTTGGTAGACAGCAGAATTCATATTTCCATTTATCACAGCAAGTCTTCCAGGTCCTGAAGCAGTAAAACAGCCCTAGATAATCACACTACCACCACCATATTTTACTTTTGGTATAATGTTCTTTTTCTGAAATGCTGTGTTATTTTTACCCCAGATGTGATGGGACACACACCTTCCAAAGAGTCCAACTTTTGTCTCGTCAGTCCACAGAATGTTTTCCCAAAGGTCTTGGGGATCCTCAAGACGTGTTCTGGAAAAATTGAGACGAGTTTTAATGTTCTTTTTGGAACTCTCCCATGCAGGCTATGTTTGCCCAGTCTCTTTTTTTATGGTGGAGGAATGAACACTGACCTTAACTGAGGCAAGTGAGGCCTGCAGTTCTTTGGATGTTGTTGTGGGGTCTTTTGTGACATCTTGAGTGAGTCGTCGCTTCTCTCTTGGGGTAATTTTGGTCGGCCAGCCACTCCTGGGAAGGTTCACCACTGTTCAATGTCTTTGCTATTTGTGGATAATGGCTCTCACTGTGGTTTGCTGGAGTCCCAAAGCTTTAGAAATGGCTTTATAACCCTTTCCAGACTGAAAGATCTCAGTTACTTTCTTTCTCAGTTGTTCCTAAATTTATTTTGGATCCTGGCATGATGTGTAGCTTTTAAGGATCTTTTGATGTACTTCTGTTTGTCAGGCAGGTCATATGTAAGTGATGTCCTGATTGAGAACAGGTGTGACAATAATCAGGCCTGGGTGTGGCTAGGGACAGTGAACTCAGGTGTGATAAACCATAGTTAAGGGCCATGTAGGTTTGGATTTTTTTCTCCCTTAATAATAAACACCTTCATTTAAAAACTCCATTTTGTGTTTACATGTGTTGTGTTTCACTAATATTTAAATTTGTTTGATGTTCAAAAACACTTCAGTATGACAAACATGCAAAAAAAAAAAGGAAATCAGGAAGGGGCAAACACTTTTTCACAACCCCTATCACAGTGCAAGTGGACACTTGGTCCACCATTTACATCATTGAACCCAGTGCATTGCCCCACCTGGACAACTGTAAATCTATTGGCAGCACCAAGGTTAAGTCAGTGAGGCAAGAAGCAGTGACTATGCTTGGTCAGCAGCAGCTACTGTTTGGTTGGGGTGAATACCACACTAACTTTTGGTTGACTTTATGAGAAGGGTATTTTTGGCTATGCAATGGCTAATTTCAGGTAGTTAGAAGGACACACTGCTCTCGTTTGACCAGCTAAGAGCATCCATGGAGGTGAGAGTAGCAAAGATTGTCAGTAAATGCTTGAATCACACATGCAATTGCGATTAACAGGTCATGCTTAGTATGGTAACTCTGTCAGTGGAGTAGCACCAAGTTGAACACACAGAGTCAGAAACTCTGGGAGCTCTTAGAATCATTTACAGATGTGTTTACCGCTATTGAGGAGGACTGTTTGCAGACTAACTTGGTGCAACATAAAAATATCTGCCTATGTTCTCCTTGTGTGCCCTGGACCAGAGAGCAAATCGCAGCTGAAAAGATTAAAGAGTTGGTGGCTGCCAGCATAATTGAACCAGCAGCCTGTGGACAGCACCTGCCATGTACTTCAAGGAAAAGTATGGTGAGTGGTGCCTTTATGTGGATTATCATCATTTAAACTATGCTAGACTATGTTGCTAGGTCACAAGTGGTTTAGCTCACTGGATGTATTGTGGATGCATTGTCTATTGGTAACACACACTCTCTGATGACTCCCCCGAAAAACAGCAGTGATGTGAAGCCATTTGATTATGACAGACAAGAATTTCAAGTCCCTTTGCAGCTTGGGACATCAGTCCGGCCATCTCAATGATTTGGCCATCGCAGCAATGTCCCAACACTGAGTGTCTCACCTCTACAGCATGTAAAAAAAAAGTGTGATTCTGTTGCCCACTTGCACCCAGCTGCTGCATCCTGGCATGTTGGTGCACAGGCATGAGGTCCTGAATGTGCTCCCAAACTGAGCTTGTGTTAGCTTCCTTTCCCAGTAACAAGCACCAACTCCACAGGACTTTGAAGCTTACGACTCACCATAAACTGATTCCTGCATGCTCAACAAGCCAGCAGCATCAGAGGTAGGTGCTGGTCCCAGTCTTACTGGTGATGGTTTGTCATAATAGCAAGTTGCGTGGTGACTGGTGATGGGATGGAGTGGTGTGGTTTGGGTCTTACAGATCCTGTGCTGCTTTCACATCTCCACCATTGAAACACCATTGAAGTTGTGTCCTTGGTTACTGTGGAACTCCTCTGAACCAACAGAAGAAACTTTCCAGAAGCCTCTCAACTGTTGTAGTGGCACTCAGATTAGTGACCTTGTTTGCCTTGGGCCACTTGGTGAAATGGTTCAAAGTTACAATGGCATAATAGTTTCCCTGATTATTTTTTAGAAAGGGTTCAAGCATACTGTATTTATCAGCGAGGCAGACAGTAGCTTCAGCAGTGGAGCATACAAATGCTCTACTGGTCCCTGCTGCATTGTAGCAGTAGATAAACATCTCCATATCATTCTGACAGCTGGGCAAGTAGAATCACTGTTGTAGACCTCAGTGTTTTTGTGACACGGAGGTATCTGAAACAAACTGGACCATGCCACACATCTGCCATACCACACGCTCCATAGAGGGCTCCTTGTTGATCCTGAAGGCAGTACCAGTGGGAGCATTAGACCTTCATGGTCAGGCTGTGAGTTGTCACCACTGACTATTTTGGTTTATGCCCCCTCAAACCACTGTTGGAGCGGTGTGAGCTCCTCATCTTGGTCCTGTTTTTGGCACAGCTCGACCACACTGGGTCTGCTGTGGTCCTGACTCTGTAGGTTCAACCAATGCACACCCCTCCCCCAAAGCCCAACAGCAGCAGTGACAGAGCATTGGCATTAGCATGCAGCTTTCCAACTCTATATTGTACTGAAAAGACTGAAGCACACCAGACCAAGACGTTGTGCTCAGGTTTAGAGGAGCATCTACTGAAATAAGTAATTACATTCTTGGAACCGTCATGTATCTGAGACTGAACTACTCTGATACTCACATTAGTGGCATCCATGTCCATCTTGAGAGTGAGTATGTGAGTACAGGTAGGCAGCCCAGCTAGTGCAGCTCAGAGGCACTGAAAACCCTGTAAAATCACTCAAAAGACTTAACTTTATCCATGAGGGAGTGAAATAATACGGCAATGTCTGTGAAGCCCCTGCTAAAGCAGTGCTGAAACACTGATAACACTGGTCAACGTTAACCAGAGTAGGCTGCCACTCTACTGCACTGAGCTTGGCTGGGTTCATAACCACTCCCTCAATGTTGATGCTTTTCCCAAGGAAACAACTTTGTGCAACAGAAGGATACACTTTCTAGTTTGCAGTTTGAGTGTGTCAGCGTAGATGTAGGCGAATAACCAACCCTGACAGTGCAGCACTTTGTTTAACCCCATTGCATTCACAATCAAATCGTCCCGATACACTTCATACCGGTTCTTAAGAATCAGTTAGTACTCATTCAATCAGTTTCAGTTCGTTACATAGTCCAAATGGCATAACTGTGAATTCCCATAATCCAGCATCAATCGAAAACAGTCTTTTTGGTGGGTGTCAACAAGCATGACATGTTTGTAGCCACTATGAAAATGCTTCTTCTATGGTTGATCAGATCGGCAGCTGTCACCTGGTCTTATCACTGGGAATCTGCCATTTGGCCCAGGGTGAACGGTGGAGCCACAGGCAGATTGATGTCTATGAGCCAGTATCAGCATTGTATAGTGGTTATTTCTATGCTGGATCGACAGTCCACCTTGCCCACTCTGAAAGCATCTGTAAATGTAGGCTGAATTTAAATTGGGGGCTGAATAACAACATAGCCAGTGGCATGGCAATGCAGGGAACTGGAGAATAAACTCAATTCTCTTGGCTTCCTCAGCTGCCTACCCTAGAATGGCAGTGGCTATGCCAACCGGAAATGCCAATGTAGGTAGTCCGCATACCTAAGAAAGCTTCATGTACCAGGTCCTGCTGCACCTCGAAGGCAGTGTGGGTAGGCATTGCAAATTGGTGTACATAGTACTGCAGCTAACACACTCTTGCCTTTTTGATGCTACCACTCATGGAGCCACTGCATTTGGAAGTCTGCACCTGTAATGTCCAAATACTCAGTTTTCTCAGTTTGCTGTGTTCAGTGGATGTTATATCCAAGAGAACTTGGAAAACATTGCATTCACATATGCATTTGGCAGAGCAGATAGCACAACCCTTTAGAGAGGCATTAGTTATCTTAGGAGTAGCATCAGAAAGTAAGCAGTTTTTCTTTCTGGCAGGTTTTTACAAAGCATTTTGGAAGTGTTTTTAAGTGCAGGTCTCGGGTTCTTATCTTCATCTGAGGAGAGTTTCCATGTTCTCCCAGTGTTTGCATGTGTTTTCTCCACGATCTCTGGTCCTTAGATATAAAAGACTATTGTTGAGTGTAAAGTGTGCTTGAGAAAGGCACTATATAAGTAATAATACTACTACTACTAATAATAATAATATGTTCATATGAAAATGCTGGAGTTCTTCTGTGTAGCCAGTTTTATATTTATTTATTAATGTTTTATACTGTATGCCAAAGTAATCAAGTTAATCTATTTGAAAAGGAGCCAGTATTTTTTAGCAACATAAAAATTCCCTCCAACTTTTTTGGGAAGTTAATATTTAGAAATATACCTGTAGTACATAGTGTAACACTAATACACTAATGCAGAAGACAAAAAGCAAAATAATAATAATTATTAAAACACCCAGGGTGCCTAAATATTGACACAATTGCAGTTTTTCCAGAAGATGACAATTCAACTCTGAATTGTTCTACACGGAAGGAAAAATGGAATGGACAGTATTGCTAGAAACTGGAAGAGATAGTTGGATTTCAAGTAGGTGAAGTAGGCTGTATTTCTAATTAAATACATCTTTGACAAGATCTTTTTTTCAGATGTAGGCAGTATAAAATCATAGTTTTAACACATTTCCATACAGAAAAAATGAGTGGATCCCTATGTTGTGTTTGTGTGTACAACACTAAGCCTGGAAAAAAAACATCTTAATGTTCCTGTGTTCAACGTTTGCAACATCATCTAGACGTTTGCCGCGCATGGCACTGTAACTAAAGACTTGTGTGAAACTCACTGGTTCAGTGCTTGTGCCTACCAATAAACAAACTGTGAAATGTAACCCAAAAACCCAGTCCATTTTTTGTGGGCCACTTTGTTTAGACAAAATGGGTTTCAACAAGATTTTCACATTTGGGCTGATTATATACGTCACAAACTGGCTCATTAGAATACCCCAAATACCATACCATACATATACCATATCCCATGAGTATACCACCCATGTCTTGTGAACTGTTTGCATCTGTTATCTTTTGAAGCTAAGAGCTGAGCTTAAATTGACTCTGTTGTTGTTTACACAAATTGCTACATCATCCCCAGGCTCAGAGGACATACGAGGGCAAGCACTGAATGTAAAAATGTTTATTTTTGAAGGAAATGTCCCAGTGACATTTGGCAAAGACCTGAAGGTGTGTCCACGCTGAGCTGAGAAAACTTTCTTCTTAAGTCACATTGCTTGTAAGTAGTTAAATTATTTTAGTATTAAATGATACTCTGACAGATACCCTGAATGGTACTATGAGGGAAAGTTAAAGACTCTTAAATCATTGTTTGTAATACCATGTACTGCTTATAATGGAATTCTGTACTGAGTATAGTGTGTATAGTGTTAGTGTATGTGTACGGGCATTCGTGCGTGCATTTTTATGCCTAATATCACTGGCTTTAATAAGATTTTTATCCATATGCAAAGTGGTTCTATATTCTAGTAGATATTGCAAGAATATCATATTATCTTACTTTACAAACAACGTAGGCTGCATCTGCTACACTTGAGATCTGTTTTGGACTGACCTTGGATCAGCTTTTGTTTCATCTCTCCATAACCACCTTTTCTCACCTTTCTTTGATTTTTGTCAACCGCTAACCGTCTGAAATTATTTAACTTTTAAGCTGCTCAAAGACAAATGAAAATAACTAAGTTGACTGTGTTGAAGGTGTGGGAATATGAATAGGTGTAATTTTAAATATTTTTTGAATTGAATTGTTCTCTATTTGTAATGATCATGTGTACCCATAATAAAAATCATTTTCAAAAGACAGAGGATGTGTCCACTTTAAGTCTTGGTTCTCTCTGAATGTGTTTTATATGTAATGATTAGATTTTTTTTACTTTTCCACTGCCCATTGGGCTTGCTCATTAGAGGTCTGGACCTGGGTCTCAGGGTCTTTGAACTTCAACTTGAAGACATTTTCATGATGCATGATATAAATTGTGATTAGTTTTGCTCATAAAAGGTATTGGTGTTTGTGTACAAGGGATTTAATTATATGTTATTTAATGTCTACTAAATAAATAAAAGGAAAATGAACAGTCAGTGTGTTTTTGTTATTATTACTATTATAGTTACAGTTATTTGCAGTCGCTAAGAAACCTGTACTTGTAGTGCAGTTTTGGAAACCACTAACATCATGCCACTCTTGGTCGCTACAACACTGCTCACATTCGTCACCTTCGTCGACACACTGCAACTACTCACTATCCATCACCAGGGGGATGGACCAGAGCAGCCCAGGTTTCTTGTTGATTGGGAAAACGTAAGTTTTCACCTGGCTGCTCAGGTACACTGTCATACAATTTTTAAATCTCTTTTTGGTTTTTGTTCTCTATATATTACAGTATATACAGCATGTGTGTTGCAAAAATATCCCCTTGTAACTGTTTAATTTATGGTGTATACATACATGCATGAATAGCCTGTATATTTGTGAAAATACATGTACTGTACGTATGAGTACTCTGACAGACTTTTCCAGCATTCTGCTATGCCCTGCATACTGGAAACTCAATGTATTTTTTACTTCAGTGTGTAGTTGTGGTGTATTTGTGTGTTGAGTTTGGTTGCAAAAATACCATTTTGGCAAGAGACAAAAAAATTTTGGATGTTTGCTTTTTCCAAGAAGTGTGACACATTTTGCGTGTTGTATATGTGGCTTTGGCTGCTGTGTCTTAAGCTATGACAAATGGAGAAACAGTTTCAGAAATTGGGTTTTAGCTACTGCAAAAAAAAAAAAAAAACTGTAATGCAATGGCAATATCATAGAAGTCATTTAGTTATTTATTTATTCTCCGCATGTATGCTTGGCTTGAAATTCGAAAGGAATGCATTTTAGGCCTTTTTGTCAGCAGTGCAACTATCCTACCATATGACATGGTTCCTGCCTTAGACCCTGTGCTGCTGACTGGGCCCTGCACCCCGCTACCCTGCTACCCTGACTTGGATTAACCAGGTATGAAAATGAATTAAAGAATGAATGGATTATGCCACCTTTTGGATCTTTAACCAAAGATTTGTCCTCTACATCTTTATTCACT
The DNA here is from genome assembly GCA_025084515.1 of Ancistrus triradiatus. Taxonomy (NCBI): domain Eukaryota; kingdom Metazoa; phylum Chordata; class Actinopteri; order Siluriformes; family Loricariidae; genus Ancistrus; species Ancistrus triradiatus. The sequence continues at coordinate 804,268 of JAJAGP010000004.1, read as the reverse complement.
ATAGATCAGGTCAAAGCTAAAGTAGGGAATACTTTAATATTATAAACCTTTAATATTAGCTTTCAATAGCAATATGGTTATAGCTCTGGCGATGTTGACTATCCTGTCCAACGAAAAGGGGGTAAAAACACAGACACACACAGAGAGACAGAGAGAGGGAGAAAGAGAGAGAGATTTAGAGGGCGGGACTAAGCCTACAGATCCGTTCGTTTAAAGTTCGGGACCCGACTAGTCGCGGTAGACGATTTCAAAGTTTATTTAGCTTCTTAAATAACTTGTACTGATATTATGGACTTGTTTAAATGGTGAAATGAAAAGACACACTGATCATTTGTATCACTAGGACGAAATGAATCTCTGCTACTGCATGAGAACTGGCTTAATCATTTTTACACCGATAAACAGACTGCACGGTTCTGCTGTCTTGTACTACAACTTTTTACACTTCAGCACGAACAGTTTTTACACCTTTTATTTATTTATTTTTTTAACCAATTTTATTAACCTTTCAGCTTTTGTGATTTGGTCTGTAATGGTTCAGAACTGAAGTGAACTGAAGTACGGGTACACACACGTTATCCTGTGTTAGCCTACACCAAACAATATATACACTATTATATTTTCCCCATTACCACACAAACACGTTAAAACTATCTGGTTGTGAATGTGTTTCCAGGCTGATTAAAACGTTTCAAGTAAGAGAGTAAAGGACAAATATATTTCATCAGTGTTCATACTGATTGTTGGTCAGAGTTTAGCTTAAAAATATTAATTAAATTGACAAACACTGTACTAATGAAGCGGAACCAAAGTTTGTCAGAAGTATTCTATTTCATGTATACTTCAAATAGATACCAGTAAAATTGAAATGTGTAGTGGCTAATAAACATGAAATAATTAATTAATTAAAGCAGAGACACTTTACCTGATAGTTCTATTATGTAGGCTAATTCTACATGTGATTCCATTAGATCTCTTGACTCTTTACATGAAGATTCGCACAGCTCAGTATTGATGTTATATTTACAGTATACATTTTTATGTTTACAATCACATGCAGATGATCTTCCTGATTAATGAGATAATGTAGAGGAAATAAACTTTGATTACTGAAGGTGAAACATCACTTGAAACATCAAGTATTAACTACAGTTACTCAAACCACACACAGTGTTTGATTTAGCTAATTAATCTTACTGAGGAATCCTATTTATTGCTAGGGTTGTTTTTTTTATTTTATTTACTTGGGTTCTCCTATGCCAGAAGGCTTAAAATATCTAATAAACAAACAGTAAAACAAGATTAGATTAGTAGTAGCATTCAGTTTCTCGATAAAGTAATATATATTTGGAAGTTAGTTCATTACAAAGTCCAACACTGCTACAGTCAATCCCATGATACACATGAGAAAATAAGAGGGCATGGATTTAATTGTTTGTTTCTTATTATAATTTTACATGCTGCTTGAAACCACTGATACATTAGCAACTTATTGTACAAAAAAACCCCACAAAAAACAAATTTATTCATGAATTTGTACTCTCTGTATGAACCCAGGGTGACTGAATTTGCTGAAATAAAAAGGACTTATCCCAAGCACAGTAAATATAAACATAAAGTAAATATAAATATGTGCATCAAAATGGCAGATTTGGATCAGTGTCCTTTTCCCAATTTTTGTTTGGGAATTCACAGTGATTCGCACAATGATTATTAGAGAGTTTTCATTTCAAATGGATTTTTTTCCTGTATTATATACAGTTTGTTAGTCAAATTGTTTTCTCTGGGGACTTTCCATGTAATAGCTATCTCCTAAGTTCTGTTTTTCAACTTGAAATGTAAAGCCTGGAATCACAATACTTTCCAGTTTGCAGAATCAGTCACAGAATGCATTGTGGTGTGATGTAGATTCAAAACCCTGTAAAAACTGTAGCTCCAAAATGTGCAGGGTCTTATGGTATGGAATGTTGTATTTGAAGTATAGTGATCATTATATTTTGATTTCATCCTAAATCCCTGGAAATGATGCACTCTGAAGCAGAGAACAGCAACTGATTGTTTGATTATCGGTTTTCAGTGCTTGTTGCCAGTCTGGTGCTGGGGCGGAGTCAGCATAAATTTCTGTTGGGTTAGAGATTGTGCAGTCATCGATACCCACCTAAGGATGCTTCCATTGGTCAGTAGGCAATAAAGGTAATTTTGCAAAGTGCTGTACAGTGAGAATGTACCAAACTGTAATCTTAGAGAAGTGTTTTGCAGTGATGTTGACCACAGGCACATATACAGGTTAGGCATGCTATATTTATTTCTGTGTCGCACAATTGCTGTACATGAAAGGAGTGAGGATATTTTTACTTTACTTAGCTTGGCACCTGGATCGGATTAGTTAAATGCTGAGAAAACTTGAGAATACGTTTTCTGTGGCGCTAAGAATTCCCTATATAGTAAAGGAACACGTTAAATTACACTGAAGGTTGATGAATGTTTAGTTGATGTTGATATAGGCTACTGCAACTACCGTTTTACGTAAAAATGAAACATTGGGTATAAGACTAACAGACTACAGGCTGGAAGTCTTAAAATCAGTTTTTATTTATTTCGTGGGTGTCAGTCAGTCTGTGGTCCAGTAGGGTCACTGGCCTACAGAGATTTCGTCCTTCATTTCTGTAAAATCAAGCTTGAGTTTTCTATTTACGAAACAGAGGATTAATTGAATAAAATGAACAGTGCGAAAACCTTTGCAGTGCTATGCTCTCGTCTCCTGTTTTTCTCGAATGCATGGTATACTTTAGCTATTATTCTTAAGATAAGTTATTTTGATTAAATACGTTACGAGTAAAATACTGGAACGCTTCTCTATAGCCAAGTTCATTTAATCATTTATTAAATAATATGGCGCAGCTCGATTAACTCAATAATGTCCAAATAAACCGGATAGCAGCTCCAGTTCTGAATGTAAACGCTCCCCATACACACACCCACGGCGAGCTTTAGTTAATATCGACTAGGCCTATATCAGGTAACAGTAAGAAAAGGCGATTTGTTATACATTATTGGTTACTTCTCATTGCAGTTCTGCTGAACTTCTTTTTGATATCGTGGTTCATTTAGATTCAGTGCAATCTCTTTTTTGGGGGGAAAAATCCAATTAATTTATGGCACTAGATAATAATTTTCCAATTCATAGTAGGCCTATATTAGGATTCATGACAGAATGTATTAACAGTACATTTGTACAACGTATAATCTAAAGTTATTTAAACAGGTTAGGGAAAGTCCTTTATTCGTAAATTATTGCTGAAGCAAACGATGTGGTAGCCTATTTTATCTATAAAAAAACGCAGTAAGCAGGTTTAAAGACATACATATTAATATAGGATTAAAATAGATCTTATTTTGGATTACCCGAATATAAAATGTTTCCAATAAGTTTCTTTTAAAGAATGGAAGAAGGACCAACCCATGTCTTCATCTCTCTCTCTCTCTCTCTCTCTCTCTCTCGCTCTCTCTCTCTCTCCCCCTCTCTCTCCCCCGTACTGTATCTCAAGACCTGACAAGACGGCTTTCCGCATCCACACTTATCGACTAACGTTTTCTTTATAATTATACGTGATACTTTTGCATAAAGGAAGTATACATTCCAAACATTAAAGGTCAGCATGTAACTGGAGTGAAGAGTTCGTGCTTAAGGCTGATTTTTCATTTAGGACTAAACTGACTCTGGACAGGTAAGAACAGTTAATGCAAATTTTCAGATCAGTTTATTTTTCTGTAATCTGAAACTAAATCTATGTAGACTTTTTTATATCTTTAACTTGTATAGTTATCTATTTATTTGTTTACTTTTGTGCTCCGATTTTCATCCTAATATGTATTTTATGAAATACATAATTCGTGACGGCTCTATAAATGCAAACCATCACGGCTTTCTACTTTGATTTTGTTAATTGTCACGATGTTTTGCATAAATGACTGGAGATATAATAACGTAAAATTGGTCACAGGACGACTTTTGGCTACTGGCGATCTTGTAACAGCATATTTTTTTTCTTTCTATCGTTTCTTATGTGTTAGAATAAAATTAGTAATCACAATACGCTACTATAGGCTACAGTATTTTATAAATGTATTAAAATATACTATCATTTACATTATATATGCATCTGATTTTGATGTTATTCGCAAAATAAAAATACCGTATTAGGTTGCCAAATTTGTATCATGGCTATATCAGCCAGTAGATACCGATAACGCGTTAATGCATTAACGATGCAGGATCATGATTTGAACTGTGAAATTATTTTCGGTATATTTTTAAAGCCATGTTTCATGTCGTTTACTGTCTTTTAAATGGTGCACGTATCTTATTCAATGCCGTGAACCCATTCTTTTTGACAACTACAAAACCTGAAAATGGCTTTCCATCACCTTTCACACGAAGTTTTCCAGTATTTGGCATAAATATATTACATTTACACCAAGTAAATGCAATAATGAATCATTGAAAACATTTTCCTCGTTTACAATAATTATAGCTGTACAGTCTTATATTTACAAAAAAATATGTAATACCTCATCAGACCTATTTTCATCCGGATTGTGCTTGTTCACACAAACCCATAATTAGCCACCATTTGAAACGCTACCATATGATAGATTAAATAGATTATAGTCTTCCAAAGTAAAGACTAGAATGATGTTCTCACCTTACGAGCAACCGCTTAAAAACACCTTGCTGATTTTAAGAAGCACTTGAATGCAATAAATACTGAAAAGTGTATTTTTTCATAATCAATTTGGTCATTCTAATTAATTAAAACCAAACAAAACAAAGGCAACATACACAATAAAGACGTAAGCATAATGATTAATTAAAACGGTGTCTTTAACAAACACACACACACACACACACACACACTCTCTCTCTCACACACACACACACACACACACACACACAAAGAGGTTTACACTCAAGAACACTCATCTTTCAGACCACGTATTCCAAGCAGACTATAAACAAGACAGCAACTTGTGTTTAGCTTATTATGACTAAAACGGTAGTGAAAATTGTCAAAATATTCTGCAGGCGTTCAGGCGAATTACTTGGAACATTGCAATAGGGGCTATGTTATCAAGAATCACTTGAATAACTTGTTTATAACCTTTTAATACTTTAAGTAGGCTGCTGGACATAACGACTGATTTGGTGATGGATAAAATAACAAAGTGCTACGGTGACTCAGACTACAGAGCATTACCTAACCTAACAAAATGGTTAATTACATTCCAGTGGTCATATTATAAGAGATAAAAAGTGCATGGCCCGATATCCATGCTGCAACATGGTAGAGGTGAGGGAATAAAATAAGTGAAATGGTGCTGCTCTGTGATGCCCATCAGCAGCGCTTTGCGCACACTGACAGTTCTTTGTTGGCGAACAGAAAGAATCGGGATTGAGAGAGAACTCCTCCTACCAAATTACCCAAGCAGGGCAGGCGTTTCTCTCTTCACATATAGGACACAGGGCTGGAGCCTCACACACTCCCCACACTCTACTCCCGAGCACTCGGACCCGAACAGGCCAACCCCTGGGAACTAAATCACATTCTTAAAACTTCTTCCAAACGTTTTTCCAGTCGATTGCTTCATCACCGGGACTATACTTTTTGTTTTTTGCATTTTTAACCAGACCGAGGTGGATCTGCTATCAGCCCATGTTCATGTCTCCTGCAGCTCGCGCTCTGGCCTCCTGAACTGTGTGCGGTGTGTGTGCGGTGTGTGTGAATTTGCAGCACATCGCTCTCGGATGGTGTAAGAGGCTCTCTGATAGGTATATGGAAGTTGTGGCGTGCAAGGCGAAAGAGAGCAGTTGCACTTTGCGGCCCGCAGCAGCAGCAGCAGCAGCTATGCTTTTCCACGGCATCTCCGGCGAGCACATCCAGGGCATCATGGAGGAGATGGAGAGGAGAAACAAAACCGAGTCTCGCCTGGCCAAAGCCGTGCAGATGAACGGAAGAGAAGCGGTAAGACCCAGTAAAATTATTCAATGATATTTGCGTTATCGTTGTTGCGATACTTTATTTGATACCATCGCGTTTCTTTTGTTGTAGGCCTTTTGCCTTTACTTTTAAGTTTTTCCGCCTCCAAAATAAAAAAGTGCTTGACAAATAAAGATTATTATTTATTTTTATTAACCCGAACCACCTGTGGTTTGCACTATGGTCTGTGCAAAATATAATATAATATGTTGTTAAGAGTATTTCAAAATGTTTTTTTCAATCGAAAAGAAAGTGTCTTGGATAAATGAGCTCATCCAAGATACACAGTGGAATGGATACCTCTACTACTACTACTACTACTACTAATAATAATAATAATAATAATAATAATAATAATTATTATTATTATTGTTATTATAGTTTATATAGTTCTTGTTGTTGTTGTTTTTTTTTCAAAATAAATTAATTAGAAACCGTTTATTGCATTAGGCTGCTGTAATTGGGCCTATTTAGAACTGCAATTACTGCTATCAATTAGAAAAATATGTAATCCTAACAATTTAGGTTAGAGTTTTGTCAGCACCGGTGGAAGTGAGAAAGAAAGCATTTGGTATGAGACCCATTCTCTGTGATCTGGATTCTTTCATTCAGAGCATGCCGTCCATGAGTCCCGAGAAGCCGGCTCTGTGTGCTGGATGTGGCGGAAAGATCTCTGATCGCTATTATTTACTAGCTGTGGATAAACAGTGGCACCTGCGCTGCCTCAAGTGCTGCGAATGTAAACTAGCTCTGGAATCCGAGCTCACCTGCTTCGCCAAGGACGGCAGCATATACTGCAAAGAGGATTACTACAGGTAAGAGCAAACACGCCCAATGCATTCGATCAGGAAGGCCATTTTTAAAACACTCTCTCTCACACACAAATAAATTTGGACCCTGACCGCAGATTTAAAAACTGTATATGCGCATGACATATAGGCCTATTAGGCCTACAGCATAGCTCAGATAAAATGTGTGCATCTAACATCATAAACTCCATACAGCTACAATTGATAATCTTTAATGTAAGGAGTAGGATTGACTGCAATGATACAATGACGTTGGAAAGACGTGATTTTCCCCAGACATTAATTTTGTAGACGTATAGGTCAGAATAAAAGTATTTTAGAGTATCTAAATATGACTGGCATTGTCTTTAAGATATCAAACAAACAAGACATATTTTACAATAGAACAAACAGGATGAATATTTTATTCTAGACCAAAAATTATGTATATTATTCTATAGAACGAAAGAAATGTATATTTTACTGTAGATTAAAAAAACATGTATTATACTATAGGCCAAACTTGATGTTTATTTTACTGTAGAACGAAAAAATATATGTTTTGCTATAGACGAAAAGTGGTGTTAATTTCGCTATAGACCAATCACTAGGCTATAAACCAAAAATGATCTAGGCCATATTTACTATATTAAATTTTTTTTTACTGGACCTATATTCTACTGTAGGACGTATTTAACGGATAAGATTGAAGTTTATCAAGACCAGTTTAGCCTTTCAAGGAACTTTTGTGGACTCATTGTGAGTTGTCCTTGATTGACGCCTATGTTCTTCTTTCTCTGGTCAGCTGACAGTCACTAGGGACTAAAGGAGTGAAAAAGTTAATCGAATTCAATATAGTATAGTATTCAAAGTATTCAGTATTTGAAGATTGAGAAATCGTGAATGAGGATTCATTTTGTCTATTTAGTTGTTGCTAGACGATTTTGTAGAGATCCATTTGGCTTGATGGTTCTGTAACGAATTATGTTGGTGGTACAAAAAGCGAATGTCTATAATCCAAACATACTAAAACAGAGCCTTGCACAGTTACTGGAGACAACCTCATTTTAAAATGGCCGTAGAGCATCAATCCGAAACACTTCATGAAACCAAGCACGGGTCTTCTTTGTCATCGTCAAAAGATCGTTTTCTGCGCGCTGTACCAACCACGTACCAACCACGTCTTTAAACAATAATTTCACTCAGAATAATGCAATACAGAAACACGTGTCTTGGGGCCGGTTTTAAAGGAGGTGTTTGCTGTTTCAGAAGGTTTTCCGTGCAGCGGTGCGCGCGCTGTCACCTGGGCATCTCGGCATCAGAGATGGTGATGCGTGCGCGTGACTCTGTGTATCACCTGAGCTGCTTTACCTGCACGTCCTGCCACAAGACCCTGAGCACCGGAGACCAGTTCGGCATGAAGGAGAGCCTGGTCTACTGCCGCCTGCACTTCGAGAGCCTAATGCACGGAGAGTATCAGCACCAGCAGCACTCACAGCATACCCAACTCAACTACGCCGAGCTAGCGGCCAAGGGGGCTGGCCTGGCACTGCCGTATTTCAACGGGACGGGCACGGTGCAGAAAGGAAGGCCAAGGAAACGCAAGAGTCCGGCCATGGGTATAGACATCAGCACTTACAACTCAGGTATTTTTGCTATTCAAATTGTCAGCCAATGTGGCACAGATTGCAATGCAGGTGTTGTCGAGCATGATCGTTGGCATCAGCACTTACAACTAATTAATTCGCGTTTTTTGCCATTTTATTTGCATGCGAATTGCACTATTCATTCGAAGTGAAGCACACTGCAAGCAGCCGGTGAAACTGATAATTTATACCATGGAATATAATTATCTTAGTTATAATGGGAAGAGATGGCAGTGGCACTTCACGTTATTATCGTTTTAATTCAGTAATCATAACAAAATAGGATGCTGGAATAAACGCTAAAAATCTGACTACACGCCAACAGATTGGCATACAATCGTCAGTAAAGGCTGAACCAGAAACAAATCAGGGGTAGGTTTCCCAAAAACGTTTGTAAAGCGACGTCCTTAAGAGCATTCTTAAATTTACGAGCGTTTCCCGGAACCCTTCGTAACTAACGTAGTACTCGTTCTTAAATTTGAGAGTATTCTGGCCCATTTGTAACTCACCAAGTACTTCATAACTTGAAGGTCACGTGCAATTCTACCACAACAACTATAGAGGCCGCTAATTTTCCGTTAAAAAAACTCACTGAAACGATCGGTCTTTTCAAGGCAACAGCGCATTAAATTATTGTATATGAAACAGGAACCTGAAAATTAGAATATTTACTTTTGAAAACATAATTGCATCGCGTACACTACACCATAACAAACAAAAATTAAATATACTAGTTTGAATTATGTAGTTAGTATGTGCCTAGCATTCAATGAATTTCGGCTGTTAGGATCATGGTGTAGGGGGTAGTGTTACAGCCTTCTACTATAAAGGTCCTTAGTTCAATTCTGAGCATAAATGTATATAGTGTTTAATTTTACTGTAAGGTTCAAATCATTTCATTCACGTAAAACAAACATTTTTATACCAGCCATTTAAATGCTCCATAGTTTTATAATAGGCTAATTATTATTTTCCTAATGATAATTTTGTGATGTAGCCTAATATTAAGAAAATGTTGGCTATGTAAAATAAGTGGTCAGTTTTGGACTGACGATACTTTTCCAGTACAGATGCAGAGTCAACAAAGAACTACTTAAAACTAGTTTGTAATTTTGGAGACTCCGAAAACTTTTGAAAAACACTCGCAAAACTGCCGTTTAAAAACTTACGTCGTTTTTAACGTTGTTCAGAAATCGCTAAGATTAATCGTTGTCGTGAAACACACGCCAGACCACTAACCAAAAACCATCCGGCTCTAACTAGCAACTGTCTCCTTACAAAAAATGCAGTCCAAACTTTTAGAATAATTTCAGTTAATAAAGAATTGTACTTTAATGACAAAATTAGCGAGTATGTGTGTGCTAATTTGAAAACTAAATCGTAGAATTTGGATTATATTATATTATATTATATTATATTATATTATATTATATTATATTATATCACGTACTTTATATACCACGTATATTATAACACAACCCATTAAATTTTAACTTAAAATATTGTGCCACTGAGCACTGATGGGTAAATGAATTAGATAAACCTATGAAACTTGACCCGTTACATATATTTTAATTAAGCCATAATTAAGGATCCATATCATTTCACTTTCAGTGTTCGGTCTAATTAAGCTAGTTACTTCCAAATAAATTGTCCACCACTTATTCGCACTCAAGAGGTTTTTGCAGAATTTCAGGGGAAAATTAAAAGCAGTTTATTTTTAGTACTTTGTGATTGACATATTTGGTAGATTGGGATTTGCTGTTGGTTTCTCCTCTCTGAAACATGGTGTGCTTTCGGATGCATAGCGCGACCCCGCTGCGCCTCTTTTGTGCTGCTTGTTGCAGTTAATGTCCGCTTGGAAACGTTTGGCTTTGTGTGCCAAGTTTGTTCGCATCTGAATCAAAGGGGCGCGGTGAGGGGAATCTGCGCTTAATTGTTCCGCACTAATTGAAGGTGACGTTGGAATCTGCGCATTGAAACGCAGTGACTCGGACAATTCTGCTCCCGGATTCAAACAGTTCCACATTTATGACTAACAATGAAGCAGGACATGTAAGATTGTTTTTGGGGATTTGGCCCAGTATATATTAAAGCTATTAACTTTTTAATTAACTAGGTAGCTTTTATAGGCTTTGATCAGCTTAAACACGTGGTTTTTTGCATGCTTTTGTAAACAGCACCGCCTTGGCATTGTAGCACTGACGGAGAAGTCATTTTCTTATATGGTGAATATTCCTACACAATGGGACACTTGAACTTGAATGTAATCTTATATGTCACTTTTCACTATCGTCACAGCATCATACATTTAAAAGTGGCATTTAAAAAATAACGAACAAAAGAAAACAAACTCAGACATGCTAAACCTTCTTCGAACTTATGCTTATGCTTTCCTCTATGTTCATGTGATACGCTTACAATAATATTGTCAAAGTGGGATTTTTTGTATACTTAAGTTGTTTACTTAATTATTTTAAACGCAAAAGAACCATACATAATTTTAAAATGGATTAAAATGACAGATTTTAACCATTAAATGTGTACAATTGTGCTTCTGCACAGAACACCTCCATTTCTACTAAGATAAACCTTAAAACGGAGTATGCCACGGTCATCATTTAGAACATTTTCCTCCTTGTTATTTTTTGGAACCTCAAAGTCCCCAATTTATTCTTCTCTCTCTCACATTTCTCATCTTTCTCTATGTCTGTGGTTGTTTTACTGTTTAACCATTTAGCCTACAATTGAACTGTTCTGCATTATGCGCTAGGTAATAAAACCCGAAAGACACTTTACTTATATTGACTACCAATTAATGTAATCATTATATTTACAAATTCATAGCGTAATGAATCCGAAAAGGAGAATTCACATATAAACCTAACTTAGATTACTTGACAAACTCTTCCACTTTTACTGGTGAAGTGGGACACAGGGAATATTGCAACCAATGAAACATTAAATGTTGGCTAAAATGATTTTTGTAGTAATGTTCTGTAGTTTACGTCACACTTGTATATATGCAACAATTAAGGGCCATAAATCAAAGTTTCATTTTTAACAAACTTGACCAAAAAACATTGTTGGCTTCATATTGCTGTCTTTTCACTTACCACTGATTCCCACGATCCTGGTTTGGACTTACAGTTTGTCACTCTGCCAGAAATGACATCACAAGCATTTACCCCTTAGGTTTCAACGATTAATGCAGCTATAATCGCTCTTTATATATGACATATGTATAATAGTGGCAAGCAAAGCGAAGTACAAATCATATGGTTCAAATTTAACTGTAAAAATAACAAAATGTTTATCAAGCGGGTCTATGTTCTTAGGAGCCCCCTGCTGGTGAAGTGTGGATGTCACCGTATTATCTCATATCGAACATTTAACATACTTAGAAATATTTACTTATTTCAGCTGTTCGTATTTTGTGTAACATTGCTCGTAAAAAAGTAGTATGACAGCTGTTTTATATCAAACGTAGTATGATCTTAAGTGACAGCTATAGGTTACGAATAAATGGACGGATAGTTTTAGCTTATACACACGATTTGTTGGTGGTTGGTGTGGGCGGTAAAACTATTTCTAAACGTATTCGTTATTTTAGTTAGGCCTTGAACGACATCAAACAGCGGAAAATCCCATAGCGTTATAAAAACATCATGAGACAATATCCTCGTTTTTTGTAATTAAGAAAACGGGACTTTTGTTCAAATTTACAAAAATATGTTTAGACAATGTTATTAGGTAGGACTACTGATTGTACAGTTCCTTGAAATTGGAAGTTTTTCCGCATTGTACACTCAGGACTCAAAACAAAGGGATCCTAGTATAGGACTTTATACCTCAGACGTTTTAAAGAAAACTGGATAGATTTGTATTTTATGCATTTCATTTTTGAAGTATTTCATGTAAAACGTAATTGCCGTGTTATGGTTATTTTACTCAAACGGAACATGAAACTAGAGTAGATTAATCCTCTGCTGTAGCGATTTCTGTTTGAGCTTCTTTTCAAAACTGTACAAAAAGCATTACAAAAGGATTAAAGAGTTTTAAGAAATACAGCTCAGAAATAGCCTAGGATTTAATGTAGCGCCGCTTGAAGAAAAACTGGAGATTTGCATTTTTAGTCCTTTCCTCACATTCTACAAGTATTTCCAAATGGATCTGACCTCCTTATTCTGCTATACTGGGTAGCGTACTTGCTGTTTTAGAGTCAGTTTCCTTTTAGTACAAATCAAGTTCACAGGCTATGTGATCGCGCTTTCACAGATGTCCAAATGAAGCTAACACATTCACCGTGATTGTACCGTCTTTTTGTGTCTGGCAGATTTTTTATATTGAACTTTGTATTGTTTTTGTTAGGTTGTAATGAAAACGATGCTGAGCATCTGGATCGAGATCAGCAGGCGTACGCTCCGTCGCAGAAGACCAAACGCATGCGGACATCCTTCAAGCACCACCAGCTTCGCACCATGAAGTCTTACTTCGCCATCAATCACAACCCTGATGCCAAAGACTTAAAACAGCTTGCGCAGAAAACGGGACTCACCAAAAGAGTGCTGCAGGTAAGCGTTTGGCCTCTGTGTTTCAAAAAATAGTCCTTATTTCATGTCCCCTTAAGTGGAGACTTTCTCATACTCACCCAGTTTTGGTTCTTTCATGTCACATCATCTAGCTTTGTGTTCTCATCCAGTTCGTATGTAGTCATATTTTAAGCTACTTCTTATTTTTTTAAGGTAAAGTTGAGATTTGAGAGATATTGCTCATGCAGAGGGTTTCCTGTGGGGCCCAAAATACAACAGTAATTTAGTGATCCACAGAAAAACAGACTTAACTATTACTGTTAATATATTGTATATTATATATACAGCCAGTCATTCAGAATAGATTTGTGTAGGTTGTTTTTTATTTCTAGTAAATGAACTAATGCATAAGTTTTCAGAATGGAAATGTGTAGATTTGGGGCATAGTGTGGTACTATTTGTAGACAACCAGATTTCATGATGGCATTGTTCAGAAATGATGTTAACATTGTAAAAGCAGGAATTTGACAATAACCCCACAGCAGACAAATACAAAAGTAAAAGGCATTGGGATTGGTTTGCAGGTCTGGTTCCAAAACGCACGGGCCAAATTCAGACGGAACGTTTTGCGGCAGGAGAGTGGGGGTGTTGAGAAGGCTGACGGCACGTCACTTCCTGCACCCTCCTCTGACAGTGGTGCTCTGACCCCTCCGAGCACGGCCAGCACACTAACAGACCTGACCAATCCCTCTATCACCGTAGTCACCTCAGTCACCTCTAGTTTGGACAGCCACGAGTCTGGGAGTCCCCCGCAAACCACCCTGACGAACCTTTTCTAATCCAGATTTGGGGTTTTGTCCTTAATTATTTTCCACCTTCCAAATATGGCTTTTTGTTGCTGTTCACAAAACCACAACCAGAGACCCAACTGATGAAGACACCTCAATCATCTCTAGTATTGGACAGCCATGATGTTGCATATCATTCTGACAATTATTTTCTTATACAGATTTTTTTTTTAAATTCTGTATTAACCCTTACCATGTCCAAATTAGTTTTATTTTCTGTTGCTCACAAAAACACTCTTAAACAATTACACATGGACACATTCAACGACAGTCTCCTCAGTCAGCACAAATTTGGACTTCAGTACTTCTTTAATTCAAATTTGTGTTTTCCCTTTATTTTCCATTCCTATCCAATTTTAATTTTCAGAGACAATCTCAAAGTGCTAAATTTGAGATGGTTAATTTGTAGCGTTTGCAACCACTTGGCAGCTGAGTTTGTGGGTTGTTTTTTTTAACCATCTCAGTATAGTATCCGTTTGTTTTAACACCTAGTAAAATGGAAATGTGTTAGACCATGTGCTTAAGCCATGCACACAATCTTTCATTCTGTTTTTTACGTTACAATTCATTACTGATCTGCATTGAATTTCCAAAGTTATTTTGCATTCCACATGTTTCCAGTGATTGTAGCTCTGACGGAATTACAACTTTCCACAGTCATTTACTTTATAACTCACATGCCAGGTGGATGCTGTAAGTTTTGTATTATCATATCATCATGGCTCTAATTACAGCCAAATGATACTTAATCTGTGCAGTGGTAACTGTTGAGAAATGTAAGAACCTCTATTGGAAATCAATCAGCTGATTTCAGATGGGTTGAATTTTAGATTGTGGTTACAGATTAAGCACTTTTAAATAACAATTTAACATATAAACTATTTGAATGTTTAAAGTATTTCAACATCCCTTAAATTGTTATACAGATAATTCAGTTGTAAATTATAAGTGCATTATGATGGCACAGCTCAGGGTGACCATGAGAACACAGGTGGTGACATAAATTCTGAGTTTTTTGGGGTTTCAGAATTGATTTATAAAGGAAATCTCAAACTGAACAAATGTAGCCATGAAAAATGACTCAATTAATTTTCTTCCTCAGTCACACGGACACTTGCCACTGAACAGACAAAATATATCATGGTAAATCTGGCTGAAAGCAACAATGAGGGACAGTTGAGGGATGATTAGTTCATTGTGTGATGGAGATTTTGTTCTGTTAAGGACAGAAGCAAAGCGCTCCTTCTAAGATCTACTTCATGAAGTAGAAGCCTAACTCAGTTCTACAATGTGCCTTATGCTTTAATCTGGAAGGGAGCTTGTGAAATTCAGGAGATACATGTGTGTTTGTTTAATGGATATAGCATCCTTTGAACGCCTCACTAGTTTTGTACTGTTCTGTTTTTCATCGGAGGATCTTTTTAACGGTGTAATTCTGTTACAAGAGGCAAGTGATGGAATAGAAAGCAGTTGTGCACTCTTTCAAATATAGCCGGTTAATCCGAGAATCTTATATATTGATCTTCGTGTTAATAGTATGGTATGTGTTTTATCAGGATTGTCCATTGTTTCCCTGTTTCTGGAAAAAAGATGGTGTATAGAAAGTATTTCCCGTTAAATATTTATGGACCAAACGGTTGTTATATCTTATTAAATTTGTGTGAATAAAACGACTTTGCTTTGACAGTGTTTTATTTCTTTCATTGCACAACCATTTTTATGTCGCCTCTCCAATTTCAGCTGAAACATGACACTGATAAATGAGAACCCCAACTTATTGCGAGACATCACTCTCCTGCTTTCATTTTTGATATTGATTTTCAATTCATTCTCTTTATTATTCCAAAGTAATGCCCCATGGATTTGTATAAAGCCCTGTATAAGGATTGCTTTTTAATGCATGAATATGGCTACATTATAAAGAACCCTACTGTGCTAGAAAATGCACACTGCTATTTAAAAGGCACTGACGTGAAGCTAAATACAAACCTCTTAAAGTCAGGTTGCTCTGTAGTTTAATATATTGTTACTTTATTATTTCTTTCAGGGAGAACAAATCTTGGGGCATTACAGCCATACTTCACGGCGTTTGAAAATTCCCTAAAGTATTTAAAGACGGGGAAAACTTTGATCGGAATTCCTCACCATTGAAGACAAAGACAATATTATGATCAGATCATAATAAAGTAATAAACCTAAACCAACAACAATAAATGTAATACAGACTCTATTGGAAAAAATCTTCTGAATGTTTCAATCCATGCTTGGAGGACAACCCACTCAATATGTGAGCTTTTTCTTATATCCTTGTTATATTAGAGCTAATCTGTTCTTTTTACCAGGATCGCCATGACAAAAATGTAGAACATTGATGTTGTATATTACTGAATAAGGATGACCAAATAATAAGACAAGACATGACTATACAGTTACACATACTGACTGATTGTTTATTATCTCTATCAAACACACACACACACACACACACACACACACACACACACACACACACACACACACACACAGTTTGTCTTTCTGTCATTGTGGGGACTTTCCATTGACATAAACACCTACACATAAGCCTAACCTTGAAATAAAGGAAGTATTTTGGCTCGTTTGATTTTTGCAAAAAAGAAAAAAAAATCCTTATAAGGATCAGTAAAATGTGCCCACATGGTAATAAATGTCAGAACTTTCTACCCTTCTGGGAACGTTAGGTCCTCAAAATTATATGTAAATTTATAGAAACACACACACACACACACACACACACACACACACACACACACACACACACACACACATGCTTGCAAGCCTTCTTCCTATCAGACATTACCTTTCAATCATTGTCATGAATGAAATAGTGCATTACTTCTTAATCTGAGCATTCATCAAACAACCTGGCAAAAGAACTTTGGTGAACATGAAACCATATTTAATGGAAAGCACAAATAAAAAATATTGTTGCATGCACCTTATTTGTTAAATAAAGATGAGTATTATTTTGTTTGATGCTTCATTTGTTGTCAACTGTATATGAAAAAATATAACCCATTTCCCTTGTGAGATCAATATTCACCCATGAAAGGGCCAATAAATGCACAAGTGCATGCATTCTTTGAATAATAAAAGTGTTCTTTAAAAATATAAACATTGATTTGATGTTGGATTTACTTGCACTTTTTATAGAAATACAGAAACAGGCACAATTTGCATGCTTTCACAATTTTTTAAATGTACTTCTCGCAAATGGTTTAGGGTTGCCTTTGGGGCATATTACTCAGTGTAATGGGGGGAAATGGCCAGGATTGTTATTAAATCCTGTTGATGATATTACACTGGAACATAAAGTATCAGCCTTAATATTAAACCCTCTCAGTGTTTCGACATTCATTGTTCCACTTACCAGTTCTACAGTTATAGATTGTAGTCCCTCTGTTGCACTGCGTACATTTTAGTCCCCCTTTAGACCCTGGACCAGTTGGTCAGGACCCCCACAGCACCAAAACAGAGAAGGTATTACTGTATTTGGATGATTCATCATTCCCAGCACTGCAGTGACACTAATGTGGTGGTGGTGTGTTAGTGTTTCTCTGGTATGAGTGGATCAGACATATCAATGGTGCTGAAGGTTTTAAACACTCATACAACAATATCTGTGGTGTTCCTGTGACCATTGAAGGACAGCGTGAAAGAGGGCTAACAAAGTGAGCAGACCAACAGATGGACTACAGTCTGTAATTGTAAAACTACGAAATGCACCTATAATGCACCTATGGTAAGTGACACTGATTAAAATGGACAATGAGTGT
This sequence comes from Ancistrus triradiatus, assembly GCA_025084515.1. Lineage (NCBI taxonomy): Eukaryota > Metazoa > Chordata > Actinopteri > Siluriformes > Loricariidae > Ancistrus > Ancistrus triradiatus. The sequence goes on along the minus strand of JAJAGP010000004.1, from coordinate 786,604 downwards.
AGAAACAAGGCAGTGGTTTTAATGTTATAGCTGCCAGTGTATGGAATTCCACTTATTTTATAATGCCAGATTTTGCTACAAAGCAGGCAGAAGCTGGCTGGTTCCAATTTGAAATGTTTCTACAATGGCGAGTCAGTGGAATAAAGTCATCCCATGCTTCAGAGCCTCTTAAAGCCTGTGAATTCAGGCATTTTCAGTAAATGGGCATTCTTACAGGGAAAGCAACAAATACAACAATGAGTCATCCTGGAGAACTATTACAATGCCTGTTAAAACACAGACATTCAAGAGGAAGTAGGAATGTAAAACTTCTGGACCTCCACATGTAAGTTCAAAGAACACAGTGAAGCTTGCTTGGTATGTCTGCTTACACACATTTGATGGTTTTGCATTCTCATACCAAACAATTCTCACAGTCTGTACTGTTCATTTGCTTACTAATACTGGATTGTGGCCTAGTAGTATGTCAAGGTTAATGACTAGTCATTTCCATTTACTTAGATTAACGACCCCTGATGTTTTTAATGTCATGGATGCAGGCATGTGCACAGAAAGACCCCAGGCCCTTGCACTTTTGCTCTCAGAGTGTGTAAGTTCCGCTTTGGCCAGAGTGTATAATGACTGCATTTTATAAGGCATTTGCGTGGCTAACATGAGTACAGCCTAGAACTTTGGGGAGAAACAAGGAACAGCTCAGTCCCGACCTGGGAATATAGTTCATCATAGTTCACCAGCTTGTTTTTCAAAGTTTCATCTCTCTCGGCTGCCCCCTTCAGGTCGTAAATACGTCAGCTAAACTCCTGCTAACATCACCACAGTAGAACGAACACCAGCTTAGATCCAAAAGCGTTTCTAGATTGCTTATTTTACCGGAGTACACATAATTTAGAGGAGCACAGCTGTACCTCTCTGCCTGCCAATCAGCTGTAGGGGCACAACTGCATAAAATAAGACTGTTAGACACTAAATAGTTGAAGTAAACACCAAATTTGATCGTTACTTTGCCATGAACGGGGAATGAAGAACAACTTAACACTAAAGATTTTTTTTAATGAATTGCATTCATTTTGTTTACGCTAATATAACTGATGCCTTGTCTAGTTTAATGAATACATTTCTTTTAGTGGTCTAATATGTGCTTTGATAGGTTATACGGTTACTGCAGCATGGTTGACTTTCTTTTAATTATTTGCGGATGTCCATTACGTGAAAAACCTGGCTCGGCTTTGGAAAGATTCTGGGGCATTATGGGAAATGTAGTGCCTGTAGTGAATATGCGTGGCTTGTCCTGTAATTCTGCTCAGAAATATGTCAGATGGCACACACACACACACGCATATATATACAATGTTTATATATATTAAATACTTATAGAATGACTGTTGTCCATGTCATCTCTTCTTGAAAGCATATTCCATTAAAGCTTTTTTTTGCATTCACAATTTTTTCTATACTGTATTATTTGCAGACAAATGTTTTGCAATACCAGTTGTTTTACAGTAGACCTATTTTGTAATGTTGTGATTTGAATGGTTTAGTGCATACAATTATTTCAAATTAGTTTATTTAGAAGTGCATATGACTAAATTAGCCTTCTAAATTACTTTGTTGCATCAGTATATACAGTCTGTTCTGACATTTTGAAATTTCATTATGAAATAAGTTCACATAAAATAAGCATTGTAAAGTGTATTTATATAATTATTTTAAAGGAAAATCATACACTTTTCAAGACATTTTTTCAAGCAACAGAGGCATAATCTATTTACATTTTCATTTTAGAGGACCAAAACTGTAAGCTGTTGTGAATGTGCTGCAGACTCTAATACTGATGTGAGTGATATGGTAGAGTGGCTCTGAGAGAGACTGACAGGTCAGAAGTGTTTACAGTGACAGACACAACACATACTTTGCAAAGACTCTGAGTGTAAGATGTGATATGTACATTCAAATCTCTAGCTATTGTTTCTGGACTAGCACCCTCCATCACATATTGAATACCATATACTGACTGTCATACACATACACAGATATGCATAACACACACATTCACAGTTGATTTCACTCAGCGTGGGTGTGAAGGTGGGACACGAGCACAGTGCCAACTCAAATAAGAAATGTATGTGTGTGCATGTCTCATTCACTGCAACGGATAAGGAGGACGACTATTTCCTGTTTATGTACGTTTTCATGTACGAAGCAACAATTTTAGTTATACAAATAATTTGTGAATAAATTATACATGAAATATTGTCTGATCTTTATTCAAGTCTATCCACAAACTAGTTTAATAGTAGTATTGCTTCCCTTTTTAACCCCACTTATCCTGGTCAGGGTTCTACGAGGTTGGGGTGGGGTTTAAGCCTATTCTGGAATTTACTGGGACATACACCCTGGAGGTGATGCCGGACCATTCCAGGGCCTGACAGGAGTTGCTATTGCAGCATGAAGTGATAATGTCCCCGTCTGGCCTCCCATCCTGTAGACATGAACAATTCTACCTGTGTGTATCCTGATCCAGCTGGAAGTCATCGCAGGGATTCAAAGTACCACAGTGCCAATAATAATATTAATAATAATAATAATAATAATAATAATAATAATAACTAACACTTTTAATTAATGAAATGAGCTAGGAGGTGTAGGTTATAATGCCCTGCAATATACTATGGTGCTTGAAAGTTTTTGAACCCTTCTAAGCAGCTAAAGGCCTTACAGAATTTAATTGTAAATGATGGTGGAAAATAAGTATTTGGTCAATAACAAAAGTTCAACTCAATACTTTGTAACATAACCTTTTTTTGGCAATGACAGAGGTCAAGTAAATCTTTACCAGGTTTGCACACACTGTAGCTGGTATTTTGGCCCATTCCTCCATGGAGATCTTCCCTAGAGCAGTGATGTTTTGGGGCTTTGAAATGCTTTTTACAGAGCCACTCCTTCATTGCCCGAGAGGTGTGTTTGGGATCATTGTCATGCTGGAAGACCCAGCCATGTTCCATCTTCAATGCTCACACTGATGGAAGGAGGTTTTGGCTTAAAATCTCTCGATACATGGCCCCGTTCATTCTTCCCTTAACACGGATCAGTCGTCCTGTCCCCTTTGCAGAAAAATCAGCCCCAAAGCATGATGTTTCCACCCCCATGCTTCACAGTAGGTATGGTGTTCTTGGGATGCAATTTGCAATTTTTTGGTAAAAACACAACGAGTTGAGTTTTTACCAAAAAGGTCTGATATTATACCACATGATATTCTCCCAATCCTCTTCTGGATCATCCATATGCTCTCTGGCAAACTTCAGACGGGCCTGGACATGTACTGGCTCAAGCAGGGGGACACGCCTGGTACTGCAGGATCTGAGTCCCTCTCGGCGTAGTGTGTTACTGATGGTAGCCTTTATTACTTTGGTCCCAGCTCTCTGCAGGTTATTCATCAGGTCCCTTCGTGTAGTTCTGGGATTTTTGCTCACCGTTCTCATGATCATTTTTACCCCATGGGATGAGATCTTGTGTGGGGCCCCAGATGGAGGGAGGTTATCAATGGTCTTGTATGTCTTACAATTGCTCCCACAGTTGATTTATTCACAACAACCTGCTTGCCTATTGTAGATTCACTCTTCCCAGCCTGGTGCAGGTCTACAATTTTCTTCCTGGCATTCTTTGACAGCTCTTTGGTCTTGGCCATGGTTGAGTTTGGAGTCTGACTGTTTGAGGCTGTGGATAGGTGTATTTTATACAGATAACGAGGTCAAACAGGTTCCATTAATACAGCTAATGAGTGGAGGACAGAAGAGCTTCTTACAGAAGTTGTTGCAGAGCCAGAAATCTTGCTTGTCTGTGGGTGACAAAATATTTATTTTCCACCATGATTTACAACTAATTCTTTAAAAATCCTAGAATGTGATTTTCTGGATAGTTGAAGTGTACCTATGATGAAAATTACAGACATCTCTCATCTTTTTAAGTAAGAGAACTTGCACAATCAGTGGCCGACTAAATACTTTTTTTGCCCCACTGTAGATGGCACAAAAAACTAAAAAAAACAACAACTAAAACTTAAACTGAACCTTGCCTTCAACGAAAACATATGTCCCAGGACCTTAGAAGCAGAATTATAGACTTACATGAAGTTGAGAATGGCTACAAAAGTTATTATTATTATTATTATTATTATTATTATTATTATTATCATTATTATGTTTTTCATCAATTCAATTACAAATTGTCTAGAAATTCTGTACTGTTACCACTACTCCTAGGACCAATTGTCCTGCAAATATCACAACAAGAGCACAAATGACAAGTGTAACAGCAAAATACCCTGTTGTGATTGATTCTTACTTTATCCTTTATAGAGTAAACTACATATATTAAGGGTGTTTATATACCTTTCTGTCTATGAGTGTTCAACTGTGATCTTGGTCATGAGCATATTCAAATTACTGTATACTCACTGTATTTCGTGTTAGAGCGCACCCAGGTATACACCCATGTTCAGTTCCCAACGGTGCCTGCTGAGCAGGCTGGAAGTAACACAGGTACTTTTGGACATGTCTGAGGGAAGTGATGCTGCACAGGAGATCATCCACTGCCAATTTAACAGCGAACTCTGCCAGGCTCTACGATGAATTGACTTGTCGTCTTATGTACATTTCTGCCTTCGCCCAGTGAATTCCGGGACAGACTCCAGACCACCAGAATAACCAGGATTAAAGGGGAGGGGGATTTTAACCTGATTTCATATATTAAATTCAATCTTGAGGTTAACATAGTATGTGCTGAAACCTCAAGACTCCAAATGAAGCAATATAGAGCATAAAGCAAGAGCTTGGTTTATTTATATTTAACCATAAACATGAGTACTTCGTGACATTTACAAACTCACAAGACTGTGATTTATTCCTCTTTATAAATCACACATATTCCTTTGTCAAAGAATAACATGCCATAATTTTAACAGTTTACTGATACATTTAATCATGTTAAACATATGCAATACAAGATCATTTCCTCTTTTAAGGTTTTTAGGAATCCTTCATGGATTGGCAGTCTTATATGTGAAAATTTGGGTGGCACTGGTCGGATTACATGATTTGTTGATTTTCTCTGCAGGGAGCAAACACATGTCTGCACAGTATAACAAACCATTAACAGGTCAGTTAAGTTCTGAGACCTTACAAAAACACTAGAGAATTTTCTGGAAGGTTGCCCAACTTTTGCACATTCCAAATATTATGTTTTTCTTATATTGTAGCAATAATTCAAATGCATTCATTTACATTTACATTTACTTGTTTATGCATTTACTTGTTTGATTAGCTGTGTCCAGACTGCAGATGAAGTCATAAAGCTCCAGTTACCATCACACAGAAACAGCCACACTCACACATTACTCACCCAGTGATCCACCCAAACCCACACACACCCAACACATCCCGGCAGAAATCAAGACTCATCATGCAACATTTTTCCAATCTTCTATTGTCTGATATAGCTGTGCCTGTGTCAATTGTTCTCTCAGTTGCTTGTTTTTTACTGACAGGAGTGGCACCCATTTTCGTTTCTGCTGCTGTAGCCCATCTGCTTCAAGGTTCAACATGTTGTGCATTCAATGATGCTCTTCTACATGCCTCAGTTGTAATGAGTGCTTGAGTTTCTGCTGCTTTTCTGTTAGCTCAAACTAGTCTGACCATTCTCTTCCGATCTCTGGCATCAACAAGACATTTTCACCCAGAGACTGCTGCTCACTGAATATTTTCTCTTTTTCTGACCATTTTCTGTAAACCCTAGAGATGGCTATGTGTGGTAATCCCAGTATATCAGCAATTTCTGAAATACTCAGACCAGCCCATCTAATGGAAAACAAGCATACCACAATTACAAAGTCACAAATCACCTTTATTCCCCATTTTGATGCTCAGTTTGAACTTGAACAGTAGGGCATATCGATCATGTCTACATGCCTGAATGCACTGAGTTGCTGCCATATGATTGGTTGATTAGATATTTGTGTTAAAAAGCGATGTGTACAGGTGTACCTAATAAAGTGGCTGGTGAGTCACAACCAATTTTAGAAATGTATACAAATTTATTAAAAAGGAAAAAAAATTTTTTCGCATCTACGTAAGAATTCAGACCCTTTGCTATGATACTTGAAATGTAGGTCTGGGGCCTCCCATTGCTCTTGATCATCTTTGAGATGTTTTTACACCTTGATTGGAATCCATCAGTGGTAAATTCAGTTGATTGGACATGATTTGGAAAGACACACAACTGTGTATATAAAGTCTCACAGCTAACAATGCATATTAGAACAAAAACCAAGCCAGGAGGGGGAAAGAACTGTCTGTTGAGCTCAAAGACAGTATCATGTGAAGAAACAGATCTGGAGAAGGCTAAAAAAAATCTGCTGCACTGAATGTTCGCAAGAGCACAGTGACCTCCATAATTTTTAAATGGAAGAAGGTTGGAACAACCAGGACTCTTCCTAGTGCTGGTTGTACCACCAAACTAAGTAAGCAGTTGAGAAGGACCATGGTAAGAGAGGTGACCGAGAATCGAATGGTCACTCTGGCTGAGCTCCAAAGATCCTGTATGCAGATAGGAGAAACTTCCAGAAGGTCAACCATCACTGCAGCACTCCACCAATCTGGGCTTTATGGCAGAGTGGCCAGACAGAAGTCTCTCCTCAGTAAAAGACTTATGAAAGCCTGTCTGGAGTTTGCAAGAAAAAGCACCAAAAATGCTCAGACTGTGAGAAAAAAAGATTCTCTAGTATGATGAAACCGAGACTGAACACATTGCATAAAGCCCAGGTTAGTGGAGTAAGTAATTACAATATTAAGTTAAATATAAATATAAGTTAAATACTGCACACTCAATAGGTTGCCAAAGCTGGCATCCCAGCTGGTCCCAAACAGTGGTGCTTGAAAGTTTGTGAACCCTTTAGAATTTTCTATATTTCTGCATAAATATGACCTAAAACATCATTATATTTTCACACAAGTCCTAAAAGTAGATAAAGAAAACCCAGTTAAACAAATGAGACAAAAATATTATACTTGGTCATTTATTTATTGAGGAAAATGATCCAATATTACATATTAGTGAATGGCAAAAGTATGTGAATCTTTGCTTTCAGTATCTGGTGTGTTTCCCCTGTGCAGCAATAACTGCAACTAAACGTTTCCTGTAACTGTTGATCAGTCCTGCACACCGGCTTGGAGGAGTTTTAGCCCATTCCTCCGTACAGAACAGCTTCAACTCTGTTGGTGGGCTTCCTCACATTAGCTGCTCACTACAGGTCCTTCCACAACATTTCGATTGGATTAAGGTCAGGACTTTGACTTGGCCATTCCAAAACATTAACTTTATTCTTCTTTAACCATTTTTTGGTAGGATCACTTGTGTGCTTAGGGTCATTGTCTTGCTGCATGACCCACCTTCTCTTGAAATTCAGTTCATGGACAGATGTTCTGACATTTTCCTTTAGAAGTCTCTGATATAATTCAGAATTCATTGTTCCATCAATGATGGCAAGCCGTTCTGGCCCAGATGCAGCAAAACAGGCCCAAACCATGCTACTACCACCACCATGTTTCACAGAAGGGATAAGGTTCTTATGCTGGAATGCAGTGTTTTTCTTTCTCCAAGCATAATGCTATTCTTTTAAACCAAAACGTTCTATTTGGTTCTCATCCGTCCACAAAACATTCTTCCAATAGCCTTCTGGCTTGTCCACGTGATCTTTATCAACCTGGAGACGAGCAGGAATGTTCTTTTTGGAGAACAGTGGCTTTCTCCTTGCAGCAACACCTTTGTTGTTCAGTGTTCTTCTGATGGTGGACTCATGAACATTAACATTTACCAATGTGAGAGAGGCCGTCAGTTACTTAGAAGTTACGCTGGGATACTTTGTGACCTCGCCAACTATTAAATGCCTGGCTCTTGAAGTGATATTTGTTTTGGTCGACCACTCCTGGGGAGGATACCAATGGTCTTGAATTTCCTCCATTTGTACACAATCTGTCTGACTGTGGATTAACAGAGTCCAAACTCTTTAGAGATGGTTTTGTAACCTTTTCCAGCCTGATGAGCATCAGCAACTCTTTTTCTGAGCTCCTCAGAAATCTCCTTTGTTCATGCCATGATACACTTCCACAAACGTGTGTTTTGAAAAGCAGACTTTGATAGATCCCTGTTCTTTAAATAAAACAGGGTGCCCACTCACAGCTGATTGACATCTCATTGATTGAAATAATAGTAAATAATAGAGACTCATCATAGATTCATCATTCACACAATTAACTGTAATATTATTAAATGAGCGATCACACAGCAAACAGGCTCCGGACAGCCCAGACAGACCACCATTAGAGGGGATCGTTTGATCTGTCGACAAGCGCGAGCAGCTCCGACAGTTTCATTGTCCACCATCCAAACACAGGTTTGCAGTTGTGTTGTGAACGAGAACCCTAGACAGCTATGAACAGGAAATGTATCATCTTTAATGATTAATCCAGGTTCTGTTTGGTCTGCTGGTGTGATGATCTGTTGAGCCATCGCATACGACAGTCAGTCACCATTAGTAGTGATACGAGGGATGCTCAGTTCAGTGATTTGTGCAGGACATTTTGTGGCCTCATGTTTCCTCTCATTGCAGGGCTTCCAAATGAAATTTTTCAGCAGGTTAACACTCGCAGAAGCACAAGGTTTGAATGTCTCGACCAGACTACAACACTTCCTTAGCCTGCCCAGTCACCAGATTTATCATTAATCAAGTATTTACAGTGGTGCTTCACCCTTTAGAATTTTCTATATTTCTGCATAAATATGACCTAAAACATCATCAGATTTTCACACAAGTCCTAATAGTAGATAAAGAAAACCCAGTTAAACAATGGAGACAAACATATTATACTTGGTCATTTATTTATTGAAGAAAAAGTGATCCAATATTACATATTAGTGAGTGGCAAAAGTATGTGAACCTCTAGGATTAGCAGTTAATTTGAAGGTGAAATTAGAGTCAGGTGTTTTCAATCAATGGGATGACAATCAGGTGTGAGTGGGCACCCTGTTTTATTTAAAGAACAGGGATTTACTCTTCAAAACACGTTTGTGGAAGTGTATCATGGCACAAACAAAGGAGATTTCTGAGGACCTCAGAAAAAGAGTTGCTGATGCTCATCAGGCTGGAAAAGGTTACAAAACCATCTCTAAAGAGTTTGGACTCCACCAATCCACAGCCAGACAGATTGTGTACAAATGGAAGATATTCAAGACCATTGTTACCCTCACAAGGAGTGGTCGACCAATAAAGATCACTCCAAGAGCAAGGCATGTAATAGTTGGCGAGATCACAAAGTACCCCAGCGTAACTTCTAAGCAACTGAAGGCCTCTCTTGCATTGGTAAATGTTAATGTTCATGAGTCCACCATCAGAAGAACACTGAACAACAATGTTGTGCATGGCAGGGTTGCAAGGAGAAAGCCACTGTTCTCCAAAAAGAACATTGCTGCTTGTCTGTAGTTTGCTAAAGATCACGTGGACAAGCCAGAAGGTTATTGGAAGAATGTTTTGTGGAAGGATAAGACCCAAATAGAACTTTTTGGTTTAAAAGAAAAGCATTATATTTGGAGAAAGGAAGACACTGCATTCCAGCATAAGAACCTTATCTCATCTGTGAAAAATGGTGGTGATAGTATCATGGTTTGGGCATGTTTTGCTGTATCTGGGCCAGGATGGCTTGCCATCATTGATGGAACAATGAATTCTGAATTATATCAGAGAATTCCAAAGGAAAATGTCAGGACATCTGTCCATGAACTGAATTTCAAGAGAAGGTGGGTCATGCAGCAAGACAATGACCCTAAGCACACAAGTCGTTCTACCAAAGAATAGTTAAAGAAGAATAGAGTGTTTCAGAAAAATGGTGTCTATTATATACAAAATACCAATGCTTAAACCTTAATTATCTTAAGGTATTATTGATGTATTTTTATATATGATTATTATATATGAAAATGTTAAATAAGTAGCACAACTGCATGCTCACAAATAAATCTAATTTGGATCCACAATGTTTAATGATATTGAGTTTGAAAATGCTCTTCTCTAAGTCATAACATTGTACAGTATAAAAAGACAAAGAAGTGGGAGACGGGAGAATGTAATCTTTATTCCAGAAAAAAACCCCAAACAAAAGTCAACAAATAACATCTGCAAACTAGAAAAAAGGTGCAGTAGGTTTATCACACAGAACCAGCAGTGTGTGCTACTTTTAGAACAATCAAGGTTCTGCAAAATTATTAAACACATTTTGACAAAACAGACTTGCATGTTTGCAGTCAGAAACACTGCATCCCACCCAGCTATCTAATTATTCCCTCAGAAACCTCAAATTTGAAGATACTAAAGACAGTACATATTTGTCACAGAAAGTCATTGATCTTGTTGAGAGAAAATGTGGGTGTTGAGCGTGCTCAATATAACCCATGCCATTAAATTCCAACCTGCATTATTCACCAATGGAAATGACAGATTTTTCAGAGATGTTTCTTTTAATCTTGTTCAAAACGCGGAAAAAACACACACTGGGTGCCTTTGTGTGATGGTTTGTAGAAATGCTACTGGAGTGTCAGGTAAAAAAACAACACTCAGCATGTATCACTTGTTGATTATCAACTGTCAAAACAGAGGGAAATAATATTGTACCCTTTGTCATGCAGACATAATTTTTTTAGCATGCATTCTTTGATGCAGGGCAGCCCCAGTGACTCAGTGGTGAGAGTCAGCTACTGGAAATGGCGATGTTTGAGGGCCTGGATTCAAATCCCAGATGGCTATTGTAATGTTTAGGTTGGGAAATGTGTTGGACTGGTGCCCTGTCCAGGGTGTATCTTTGCCGGCACCCACTGAGTTCCAATTTAGGGTCCAGACCCCTGACCACAACCATTGATGAGTTTTGGTACGACAAGATGTCACGTTTTCTTTGATGCAACACTTCATGTCAACATGCTGAACTGCACTGTACTGTATGGGAAATCTTGATACTGACAAAAAGGATTGAGTGATATTTGTTTCCTTTGATATTTATCCTGGGTTTCAAACAATTATTTACAAAAATGCAAAAAATGTCATTTTTCATTGTACAATACAGGAAAATGTATGAGATTTGCTGTTACAGTGTTGGAATTCAAAGGTAATCTAAAATATGTTTGTTCAGTATACATCTTTTGTATATTTTGTATTTAAAGAATACATGAGCTCATGCTATACACAGGGCAGTTCAGCCCATATAATGTGGTTCTGTGTTAGCTAGACTAAAGAAGATAGATAGATCTAGATGGATAGTCCATGTTTCCTTCTCCCACATTCCAAAGGCATGCAGTAGGTTAACAGGTCACTCTAAATTGGCCCATGTTGGTATGTGTTGATATATGAGTTAATATATTAATCAATATTATCAATATTATATATTTATATATTGATATAACCTTGTCTCTGTCTTGAATATAGCCATTGATGCTGAAGCATTGTTAGATAAAACTAATAATCAAACAATAAATATGGTAATTAATTTACACAGTGCAAATACATATAGCCAAAATATTGTAAACACTCAAAAATTACATCCAAAAACATGGGTATTAATGTAGATAAACATCCTCCTTGCTGTCACAACAGTCGTCATTATTTTCAGAAGGCTTACACTAGATTTTGGAACTTGACTGTGAGGTCTGGCACTGATGCTGAACAATAAGGCCTGACTTGCTGTATACTTCCTAATTCATCTCAAAGGTGTCTGATGTCTGAAGGTCACACCTCTGTGCAGGCAAAAGATGTTCTCCACTATAGTTGGCAAACCATTTCTCTATGGACTTGGTTTTAGAAGGCCAGACATGACGTTGAGGAACTGACGTAGGAACTGAGGTGATAACATTTGTTCATGTCAAACGTTTTACAGAACTGAACAAAAATAAAAATGTTTGTTGGTATTACTTAACCTCCTGAGACCTCACGTCCCCACATGAGGACATGACATTTTGGGTTTGCTACAACCCTTTGTAGTGGTGGGATGCGCAGTAGCCAGAATAACCTTTAGAAATTTTTTTTTTTAGAAAAGTTTTTAGAAATTTTTACAACCTTAGAATTTTTTCTCTGTTATTTGAACCCAACAGCGCAATATGTTATATCATATTTGTCATATTATAACAGTGATTTTAAATACATTTTAAACATTAATTTCAGAAGATCATCGGCTGCTCACTGCCCTCTTTGGAGGAGGTGTTCATGTCCCGCTGGCATAGTAGAACAGCTAACATACTGAAGGAACTATCCCACCCTGGTCATCAACTGTTTGATCTCCTACCCTCTGGTAAACGCTACAGATCCATCACATCACGTATTACTAATAGAGTTAAGAACAGCTTCTATCCCAGTGCAATAATAACTGAATACCACACAACACTGACACTGCCACCCAAGTACCTAATGTACAGGAACAACATACCCTATGTTACAATCTAATGCTCTAGTCACTGGAACCTTATACATTTAACTTATACACCACGCTGCTACATTTCAGTCTATTGTATTCAGACATATGTTCAATCCTATAAGATTTAAATTATTTAACTTTATCTTGGACTTTATGTTTACTTATAAATCTTATTTATTTTTAAAGTTGTATTTATGTCCTGTTAATTGCACTGTAAGGATTGCTGTACAGTTTCATTGTACTTGTTGCAATGACAATTAAAAAATCTTATCTTTTCTTATCTCTTTCAGTTTGGTATATATAGGTCTCTCCCCATATTGTTTAGCAATTATAAACAATACACAATAAAGATAAACAATGCTTAATTGGTATTAAGAGGTCCAACGTGTGGAAAGAAAATGTCCCTAGCAGCATTACACCAGCACTAGGTACACCTCAACTATGAGAGACAAAATGAGAAAAAAAAATCCAGGAAATGACACTGTAGGATTTTTAAAGAATTTAATTGTAAATTATGGTGGAAAATAAGTATTTGGTCAATAACAACATTTCAACTCAATACTTTGTATTTAGCAGACGCCCTTATCCATACAATTAATACAATCTTACAATCCAAGCAATTGGTTAAGGGCCTTGCTCAAGGACCCAACAGTGGCAGCTTGGCAGAGGTTGGATTTGAACCCTGGACTTTTTGGTCTATAGTCCAGTACCATAACCGCTAGGCTACCACAGTCCCTTTGCAGAAAAAGCCCCAAAGCATGAGGTTTCCTAACATGCTTCACAGTAGGTATGGTGCAACTCAGCATTCTTCTTCCTCCAAACATGGCGAGTTGAGTTTTTACCAAAACGTTGTATTTTGGTTTCATCTGACCACATGATATTCTCCCAATCCTCTTCTGGACCATCCATATGCAAACTTCAGATGGGCCTGGACATGTACTGGCTTAAGCAGGAGGACATGCCTGGCACTGCAGGATCTGAGTCCCTCTCAGCGTAGTGTGTTACTGATGGTAGCCTTGTTACTTTGGTCCCAGCTCTCTGCAGGTCATTCATCAGGTCCCTCCATGTAGTTCTGGGATTTTTTGCTCACCGTTCTCATGATCATTTTTACCCCATGGGATGAGATCTTGCGTGGAGCCCCAGATCGAGGGAGATTATCAATGGTCTTGTATGTCTTCCATTTTCTTACAATTGCTCCCAAAGTTGAATTTATTTCACACCAACCTGCTTGCCTATTGTAGATTCACTCTTCCCAGCCTGGTGCAGGTCTACAACTTTCTTTCTGGTGTCCTTCGACAGCTCTTTGGTCTTGGCCATGGTTGAGTTTGGAGTCTGACTGTTTGAGGTTGTGGACAAGTTTCTATTATACAGATAACGAGGTCAAACAGGTTCCATTAATACAGGTAACGAGAGGAGGACAGAAGAGCTTCTTAAATAAGAAGTTACAGGTGTGTGAGAGCCAGACATTTTGCTTATTTGTGGGTGACCAAATAGTTATTTTCCACCATGATTTACAATTAAATTCTTTATAAATCCTACAATGTGATTTCCTGGATTTTTTTTTTCTCATTTTGTCTCTCATAGTTGAAGTGTACCTATGATAAAAATTACAGACCTCTCTCATCTTTAAATATATATATATATATATATATATATATACGTTTGTACAATACAATAGAATACAAACACATTACAGTATATATATACCTATTTTTTATATATTTTTGTGTGCTTTTGTCGTCAGCACATTCAACTTTGTACAGAACAAAGTATTCAATGATAATATTTCACTCATTTAGATCTAGGATGTGTTATTTGAGTGTTCCTTTTATTTTTTTGAGCAGTGTATTATTTGTCACACAGGCCTCCACAAAAATCTGATCTATAACTGACAATACCTAGTTAACTCGACAACAATAAATAAGGGAACAGCAGTAAGGCTAAAGGAACCATAGCAGCGATGCAAGGAATACACCATTCAAATCAGAGGTGTCGTCAACGAAACTCATGTCCCGACTGCAGTTACATTCTGCTTTGTGGATGAATGTAACTCTCTGCATTACTTCAGTGATTGAGGACACAAGATGCTTAGGGCCAGAATAATGACCCTTCTAAGTTTGTTGGATGTGGAATTTGAGAAAGCCACCTGGCATCACTATGCACTAATGTCTACTGTGCAACTTCTTGCAGCACTCAAATATGTTTCCAGCGTGAATTACGCATACAAGTGGAGATAGTAATAGCAAGGATGTTTTGTGTATGACAATACATGGAGTTACACTATGCACACACACACACACACACACATTTTACATACTAAATTTCACACATAAACACAATGCATTATTTATATGATGTTGTATTTGAGGCATATTTTTGTTTTAGGCCCCCAGAAATGGAGCAGAGCATACCAGTTGATTGTTTTGAGTATCGATTTCCAATGCATGTAGCCAGGCTGGTGCTGGGGCAGAGATAGCAAAGAGGCATTTTGAAACACGAAAAATTCCTTATAAAAAGCTCTTTCAGGAAACACATGCAATAGAAGCATGTTCATTGCTCAACTACATTGTAAAGTCATGGGGAACCAACCCCATCTAGGTTCTTTACGTTCTGAAACATTTCCCTCTCTCTTCTCCCCAAAATAACTGATGGTGCAAATTGAAAACAGGTGGATTTCCCAAAACCATGCTAATACTAGGTCATAGTTTAATTACATGATGCATGTACATGTTAACGGCATTGTTAATAACATGCTTGCTGATCAACTTGTTAATCTTAACATGCCTCATAACTTGTGTCTGTGTCTATGTTACAACTGTCAGCAATCAAAGTGTGAAAAAAATAATAGATAAAAATTGCATAAGTAATGCACAGTATTTCAGAATATGTAATAAGAAGGGTTGTCTTTCTTTCTAATAGTCGTATTCACCTAGAGACTCTTGAGACAAATGTGAAGTTAAATAATATTTCATTTTAGTTCATATGCTGCATACTAACATATTGTGTGCAGAGCTTACACAATATGTTGTGTAAGCTCTGTACCAATGTGACCAATAAGTTAAATGGTCTTGTTAACTCAGCAACAATAAATAGGCAGTACTTATTCTAAACACACCAAATGAGCTCAACCATGCAATGCAAACATTTAAACAGAGGAATTATGTGTCCAGTTAAGTGTTTATACAGTACAAACTAATAATATTATTATTTACTAATATTGTCACCTACATATATCGATATAAAGTTTCATTCGATACCAACAACTCCTTATTGATGAGTTTGTTTTTTTTGTATATAAGTTAGTGCCCAAATAGTGCCCTTTCTTTACTTTCCTTTACTGTCACTATTTGTGTATGCAGTATCAGTTTACCTATAATTTTTATTTTTATTTTTATTTATTTTAGTTTATTTCAGTCATTAGTACTTATTTTAGTATTATTAGTCACTACAGTAGTATGCTATTTGGGATGCAGCTAAATGTAATTTTAATTTGCTGTCTTGCACATAGAGGTACCGGTATATCAGTAAAAATATTTGAACGTCTGATTGGAAGATTAGTCAGTAATTGGTAATCTGCCACACCTTATGAAGCCCATTACAAGCCTGAAAACAAGCTCTCAGAACCAGGCGTTCCAGATATGTACAGGTACAGATGTACAATATGCAGTCCTGTGAGTACAAAAGTAAATGAGTGAAGAAAATCTGCTCCAAACAGGCATAATATCATGCAGGGTTTGCTGTATGAATCCCCATTGCTGGTCTTCGTCAAGCTAACTGCAACAACTCTGAAATTTACAAGACCCTGAAGACACAGCATTTCCCTATTTCACCATATCAGCTATCAAGAGCATAGGTCAACACTTTAAGAATCTAGAAGGCCCAAAGCCTTCTCATGGATTGATGACCAACTGTTAAATATCCTGTCCTGCTCAATGACAGGAATAACTGCCTCCAAAAACTGTCAGCAGAATTCACCTCAGAAAACAAGACTCTATTGAGAAGAACAATAATCAGAAGGTTATCTAATACAGGTTTTGTGTGTAGATGTGTTAAAAAGCCATTGCTGTCTAAGAAAAAAGGCAATCCTCTTCTGGATCATCCATATGCTCTCTGGCAAACTTCAGACGGGCCTGGACATGTACTTTCTTAAGCAGGGGGGCACGTCTGGCACTGCAGGATCTGAGTCTCTCTTGGCATAGTGTGTTACTGATGGTAGCTTTTGTTACTTTGGTCCCAGCTTTCTGCAGGTCAGTTCTGGGATTTTTGTTCTCATGATCATTTTGACCCCATGGGACGAGACCTTGCGTGGAGCCCCAGCTCATGGGAGATTATCAATGGTCTTGTATGTCTTCCATTTCTTTACAATTGCTCCCACAGTTGATTTATTCACACCAACCTGCTTGCCTATTGTAGATTCACTCTTCCCAGCCTGGTGCAGGTCTACAATTTTCTTTCTGGTGTCCTTCGACAGCTCTTTGGTTTTGGCCATGGTTGAGTTTGGAGTCTGACTGTTTGAGGCTGTGGACAGGTGTCTTTTATACAGATAACGAGGTCAAACAGGTTCCATTAATACAGGTAATGAGTACAGTAAGTGGCTGACTAAATACTTTTCTGCCCCACTGTACATGTATGTTTTGATACCATTTATACGTATTCATGTTGTAAATGATGCAATTATTGTCTAGTACTGAGATAACAAAAACCCTAATTAAAACTAACTAAATAATGATGTGATTTCAAACAGGTCTGTTTGATTGAGAATTTATTCATGATTTTGGTACAAAAGCAGTATCCACAAAAGGCTTATACATGAGGATAAATACATGAAGAAATTACTGAAATTTTTAAATTTTGGTCCTCAAACAAGGATCAGGAGGGATTTGCATATTTCTCTGTCTACAGTGCATGCGCTACAGTGTCATTAAATGACTCAAGGAATTAGAAGGAATTTCAAAGCTTAAAAGACAAGAGGGCAATATGGAACCACATGGAACCACATTGGCAAGGGATTACTTTACCAAACTTTCATCAAGCACTCCAATACTGAGTTTCATTCACAAATGCCACTTAACACTTTAGTGTGCAAAAAGAACCCTTTATGTTAACCATGTCCAAAAGTGGTGTCAGCTTCTATGGACTCAAAGGCATCTGGGATGGACCATCACACAGTGGAAACATGTATTGTGGTCAGACGAATCAAGTATTTCAAATCTTTTTTGGAAGAAGTGATGAAAAAGATGAAAAGGACCATCCTGACTGTTATCAGAAACAAGTCCTAAAACCAGGGTCTTTCATGGTATGGGGTTGTGTCGGTGTTCTTTGAAAAGATAATTTACACTTCTGTGATGGCAGCATTAATTCAGAAAAGTACCTTCAGATTTTAGCATTGAGTAAAAGATGCTCCTTTCAATGCTGCACACATTTCAAAGGCATGGCTGCAGAAGAAGAGGGTACAAACACTGGACTGGCCTGCCTGCAGTTCTGACCTGTCCCCAATAGGGAATGCATAGAACAACAACCCAGCACTGTTGCACACCTTAATATGTGTTTGCAGGAAGAATGGGACAAAATCACCTGAAACAGTAAATCGCTTAGTATCGTCGTTGCCAAAATGTCTTAAGTGTTGTGAGAAAGATGGCAGCATTACAAAGTGGTAAATGCTTTACTGTCGAAACTTTTTTGGGATGTGTCACAGGACTGGAACGGACATTTGGGTATATTATCAAATTAAATGAAGTTGACTAGTCAAAACGTGAATAGTAAGTATATAAAGTACATATAAGACACTGTTTTTTTAATATTTGCATTTTCCATACAGTCTCCACTTTATCTGATTTGGGGTTGTATTACATTACGTTATATGCTTTAAAATAATTTATTTAAGGTTAGTTAAACACTAGAAGAACTGAATTATTTTTAAATTTTGATTTTCTTTGTGGTTTACGGTTAATTATAGATAAATATTAAACCCAGTGTCGTGTGTATGTCTGAGTAAGGCTAGCCCGCCCCTTTGCATTAGGCATGCTGGGATGTGTGTTTTACAGATCAGGAATGGCGAGGTAGAAAGCGACTACGGACACACACACGTCTTTAATCAAGTCGCTGCCTTGGACTAGCCTCCGTCATTAGTGTGTTTGTTACACACAGCTGGGATACACCGTCAGCCATCAGTTTGGAGTGATCAGACGTCTTCATCACCACTACCACCATCATCATCAGCCCGAGCTGCAGTTGAAGAGTGTGGAAGATAGGCTGGCTCTTCCTGGTAACTGATTTAGCAAAACCTAACTAGATAAGCTAAGCTAACTAGCTAACGACAAGATTTAGTGTAGTGTCGACTGCTAACTGGCTTTACCAGACAGCTCTGAAATGACTTTTATAAGGCAGTTATTACATGCCTTTCGGGAAGTGTTCGTGAGATAGTGTTGTGTTTATATAGCTAGCTCACTAAGCTAAGCTAACTGCTCACTCTGGAAAACTTTAGCTCAAGTTTTAGGCAGGCTAACTAGCCGCATTGAGTGTAGCTAGTTGGCCCCAGTAGCTCCTATCTGTTCAGTCTGAGGTGTATATTAAACATGTTTACATGTATTAAAAGCATAGCTTAACTGTTTATATCAGCATTTTGCAACGTGAAGACTGTTTTCTGTTAGTCTTAATAGTTCATTGCTGTAGATTCAGTTAAGAAACCTGTCACCTGTTTACACGTTTTAACGTGTTTACACTGTCGTTAATAACACAAGTTCAGGTCATAAAGTTAAGTGCATATTGTTAAGTTTTTGGAAAATGTTACATTATTTGACCTTACTGGTGTTAATACTATCGACTTTAGCACGTCGTCACATGCTAATATGGAATGATAAATCATGCAGATACAGAAAGTTAGCGCATGCGCATATTTAACCGGCCACATTTTAATGGCTATGATCGAAATTATATGTTACTAATACTATTTCTTATTGATTTCTTATTATTATTAATTTTCTGCTTGTTATTGTAGTTGTTACAATGCCGTTTACAATTATGTTTATTTTGTTATCATTGCATGAGGTACTTTTACATTTCATTGCGGAATTTGACAGTCCTAGAAGTTAAGCATTAAACAATTACACAAAGTACTATATTGAAGCAATCTATATCATATTCAATATATGAAAATGACAATGACCATATGAAAATGATTGCAAATCCTCCAAGTAAAATGCAGGATTCAAGTAATAGTATCGTATTTTTCGGACCATAAGGTGCACTTAAAATCCTTTAATTTTCTCAAAAATCGACAGTGCGCCTTAAAATGCGGTGCGCCTAATGTATGAATTAATTCTTGTTGTGCTTTCTGAACTAGAACCGATTGTAGATGG
Source organism: Ancistrus triradiatus (assembly GCA_025084515.1). NCBI lineage: Eukaryota > Metazoa > Chordata > Actinopteri > Siluriformes > Loricariidae > Ancistrus > Ancistrus triradiatus. The sequence continues at coordinate 766,743 of JAJAGP010000004.1, read as the reverse complement.
TACACGGCACTCATAAATCTGTCAAAATGTTTTAGCACGGCCTTGGTAAGTTACGAAGCTTACGGCCACCGTAGTCAGGAACACCGCAGAGTAATACGGTATGTGCTTCAGTATTACGGTGTGTGCATTCATTCATTTATTTTTAATGCGCCTTATAACCCGGTGCGCTTTATGTATGAAAATAGATCCGTTAGCAGTCGATCACTGATATTGCGCCTTATAGCCCGAAAAATACGGTAATAGGTCAAGGGCAAAAATATTGTCATGTTTCTTTTGGCTGGATCACAATCCACTATATTTGTCACGATTATTTAGCATTTTTAAGTCTAATTTGCAAACTGAACAGACCTACTAAACCAATTCCTCTACTGACAAGAATAAAGGGGAATGATAAAACTAAACTACAGAAATAACAGAGCACTTATGCTAGTAGAACCATTTTAAACAAAACTAAAAGTAATGCACTTCAACAAAAAGTAAACAGTTTCAAAATTTAAATATAGTCACCATGTTCTAGGTATCTACAAATGATGTCATAATAGTAAAAGAAAAGAATGGTTCTGAATTCTGGCTGGACTGTGAATTGGAGAGGTTCATTTTCAATTTAAACATCTTTCTGCATTTTATGTATGTTATAAAAATTGTGGTGTTAGGAAATTATTTGTGACGCTTATAGAACTCGGCGTAATCTATTCAATACTTACTTTTTTTAAAATTTCAATTATTATTATTATTTTTAATGAGGTGCCGTTTTCACTACTGTTGCAGCCACGTGAGGTCCTCCTGCTAGCAGCCTTTTGGCATCTTCTTTGGCCTGCCATGTCACCGGTTCAAAATAACTTTTTTTTTTTTTTTTTTTTTTTAAATCCATCACAATTCTATGTAACTCTGTGAAACTAGTCCGTGCTGGAGCTGGTCACTGGTATTTGTGCTGTTCGTGTGTCATAATGACTTTCATAAACTGTTATAAACACATTTTTAATTTGAGGGTTGCTTGACTTGCTGTAGATGTAACTGCTTGCGAGTTGCAGGTTTGCATCATGCTTCTACATAGGAAATGGTCATCTGTTGCTTTGTTGCTCTGTGTCGTAAGCGGCGCTTGTTCATTTCTTTTCATGTTTACAACTGCTGCCCTACTACTCCTTTAAAAATCAAATGATAAAAAAACCAACAAAAGTATGTCATAATATTTATTTAGCACACTGATTGCTCTATGATATGCTGAAGGTGTTATGAGATATTATTAGTAATTTAATATATAATAACATCATTGGCTTTTAAGGCAGTCGAGATGCTTTAGCTATAATTTATAAATGGTTCTTTAATGTAAATACTACAGTGGCATATAGTGTACAGGTATGCACTATTTAGTGTCCACATTACGTTCCTTGAAACAGGAGGTTAATTGAAATGGACGTTGACCAGACATTACCACAGTCAAATAGTATTTGTAGGTTACGTTAATGTCAGTATAAAGGGTATTTTCAGTTTTATTTACAATAGGACAGGCAGGGTGGCATGGTGGCACAGCGGTTAGCGTGATTGCCTCAAAAAGCTCCAGCGTTCCTGATTAGATCCTGACTCGCTTGTGTGGAGTTGCATGTCCTCTCCGTGTTCGCGTGGGTTTCCTCCGGGTGCTAGCCTAGCGGTTAAGGTACTGGACTATGGGCCATAAGGTCCAGGGTTCAAATCCCACCTCTGCCCAGCTGTCACTGTTGGGTCCTTGAGCAAGGCCCTTAACCCACAATTTTTGTTGCTTGGATTGTAAGACTGTACCAGTTGTAAGTCGCTCTGGATAAGGGCGTCATGTAAAGACACTAAAGGCGTACTCGCACTGAGCTCGATTGCAGTGAACTGTGCTGGAGCGCGATTATACCCCCCCTCCCCACTCCCCTGCTGGTTTGCACTCACAATACGCTTCAGAGTGAAATATGCCTGGACTTGCTTTCTTCATTACGATACTTAAAGATGCAATCGCACAACACCGCGGACTTCATGGGTGTACTTACTTTGTGCCGCCCTTTGTATTTTTTACTTGTATTGTTTATGAAATTGTATTGATTATGAAAGCTTCTCGTGCTATACATGTAAGAATATTTTTACGAAGGCAGCTGACGCTGTGTTCTGCGCTTGGACGCGATTAGCTATCTCACTATATGCGTGCTGTACCTGAGCGTGTTTCAGCATACCGCACGCCAGCACAATCCAGAGCGATCACGATAGTCAGATGAACTGCGCTTTGGGGGTCAAATGCGCCCGGGCATGGTACAGCTTGCCTAGTGTGCCCTAAATTGACCTGATCTGAGTATGTATGAATGGTTTTCAAGTAACCTTGTGTATCAATGTAAGCTTGTGTCTGTTGTAAATACCCATTGATGCTGAAAGTGACGTTAAGTAAACCAAACCACTTATGAACACCATTTACAGCTTGTTAGAAATTAGCAGAGAAAACACATACATGCAGACATGAGGAACTTGGACAAAAAGTCCCTAAACACATCAACCGAGTTAGACTAGTCTCCATTCCAAATATGAGCTAATGAGCAAGCGAGATCATGACCAGTAATTTAGTAAATGACAGACTTCTGCTGCTTAATTAATGCCTCTGGTCTGCATTGTTTGGCTGTTCAGCACTGTTGATACGATCCATTGGTGGTGGTCCTGCTAAGCCTCTGCACAGAATAGACAGACTAGACATGCCTTGCTTGATCGACTGGTGACCAGAATCGGCCATTTTTCAGCGTTATTGGCTGTGATTGGTGATCGGAATTCCAGTCACATTTAACTTGTGCAGCACATGACGGTGACAGCAACACAAACACAACCACACATGTGCAGCACATTTCTTTTACTAACTGTAATTCAGAATTCAATACGTGTGTAACCTACAGAGCTCTAAACATGACTCAGCCACTCAAGGTTTATTTTCTATCATTTATTATCATTCTTAAGACCTCAGCCATTAAAGGAAACAGACGTTACAGACATTTTTGGCCATTTGGCCGAATAATTTCAGTTGCTCAATATTCTGTGCATCCCTAGTTGTAGTGTATGCATTTTGTGAAACTAGGCTGCCCTTTATTGGTATAGGTTCTTTGACCTGGTTTTGAGGTTTATGGCCCTAATCTTTATTTTGCATCATGTTATCATACTGTGTGATAGTATTAGTATAGAAAACCAATACTCTGTATTGGATTGGTGCATGTGTGAGACGGAGGTACAATACCAGTGCTAAACTTCACAGCCTGTGAGAGGAGGAGTTGCAGTTTTGCACACTGCTACGCAGAGATTTCAGGGGAACAATTAAACCCAACTCTGTATTTGCTGAAATGGTGTAATATAGCCTCTGGGCTCATTTGTAATGGTATTAAAGGCTCAGAGAAAGACAAATCCACTATGGGAATCTGACAATGAAATGCTGGAATTCAGTAGTTGTAGCATTTATTTATTTGGCAGATGCTTTTATTAAACTGATTTACAAGTGAGCCAGAAACAATCATAGCATAAACATGAGTATTGATAGTTAAGGGTCTTGCTTAATGGCCGCACAGTGCCTGTATCTGACAGTTTTGTGTCTCGAACTCATGACTATTATTCGTAATATTAAGCAGAATAAGCTGGAACATTCATAACTGCTTAAAGCGTGTACACACGCAATAAGAGAGTGTACTGTATTGTGAGAACAGACAATGGTACTTTTGCCTTCACATTGCTAAATCCCCCAGCACACTGGTTCTCTTTGGTGGAATAATTACATGATGCATATGGCATTGTAAATACACCAGCAGAGACAGAAGCAGTAGACATTTGTGACAAAACGAGCCTTAATAAGAATGAATCAGAGCTGTTTGACAATAATCTGTGCTTCTCCATACGGAGCAGTTTTGCCATTTGTTACATCTTCATGGCAAATGAGCCTTAATATTTCACGTGGGATGGAGTGAAGAGGAAGTAGCAGAGGGAATACAATACACGTTAGAGATATCTGAGAATGCCAGCCCTGCAATTTTAGCTCCGAGGATTTCTGTCAGTTGTTTGGGTACCTGATATCACTCCGTTTTCTGCACTGTCCTTGTTGGGGGGGAAAAACTAACAAATATACTTCAATTAGTATGTAAAAAATAGATAAAAATAGCACACACTGGCAGATTTCACTAGGTCATTTAATGTGTCTTGTATCAGGATTATATTTGGATATTGATTAAGCCACATAAAAATGCATGTGTAAGGGCTTTTTTTTAATCAGATTTAAATCTGGTTGCTTAAACCATTTCAACCCAACAACCAGACACTGGTATATTAGTTAGTCCAGCTCACATTAACCTTGATAAACACACAGTTAAACCAGTAGTAACCCAGAGTGGACAGGACCTTAGGATACATCCCGTCCTTGTTTGTTTGGAGCTGGTGACTTGTACAGAAATCATTTGTTCTTTGGAACTGTTTGAGTTTTTGCAACGGACACTTTGCCAGCAAAATTCTTTCAAAGTATGCAAAGATAAGATTGGCATGCCTGGTGGAAACACAACAAACCTGTTCAACCACTTCAAAAGGAACTGCACGCCGAAAGCCTGGTAGTGCGTGCCACCGTGGTGAAAAGATGCTCCATATGAGAGAACAAGCAAGTGCTGGAAAGAAATCACACATACAGTAAAAATTTACCTCACCAAGGTTATAACGCCCATGCAAATGCCAGCAAACGAGGGTTTTAAGCAACGTCTATATATAGTTTCTCCTCGTTACTACTTACCAAGTCACAAGTATTTTTTTTAACACTGGTCCTCCACAGAAGTATACCAAATACAGAGACATAACTGAACCCAAAATTAACCACACCTCAGGAGCTGTGAGGTGACAACACTAACCACTGGGCCACCCAACTAGAACATGGTGGTGATACTAAAGTATTTACATTTTTGTTGATGTGCACTTTTATGAACGATTAAAGTTGGTTTAAAAAGGTTCTGCTGGTTGAGATGCTGAAATTCCAGTTTTTTTCTTCCAGTACCAGTTCAAATTCCTGAAGTCAACCAATATCAAGTACCCATCCAATATCAGTGATTTAAAAAATCATCTCAAGCAAGTGTAGTAAAAATGGAAAACGGAATTGTTTATGATAATTAAGTAGTCATACCTTGACACTTGACCACATCGGAACTTGACGAGTTTGGTTCTCGACGCATTTTGCAGAGAAAAAAATCAGCGCTCGTCGTTTGTTCTTCACTTGGTGCACTTGCTTAAACATGAGTCGAGAGGCGCCTCACAGTAGCTCTCGCTCAGTGCAGATTTGTGCTGTATTTTTCATATTTTCTTTATTTTTACATCTACAGTACAGTATTTGCATTGCAAATAAGTCACCATGGATCCTAAAAAAGTTAGTGATAACAGCCATGAGAACTACCGCGCAGTACCATACTCTGCTGCATATGCTGGGTATCTGGGCAGCAGGCAGCTGAGAAGTAGCACTCTGAGTTTGGCAGTGGAATTAGCATTTTGCACTTTCAGTTAGCACTTTCCAATACATTATTGAATCAAATTACTTGAGGTTTTCAGTTTTATTATCAAATTCAACTTTAAACTGCAACTTTACTATGAAATAAGCTCTGTGTTAATGATTTTGCCCAACTGTAGGTTAAGTAAGTGCTTTAAGCAGGATTAAGGTAGGTTAGGTTATGATATATGCAGTATAGGCTATATTACGTCTCAGTTTTTGATGCATTCAAGTTATGAAGGACTTGTCAGAATGTAACCCCATCATAAATCGGGGGCTACCACTGCATTACAAAAATTTTCTCATTAATAATGGTAAAATATCTCCATATTGCAGATATGGTGCTGTTAGCCAGCATAAACAGTGCTGCTTGTCTTGATAGCTGAAATTTAAATAGAGGCTTTTTAAAACGAGGCATGCTTATTCATTTCATATTTAACCTCAGTATTGCTATTGAATTAACTGCAAGTGTTTAACCTACATGAAATCGATTATGATGAAAGCTGAACTTTAGAGGGAAAAGTTTCTGCACATGGCACAGGGAAGCCATAGCAGATTTCACAGTATTTGTTTTAAATGGAACAGTTTCTTTATAATGTGGTCATTCGTTAATATTATATGTATGATTTGTCTGTTCTCTTAACTCTCCAGATGCAAACCCAAGAAAAAGCCAAGTGTAAATTGGGTCTTAGACATGCAATAAAATATTTCAGAGTATTAAGAGGCTGAGTTAAATGGTGTAAATATTGCTTCTAGTCCATGGGTGATGAGATTGCTTATCTTAGCTAAGAACTGACTAAAAAGGATGGCAAGCAAGTTAGATTGACACCAGTCTTCCAATGTGTACACCCAAAGTTATTTTTTGAAAGTTGATTGACATGTACTAACTGATTAATCCAGAATTTATTCTGAACTTGGATATCATAAATAGCTAGAATAGCTAAAATGCTAAGTGCTAGCAACTTGATTTCTTTCCAAAATTTGCTATTCCATGCCTAACCACACTCACAGATCATATTTGTTCTGACATCTGTTACCTTACAGCAGTCCTTGCTGTAATGTCAATGTGCATACTTCACATTTTATTTTAACTTTGACTCCATGACTTTAGTTTCGCTCTTAGATTTATCATCATACCCGGGCCACTTAATGTCGATGTGCATACTTCACATTTTATTCGAACTTTGACTCCATGACTTTAGTTTCGCTCTTAGATTTATCATCTACGCTGCCCAAGGAGGTTGGGTCCCTTTTTGAGTCTTGGTCCTCCCAAGGTTTCTTCCTAGAACTAGGGAGTTTTTCCTTGCCACTGTCGCCCTAGGCTTGCTCAATTTGGGATTGGACGTAGTTATTATTAAGAGATAATCTATACTTGTAAAGTTGCTTTGAGACAGTGCTCCATTGTAAAAAGTGCTATATAAATAAATCTGACTTGACTTGCAGCGTATACAAGTTTGTAATTGAGATATATTGCTGAAAGTTCTCTGTTCAAATTGTTTAAGCTTTCCAAACTGTTTTTAATTTGTCTTGTGGGCGGACTGGTTGAGGTTTGCCATTTTTGGCTAAATTGTTATGAATAATACGCCATACCATATTGTCAGAGTGTTTGTACCTCATGCGTTCTATAAGCCATCTTTTACAACAAAAGACGATCACCTTGCTGTGAAGTATAAACCTCACTACTCATCCATGCTTTTAATTTGACATGTTACCCGGTCATCGTCCTTGCTTAAAAGTTTTATACAGGATAAAAAGTTCTCTTTGTCCAGTATATTAATGATCTCGCTATGTTTTTCTGGCTTTGGGGTGAAGAAGTTTCATGACTTAAAGAATTGTTTTAGCAATCTTTCACTAGTATAGTTGATATCATGTTAGTTATCCAACATTAGCTTGCAGTTTACATTGCAATTACTGTGCTCCCACTGCACAGATACAAGGACAAATATCCAAAAAAAAAATCTTCAAACTTAAATACTGAATATTGAATTATACTCACTTTAAAGGCTGTTACACACTGAAAAGGCGACAGTGTTGTATTTGCCCACTGTGGGATTTTTGCCAACTATTGCTTTCAGCAAAAAATTCACTGACCAATGACTGTCGTTTCTGATTTTGGCATATCAGCAACCAAGATGGCCGAGTGTAACCGTGCAGTTTGACAATGTTGGGCACATGAGATAACAGCTTGCACATGCTGCTTCTAATAAAAGTACCTAATGCTTGTATGTTTGTTTATTTAATGTCACATCCCCATCAGTGGCTGTTTGTGACAGGTGCAAGGTTACTGCGATATTAAAAGTGCTCATTTGGATTATAAAGTGTAATTCTGGTAATCATTGTTGTGTTTTTAAGTTATTTAAAATTAATAAATGCATTCTGCTGAAGCTTATACTGTCCATTGGCATGGCTGTGCAGTGCTGTTTAAAGAAAAAAAGCCTTAATGTAATTTGTGAGCAAGCAAAACTGTGATTAATGCAATGAAATATTTAAATCATTTGATAGCACTTGTCTGTTTTTTCCACTGTGTTTAATCAGCTGGCAGAATTCCCCAAAAAATCGAGTTATATATTTCCAAGTATTTCACGTATTTTCACGTCGCGTTCGGTTAACTAGCTAGCAGTTAATGTGTGTCTGTGCATGTGCTCAAGTGGCCGACAAACCCAATGCAGATTTACATAATGACCACATTATCATTACAGGTCATTTATTAACTTTGTTTCAAGTTAAAACAATTTAAAATAGTTCTAATGATGAAACGGCTATTAATAATTTTAATCTTTGAACCCTTGTTGCCTGTTTCCAGGAAACACAACTACCCTTTGTCAGGTACAAGCAGTCATGTTTTCAGGAGATGCCTATCTTGAACCTGGTTCCCTGCAGTGGTGGGCTTGTGTGGTGGGCTTGTGTAGTTGACCCGAGTGTTCAGTTATTAATAAGTAAATATTGTAAGTAGTACAGTTCATCTGAGTAACTAAATTCCTAACAGCACTAAAAAGCCTGTCACTGTCTGTGGCTGCTTGCCATTTGTGACAGCAGGGCAAACCGGCCTTTATTACTGCACTATGAAAGAGGGTAGGTTAAGGGGTGGAAACACGGGGCTCGTGCAGCCATACTGTGAATGCTAGTGGTGGCAAACGTCTTGGCAAGTGTCGTTGACAGTTTAAGTGTGAATATTTAGCAGTAGTATGTGTTGCATGTTGTAAAGGCTACTTATCATGTTTGAATAAAGGCATTGGAAAGTGTGATGATAAAGTTCTGTTTTTTGAACAGCAAAATGTAGGCTGTGTGTTCCCAGGTCAGACGGTACACATTTCAACTGGAAGTAATGTTTTTCCATGTATGAAACGGCCAAGAAACAGCTCATTCATCAACAGTTAATTGTTATTCTTGCTGTGATCTTTTGCGGTTAGTAGAAGACCAGACGCAGATCACATTGCTGTGGCTTCGATGTCAAGAAAACGATGCAGTGTTTAACATAGTGTTATTTGGAATGTGAACAAGTTCATTGTGAATAATAGTCACTTGTGGCTCAAGTCCAGCTCCAGTACCAATTCAAGAAAATGTTACAGCTCATACTATGAATTGGCATTTGCTCTTCAGATGCTCTAACATGGAGGATGTGCTCCACTGCCAATTAAATGCTCCCACACTTCTGAGGATTTTATTTTTGAGGCTGCCATCACACTTTTGTTGACTCTTCAGTAGGTGGTAATAGGAAAACATACCTACTTAGAGTGAGAAACGTGTGATGACATGAGACTAATGAACTATTAAATTAGTTGCCAACAAATTGGTAGTTTATTTTAGTCGGCTAAGTCAATTAATTGTTGCACCCTTAAGTGACACGACGTGTTTTTTTGTTTATTTTTATAAAGTTAAAGTAGACATTATTTTGATTTGTTTTTCTTTAGAAATAAAAAGAATGTTTTCGCACAGTTATTTAAGATGTGATGAAGCTACGATCAAGAATTTTGGTTACAGTATTAGACCTCTGATTCTAGTCATTTATTGTAATTGCACTAACTAAACTAATGTTTTGAACTAAAGGGTTTTTTGTGTAGAAACTAATTGCAGAAAATGCATTGTTTACACTTAAACTAGAAACTAAATCATATGAGAATTGAATCTAATCGTGAGCAGCATTACTCCACTACCAGCTGCATATCTCGAGGTTTATCATAGCTGTGCTTCTTGTTTTGTAGGGTAAGGTGAAGCTTAACTAACTGCATCGCTGAAGTACTGCATCAAAAACCATTTACAACCATGGTGACACACTCTAAACATGTTTCCTGTGTTTATGTGCACGCTCTGTGTTGTCAAGTAACGTTTATAATGTTATGTAATTATAAATAATAATAATAACATTTCTTATCCAGCATTTCAGGCAAGTTATTGGTAATTACTGCTGTGGCAGTTAAGATAACTCATCATGTAGTGTCCTATCAACTGTGGAAGGACAGAGCTTGACGTTGGTGGTGTTATAATTCACTGAGGTTTTTGGCAGAAGTTGGCACATTTTGCCGTTTTTTTTTTTAAAGGAGGAGCAGCCATATAAAAACTGGGGCTCTAATTCTTTATTTTTTGTACTGAAACTGAAATCAGACTTTTAGTAAGGTTATGCTTTAATTTACTAAGGTTTGGATCAGCATTGCTGATTGTGTGCTGTATGCCTATGTGACGTCATGCATCTAAAAATTGTCGGCAACTCTTGCTCTATTGTAAGACGAGTTGTCTGTGATATTTCTTTACATAGTAGATTTCCTCATTAGCTGTAAACCTGCCAAACAGCTCAAATGAGGATTTTAGTGGCTAGATAGGATGAACACGGCTGTCTGTGAAGTGGCTATTGGTTGGGGTCATGTACAGCAGGACACGGGGGTTACATTTTTAAATTAACCTCTTGAGACCTCATTACCCTCCTCGGAGCTCTGGTTCTTTTATGTATAAAAACTGAACACCGTCTTTGAACAGGAGGTATTTTTGTTTTTGTGAATTGCTCAAGAGTGTCTACAAATGAGGACTGAGTTAAGCAGAATGAAGTATGAGGAGCAGCAAACCCAAAACGTCATGTCCTCGTGGGGACGCGAGGTCTCAGGAAGTGAATTGTAATTAACCCATCACTGTGGTATGCGAAACAAATAAATTTGTACCATATAGGTTGTTCCTTGCATATGTGTGCTAATCTGCCACTCGCTGTTCTCATTTTTAACTGTTTGAGAGTAGAGATTTTTTTTTTTTAATATATGACTCGCCGATTTCGATTTTGCCCGATTCCTGAATTATTTCCTCCCCTGTCCAAGAATTATAAATGACAGCATTGTTTACCAAGCTGCCACTGTTGGGTCCTTGAGCAAGACCCTTAACCCGCAATTGCTTGGATTGTAAGACTGTACCAATTGTAAGTCGCTCTGGATAAGGGCGTCTGCTAAATGCTGTAAATGTACAGATAATTTTTCTTCAGCTTTTGTTTTAATGGAAACTTCTTCCATTAAAAAGAAAGATAGCAGCAGGTGCTGACTTGTGTCTGGCTCTGCACTCTCAGCAGAGTTAGCTTTAAGTTTGTCAAATTCCACATATTGAATGAGGTGATGCTTTTTTAAAAATATATATTATTATTGTTTTGAGTGCTTTCAGAGTTCTTCCTCCATGGCTTACTTTCTCCATGCATACTGCAAAAGGCACGCACTCACTGTGAAGAACTAGAATGCTAAAGACATTCCTGTAACACAAATAACACTAAATCACTTCTCCCTCACTGATGCTGCTGTATATGGGAAGACACTTGTACTAAGTAGTAGCATTGGAGCACAATTGAAATCTAACACTTCCTCATCATCAGCATGTCAGCACAGATCTGTCTCATAAAGCTGAACTGTGTTTAAAGCAGAGGTATATGGTGAATTATTGTTAGTGGAAGCAGTGTGTTTTTAATGCGTGGCTCCATTTGTGGCGCTGTTGTGTGGTGTGCAGGTGTGGCTGTCTATGACTGGCACAGAATCGGTTATGTGAGACTGATCGGCCGATCACCACATTCTTTCTCTCATTGTCAACTTCCACACTTTCTGTTGGTGTTTCTTACCTGTGTTTCTCCTGCCTGTTTCTTTGTTTACCAGTTTCTGACTCTGACTGCCCACCTTTCTCTGCCCTTAAATTTGACTGCCAGACCTGCTTGATCTATGTTTTGACCTCTTGCCTCTCTTCCTGACCTCGGTGTTGTCTGATTCCTGTCTGCTCTCCAAGTTTGTCGATAAAACTCTCTTGGAATGACTTTGAGCAATCGCCTATATCTTTGGACCAGTCCTGACAAGCACAATGTACTTTTTTCGTGCTCTCCTTTTGAATCCTTATTACTAAAGTTATGAGGATTACATTTTGTTGTAATGTGCTCCTAGAATGTGCACCCTGTTTAGTAGATAAGCTGACTGGGTATGTTCTTAGTTTAATTAGGTGTGCATGTTTTCTGAGCATTTCTAATGATATTTTAAACAAGTTAAAAATTAATATTGTAGTTATGGAAACACAGAGACATCTTGCCTCTGTCTGACGTTATTATAATAAGGGCAAGGTGTACTGTGCTGTTTACACAGCATTTCTTAGATAGTTGGGGCTTTGCTGTAAACAGACCTAAAAATTCAACTAGTGTGCAGGACTTAATCTGTTTACATGTGAGAACTAGGAGGAAGGTTGACAGAGGAGAGGGTCAGTTCAGAAGTAAAGGACTCTTCACAAACAACTGAAGATGAGAAGATTGGGGGAGTGCCTGCTGCTGTGTGGACATGGTTTGGTTACACGAAATTTGACACTGAGTAGGAAAACATTATCTCTAAAGTTTGACACTTGACAGATGTAGCTTGAGGCAGCAACACTAACATTCTTTATCATCTTAAAATGAAGCAGTAGAAAGCCAAAAGATGATGTGCCACATCCAGTGGTGAAACCGGTATATAAAAGTAAATCCGTAGAGTCACCTCGTGTTCAGAGAGATTAAACTGAATGCATTGACAAAGCGTTTCCATGTGTCAAGAAATCTAGCACATGGAAGAACTTAACCTATGCTGTTGCATCCTATACAGTGGAACCTCAGAATTCAAACGCCTCTTCACTCAAACAATTCAGACATCGAGCGGTCCATTTTAATTGCCCCCAAATTTGAACAAAAATTCAGACTAAATAAAAACATAACCCCAAATGAAACACTCAATGATGTGATCTTCCAAAGACGATGCACATTAACTCAGTCCAGTTGTTGGGGAAAATGCACCAATATGATGTACTAATCACCATAAAACCCAAAAGAAGAAGAGCAATCATATGCATATAATACACTGCTCAAAAAAAATAAAGGGAACACTTAAACAACACAATATAAAGTAAATCAAACTTCTGTGACATCAAACTGTCCACTTAGGAAGCAACACTGATTGACAATCAATCTCACATGCTGTTGTGCAAATGGAATAGACAACAGGTGGAAATTATTGGCAATTAGCAAGACACGCTCAATAAAGGAGTGGTTCTGCAGGTGGGGACCACAGACCACTTCTCAGTACCTATGCTTTCTGGCTGATGTTTTGGTCACTTTTGAATGTTGGTGGTGCTTTCACACTCGTGGTAGCATGAGACGGACTCTACAACCCACACAAGTGGCTCAGTGCAGCTCATCCATGATGGCACATCAATGTGAGCTGTGGCAAGAAGGTTTGCTGTGTCTGTCAGCGTAGTGTCCAGAGGCTGGAGGCACTACCAGGAGACAGGCCAGTACATAAGGAGACGTGGAGGAGGCCGTAGGAGGGCAACAACCCAGCAGCAGGACCGCTACCTTCGCCTTTGTGCAAGGAGGAACAGTAGCCCTGCCAGAGCCCTGCAAAATGACCTCCAGCAGGCCCCAAATGTGCATGTGTCTGCACAAACGGTTAGAAACCGACTCCATGAGGATGGTATGAGGGCCCGACGTCCACAGATGGGGGTTTTGCTCACAGCCCAACACCATGCAGAATGCTTGGCATTTGCCTGAGAACACCAGGTTTGGCAAATTCGCCACTGGCGCCCTGTGCTCTTCACAGTTGAAAGCAGGTTCACACTGAGCACATGTGACAGACGTGACCGAGTCTGGAGACGCCGTGGAGAACGATCAGCTGCCTGCAACATCTTTCAGCATGACCGGTTTGGCAGTGGGTCAGTAATGGTGTGGGGTGGAATTTTTTTGAGGGCCGCACAGCCCTCCTTGTACTCGCCAGAGGTAGCCTGACTGCCATTAGGTACCGAGATGAGATCCTCAGACCCCTTGTGAGACCATATGCTGGTGCGGTTGGCCCTGGGTTTCTCCTAATGCAGGACAATGCTAGACCTCATGTGGCTGGAGTGTGCCAGCAGTTCCTGCAAGGTGGATGGACCTGAATCCAATTGAGCACATCTGGGACATCATGTCTCGCTCCATCCACCAACGTCACGTTGCACCACAGACTGTCCAGGAGTTCACCTCATCAGGAGCATGCCCAGGCATTGGAGGAAGGTCATACAGGCACGTGGAGGCCACACACAATGCTGAGCCTGATTTTGACTTGTTTTAAGGACATTACATCAAAGTTGGATCAGCCTGTAGTGTGTTTTTCCACTTTAATTTTGTGTGTGACTCCAAATCCAGGCCTGATGATTTTGTTGTCAGCACATTCAACTTTGTACAGAACAAAGTATTCAATGAGAATATTTCATTCATTCAGATCTAGGATGTGTTATTTGAGTGTTCCCTTTACTTTTTGAGCAGTGTATATATTATATTATGTATTTGTATGTCAGTATACGGGTGCGATTTGAGACACCCCTCATTCTTCGCGCCGCTGTCCCAGTGATAAGATGTGCCAAGACTGTGTTCACGTATTTATTGATTATTATTATTATTATTGTATTACATTCATTTGCTGTATTTATGTTTATAATCATTAATTACATACAAATATAGGTGTAAAAAACAATTATTTTTGGGCCAGGAATGGATTAATCCTATTTCCATTATATTTTATGGGAAATTTGATTCCGACTTTGAATAAATCGGAGTTCGAATGGCCTAATGGAACCTATTAAGTTAGAATTTACTTGTAAGTAAACTTGGAAGTTCCATTGTACTTGTAATGACTTGGCCCCAGAAAAAATGAATGTTTGTGAACTCTTCAGTATTTCTGCATAAATATGACCTAAAACATTATCAGATGTTCCCACCAGTCCTAAACTTAGATGAAAAGGACCCATTTAATGAGAAGACAGTCAGATATGAGTGAGCTGCCTAAACAGGGACCTATCGAAGTCTTACCTTCACAGCACATTTGTGAAACTGTATTAAGAAGATTTCTGAAGAAATCAGCAAAAGAGATGCTTATCAGGGTACGCAACCACTTCTGAAGAGTTCACATACAGACAAGCTACAGTGGGGCAAAAAAGTATTTAGTCAGCCACTGATTGTGCAAGTTCTCCTCCTTAGAAAGATGAGAGAGGTCTGTAATTTTCATCATAGGTACCCTTCAACTATGAGAGACAAAATGAGGAAAAAATCCAGGAAATCACATTGTAGGATTTTTAAAGAATTTAATTATAAATCATGGTGAAAATATGTATTTGGTCACCCACAAACAAGCAAGATTTCTGGGTTCTCACAGACCTGTAACAACTTCTTTAAGAAGCTCTTCTGTCCCTCCACTCATTAGCTGTATTAATGGCACTGTTTGACCTCGTTATCTGTATAAAAGACACCTGTCCACAGCCCCAAACGGTCAGATTCCAAACTCAACCATGGCCAAGACCAAAGAGCTGTCGAAGGACACCAGGAAGAAAGTTGTAGACCTGCACCAGGCTGGGAAGAGTGAATCTACAATAGGCAAGCAGGTTGGTGTGAATAAATCAACTGTGGGAGCAATTGTAAGAAAATGGAAGACATACAAGACCATTGATAATCTCCCTCGATCTGGGGCCCCATGCAAGATCTCATCCTGTGGGGTCAAAGTTATCATGAGAACAGTGAGCAAAAATCACAGAACTGCACGGAGGGACCTGATGAATGACCTGCAGAGAGCTGGGACCAAAGTAACAAGGCTGCCATCAGTAACACACTATGCCAAGAGAGACTGAAATCCTGCAGTGCCAGACGTGCCCCCCTGCTTAAGCCAGTACATGTCCAGGCCCGTTTGAAGTTTGCCAGAGAGCATATGGATGATCCAGAAGAGGATTGGGAGAATATCATGTGGTCAGATGAAACCAAAATAGAACTCTTTGGTAAAAACTCGAGTGGAGGAAGAAGAATGCTGCGTTGCATCCCAAGAACACTCGACCAACTGTAAAGCATGTTGGTAGAAACATCATGCTTTGGGGCTGTTTTTCTGCAAAGGGTACAGGACAACTGATCTTTGTTGAGGGAAGAATGAACGGGGCCATGTGTCGTGAGATTTCATGCCAAAACCTCCTTCCATCAGTGAGAGCATTGAAGACGGAACGTGGCTGGATCTTCCAGCATGACAATGATCCCAAACACACCGCTTGGGCAACGAAGGACTGGCTCTGTAAAAAGCATTTCAAAGTCCTGGAGTGGCCTAGCCAGTCTCTAGACCTCAACCCCACAGAAAATTTGTGGAGGTAGTTGAAAGTCCATGTTGCAAAGTGTCAGCCCCAAAATCTCACTGTTCTAGAGAAGATCTGCATGGAGGAGTGGGCCAAAATACCAGCTACAGTGTGTGCCAACCTGGTGAAGACTTACAGGAAACGTTTGTAACATAAGCTTTGTTGGCAAAGTATTGAGTTGAATTTTTGTTATTGACCAAATACTTATTTTCCACCATGATTTACAATTAACTTCCTTAAAAATCCTACAGTGTGATTTCCTGGATTTTTTTTGTCTCATTTTGTCTCTCATAGTTGAAGTGTACCTATGATGAAAATTACAAACTTCTCTCTTGCACAATCAGTGGCTGACTAAATACTTTTTTTTCCCCACTGTCTGTATGAATGGAGGATATTGGAGACCATTGTTGCTTTCCTCAGGAGTGGTCCAGTATCGCTCCAAGAGCAAGGCAAACACAGTCAGCTTCACAAAGGAACCCACGGTACTGCCAAAGCAATTAAAAGCCTCTCGTAGTCACCTATGCTAATATTTGACTCCATCTTAATGAGAGCACTAAAAAAACCCCCAAAAAACTCAGAACTTTATGGTTTATGTGAGTAGATTTTGGAGAAAGCGGAAACACTGAATTCCAGAATAAGAACCCTATCCTTTTTGTGAAATTTAGTGAACCCATGTTGCTGCATTTGGGCAAGGGTGGCTTTAAGGAACAATGAATTCTGAATTATTCCATCAAGTTTATAGAAAACATCAGGATATCTGTCTGTGAAGTAAATGTCAAGAGAACGTGAATCATGTAGCATGACAACAACACTAAACAACGTTGCTAAGATATTCTGTCAAAGAATGTTTAAAGGAGAATAAATATAATATTTTGGAATGGCAAAGTCAAAGTGAGGAAACCCAACAACAGCCCAGAGCTGAAGCTGTAGGGAGGAATGCTCCTTCAAGCAGATGTGCAGAACTGATCAACAGTTCCTTGAAACCTGTATTTACAGTTAATGTTGCCCAAGGGGTGTTACAGTAGATAGAGAGCAAAGGTTCACATACTTTTGTTATTGTTATTTAATATTGGATCATGTTCCTCAATTAATAACTGACCGAGTATAATATTTTTGTATCGTTTGGTTAATTGGCTTCTTTTCATCTACATTTAGGACTTTATCTGCCTTTTAAGGCTTTCTGAAGAGTTGACGCTCATGAAAAATTGTTAAATTACTTATAGAGGAGTTTGGCCATAATGCCCACCCATCGTTGCATGAAGTAGCCCTCTTAAAAATGTTAAGGGTGGATGAACTTTAATGCTTTTAATATTTTGCCATTGAATTTAGTGTAAATATATTGCAAGCTACACAATGTTTTTTTTTATTTTTTTTATTTTTTATTTTTTATTTTTTTTAAGCCTTCTGGATTGTCCCTGTGCTTAGTGATGGGCAGCAATGTTCTTTTTGGAAAGCAGTGGATTTCTCCTTGCTACCCTGCCCTACCCACAGGCTATCAGGCTGTGAGGTCCTGCCTCAATACCATTTCACTCTGTCGCTTTATTATTACTAACATGTTAGTACATTCAGAAACTTTACAAAATACAAATCCTCCTATTTATCTGTAAATTCTTTTTTTTTTTCTACATATTTGAGTATATTTACTATGTATTTTAATATTTAGTTGTCAAATAGTGCTACTCTGCCGTAGAGTAATTACCTGTGCCTCACCACAAGCATTTCAGTGCATGTCTGCCCTGACATGTTGTGCATATGACAAATAAACATTGAAACTTGATCAGTGAGTGCGTTTCCATATCAATAATCTGATAACTGCAGAAATCCGATTATTAAGTGAATGTGTAAGCATTTGTTGTTCAGTGTTCTCCTGATGGTGGACTCCTGACCACTAACATTAGACAGTGTAAGGGTGTACTTACACTAGGCAATTCGTTTGGCTAGTGTGTGCGCTCCCAGTCGTGGCAGGGCATGATTCACGAATCGCACTCGTGCCGTTTGAAATAGGTGGGCAGGATGCAGTCATTTGCAGTGTGAGTGCAATCGCGCTCCGGCACGCTTTTGTCATCACAGACGCGCCCACACAGCACAGAACACTTCATTGTGCCTTTCTTTGGTTTCGTTTTGTTGGCGCTGACACACAGCCCTTATAAGCCTTATAATAAGGTGCATTGATTATGCGACGCGCTGTATTTCGGCTGTACAGCGGACTTAATGCTTGTACTTACTGTGTAACTTTTTGTTTCTATTTGTTCACGCTGACACACAGCTCTAATAAGCCTTGTAATAAATGTACTGATGATGAACTATTTTTCGGCATCTGGTGCTTACGGAGGCAGCTGCACAGTGCGTACAAAACAAAAGCAAAGAACGGCATAAACGTATGTGATTACCCGATCATATGTACAACCATGAAGTGTGCTGTGCAAGCGTGCATGGTGATGAAAGCATGACGGAACGCCAGAACGCGTTTCACACCTTGCTCTTGGTGTGATCTTATTGGCTGACTGATTAACAGCGGTCTTGAAATTTGTCCATTTCAACGCAATTTGTCTGGTTATGGATTGGTGGGATCCAAATTCTTTACAGATTGTTTTGTAATTTTTTGTAGACCAAACTCTGATATATTCTGTTTTTTAAACACAAGTGTCCCAAACACACTCGGGCAACGAAGGAGTGGCTCCGTAAAAAGCATTTCAAGATCCTGGAGTGGCCTAGCCAGTCTCCAGACCTCAATCCCACAGAAAATGTGTGGAGGGAGTTGAAAGTCTGTGTTGCCCCAAAACATCACTGCTTTAGAGGAGATCTGCATGGAGGAATGGGCCAAAGTACCAGCTACAGTTTGTGCAAACCTGATGAAGACCTCCAGGAAATGTTTGACTTCTGTCATTGCCAACAAAGGTTATGTTACAAAGTATTGAGTTGAACCAAATGTATTGACCAAATACTTATTTTCCACCATAATTTGCAATTAAATTCTTTAAAAATCCTATAAATGTGATTTCCTGGATTTTTTTTCTCGTTTTGTCTCTCATAGTTGAAGTGTACCTATGATGGAAAATTACAGACCTCTCTCATTTTTCTTAGTAGGAGAACTTGCACAATCAGTGGTTGACTAAATACTTTTTTGCCCCACTGTAAGTAATCTCTAACGCTGAAATGATGAGCATGTGGTCCAAAAGGAAATTTTTTTTACATTTTTACTCTATGGTTTTTACTTATAATAGGTTTAAATGGGAAATAACAACCTTAAAACAAAAATGATAACTTCCTTTGGATCACAGGTACTTCTAACCAGACGCAAGAGCTGACATGTCACACCGGTCTTGGCAGATGGGTGCCTGATTACAGATGTACAGTGGGGCAGAAAAGTATTTAGTCAACCACTGATTGTGCAAGGTCTCCTACTTGGAAAGATGAGAGAGGTTTGTAATTTTCATCATAGGTACACTTCAACTATGAGAGACAAAATGAGAAAAAAATCCAGGAAATCACATTGTAGGATTTTTAAAGAAGTTCAGCTCAATACTTTGACCTCTGTCATTGCCAACAAAGCTTATGTTACAAACGTTTCCTGTAAGTCTTCGCCAGGTTGGCATTTTGGCCCATTTCTCCATGGATTTCTCCTCTAGAGCAGTGATGTTTTGGGGCTGTCGCTGGGCAACACAGACTTTCAGCTCCTTTCACAAGTTTTCTGTGGGGTTGAGGTCTGGAGACTGGCTATGCCACTCCAGGACTTTGAAATTAATTTTACGGAGCAACTCATTTGTTGCCCGATTGGTGTGTTTGGGATCATTGTCATGCTGGAA
The DNA here is from genome assembly GCA_025084515.1 of Ancistrus triradiatus. Lineage (NCBI taxonomy): Eukaryota > Metazoa > Chordata > Actinopteri > Siluriformes > Loricariidae > Ancistrus > Ancistrus triradiatus. Next base: position 746,841 of record JAJAGP010000004.1, on the reverse strand, counting down.
GACCCAGCCATGTTCCATCTTCAATGCTTTCAAATGGAAGGAGGTTTTGGCTTAAAATCTCACGACCCCCGTTCATTGTTCTCTTAACACTGATCAGTCGTTTTGTACCCTTTGCAGAAAAACAGCCCCAAAGCATGATGTTTCCATCCCCATGCATTACCGTAGGTATGGTGTTCTTGGGATACAACTCAGCATTCTTCTTTCTCCAGTTGAGTTTTTACCAAAAAGTTCTATTTTGGTTTCATCTGACCACATGATATTCTCCCAATCCTCTTCTGGATCATCCATATGTTCTGTGGCAAACTTCAGACGGGCCTGGACATGTACTGGCTTAAGCAGGGGGACACACCTGGCACTGCAGGTTCTGAGACCCTCTCGACGTAGTGTGTTACTGATGGTAGCCTTTGTTACTTTGGTCCCAGCTCTCTGCAGGTCATTCACCAGATCCCTCCATGTAGTTCTGGGATCTTTGCTCACTGTTCTTATGATCATTTAGACCCCACGGGATGAGATCTTGCGTGGGGCCCCAGATCAAGGGAGACTATCAATGGTCTTCCATTTTCTTACAGTTGCTCTCGCAGTTGATTTATTCACACCAACCTGCTTGCCTATTGTAGATTCACTCTTCCCAGCCTGGTGCAGGTCTACAAATTTCTTCCTGGTGTCGTTTGACAGCTCTTTGGTCTTGGCCATGGTTGAGTTTGGAGTCTGACTGTTTGAGGCTGTGGATAGGTTGTGAACAGGCGACCAAAGGACACCAGAAAGAAAATTGTAGATCTGCACCAGGCTGAGAAGAGTGAAGCTACAATAGCAATTGTAAGAAAATGGAAGACATACAAGACCATTGATAATCTTCCTCGATCTGGGGCCCCACACAAGATCTCATCTCGTGTGGTCAAAATGATCATGAGATCACGGTGAGCAAAAATCCCAGAACTACATGGAGGGACCTGATGAATGACCTTCAGAGAGCTGGGACCAAAGTAACAAAGGCTGCTATCAGTAACACACTACGGTGAGAGGGATTCAGATCCTGCAGTACCAGGCGTGTCCCCCTGTTTAAGCCAGTACATGTTCAGGTCCATCTGAAGTTTGCCAGAGAGCATATGGATGATCAAGAAGAGGATTGGGAGAATATCATGTGGTCAGATGAAACCAGTAAAATCTCAACTGGAGGAAGAAGAATGCTGAGTTGCATCCCAAGAACACCATACCTACTGTGAAGCATGGGGGTGGAAACATCATGCTTTGGGGCTGTTTTTCTGCAAAGGGGACAGGACAACCGATCTGTGTTAAGGGAAGAATGAACGGGGCCATGTATCGTGAAATTTTAAGCCAAAACCTCCTTCCATCAGTGAGAGGAATGAAGATGGAATGTGGCTGGGTCTTCCAGCATGACAGGCTGACTAAATACTTTTTTGCCCCACTGTAGTTATAATATAAAACAATTAAATCTGGTTTTGAGGTACAACTAGACCATAAATTACTAGAAGTAACAGAAAAACAGTATAGTTTTGTATATATTTTTTCTGTTGTGTTAGGAAAAAATATTTGTGAACTTGTGGTAGTAGTAATGAGGATTCACAATTTATAGAAGTCAGTTGTCTTTCCAACACTTAACTGTTTTCTCGTGGAGCATCACTTTCCCCACTGTTGCATATGATATGTTGTGCTTCCACCAGACACATTACATTTGTCCGTGCCTGTTATGAAGAAACAAAATGTTCAAATGTAAAGTGTCCATTGTGTTCCATGTGGCTGATGTGGTGTTTTTTTTTTTTTTTTCTTTTTCCATCAGTTTCTGTGTGTTGCAAAACAAATTAAGACGGCACATGTCCTAAGGCCCCACCTACTCTTAGCTGTTTTTTGTTCTTTTATTGGTGTAATTGTGTTTCTGTCAGGGTTGTCGTGAACTGGACTAACCAGTAGAGTAGCATCTGGGTGTTGAAGCACGTTGGGTTGCCATACCAGCTCTTTCAGCACAATGATGAATTGTGTTAAGTTGTCTCATGACCTCTCTGTTAAGACTATGGGGAAATTTTAATGATCTAACATTACCATATTGGTGCTGCCGGCAAAGGTGATGGATGTATAAGACAGGTCAGGTATAGTCTGCCTTTCTGTGCAGATTCATTCTCGCCATAGAAGTCTGCCGATGGCTGGTGGAAAATGGTTGGCGGCTGTGAATTGTTCAGAGATTCTCACTTTCACAGACAATCTGTTCTAACAATTTCTAAAACTGTGTCTGAGCTGACAACTTTCTAAATGGTCTGTACGTGTAAAAAATTCCAAAAATATTTTGTAGGCTTTGGGTAAATATTGAGTAAAAGTATATCCAAATGCATGAAAATTATTTATATTATAAATATTAAATTATTTTATTTATTGCATAGTACATATATGATGACATTTGTAATTGCAATTGTTATTTTCAAAAACAAAACAAATTTAAAGAAATTGACCTGGGGCTAAAATGGTTAAGAAAGTCTTCAGATGTAAAATATGAAAATGGAAGCTTGGACTAACACGATGTGTCTGCATCGCTAGCGATTAATCGTGATGCTGTGTGATTTAATGCAGTTAAATTCAATCAGTTATTTTGAATGTATTTCCAGATCTGATTTTTTTTTCCTGTTCAGCTTGACACTCTCTATCAATCTCACATTTTCAGGAATCAAAACTTTTGAAAAACAAACAAACAAAACAAGAACTTTTATGCTGGTCACCCACATTTTTACAGCCATAGTCATTCTTGTAGCATTTTAATGAGGAGTGGGAAAGAACATTTTTGGAATTGAGAGTCAAGTCACTGCAGGTGTAGCAGCATGAATTTGGACTATTTATGCAGTTTTTTGGCTTTATAATGATAGATGGGGTATTAACACAACACTTAAATACACAAAGGGACAACTTTTCAACTGAGTGGAAATGACACTGTTCTATAACTGACAGGGAAATGCTTTTCAAGAGTGGGCATTGTTTAGACGTCTCTGCATGTCCAGTCATGTTTCTACAGGCCCATGGTGACTCATTTACCACCCTTGGTGGCCTGTGCATGCAAAAAGAAAGTACTGCACTTCACAAACCCTAGAAATAGTGTGTGCTGCTTCAAATGCTATAGAGCGCTGGTGGATATCCACAAAATGATATGCAAGTATTGAGAGAAAACTTGGGTGATTCCGAAATTCAGAAACCTATTCAGCTGTCAAAAAATGCAAACAGTTTTTTCGCTTGGGACAAAATCTGTTAACTAGTGCAATCTGTTAGTAGATCTCAAACATGCTTTCTGTTTACAACTGTCAGTTAAGAGATATTCAGTAATATTTCTATAAACATCAACATGATTTCTTTTAAATTCGGACAGTAATGGAGTAAATAATACATTTATAAAATGGATAGTTCTGGTTCTGAAACTTGATTGGTTGCTTGGAAGCTTTTGTAAAACCGCCGATATACTTATACCTGTGGCTGTCTCACAGCAACTGGCTTCTTCAGGAATGTTTCAGGATGTTAGACCCGTTAACCGATTACACTTATTGCAACCTGGTTTCGCTTTACCCGTCGGGTTGGCAGTAACCAAACAGAAACAGAGCTGACTCGGATGCTTTGTAAACTATATGACAAACAGTAAAGTATGGAAAAGTGGTGCTACTGCCCTTTGGACCTGAAAGCCCAGGGTTCTGGAAAGCTAATGCTGTTGGTTCCTTGAGCAAGGTGCTTAACCCACCATTGCTGGAATTGTAAGAGTGTCAATCACTCTGGATAAGGGTGTCTCCTAAATGACTGAAATGTGATGTAAATATGAAAAAGCTAAGGTTTCATGTGGTACTGAACAGATGGGGACTATTACGCATTGTGGAACAATTAAGAATGTTATAATAATGCATTTGTTTTTAAGCACATGGTTATTGCCATTTTATAAAAGCAATAAGTCACTCAAGGTTTTAGACATTGAGCTTTGCATCGTGTCACCCTTTACTCATGATAAAATCACAGTAACACTTATTGCCGACTTCTGTTTCAGAATGTTGAAACTGCAGAATGGGGAAAAAACGCAGAGTACATTTTTACACACAAAATAATTGGTATGTTATTCCAGCTGCAATTCCCCTAACTTTTTCACACCAAACTCAGAAGCCCATGCAGACACACTCACTCAGACAGAGGGCAAGACAGAAGATAAAGACAGAACACAGCAGTCGAGCAATAAGAATAGAGAGACAAAATCCTTCAGAAAATGTCAGTGTAACGGAAACTGAGCCGCTTGTACTGTCCAGTTGGCTTGTGGGCAAAAATTCCTCACTGCACGGGGGGCAGGATTTGTTGGAATACAGTTCTAAAATAAAGATGACAACAGCACATCAACAGAGATTCACTGGGTCTTTGAAGTAAATATAAAAAGCTGCACTTAACGTGTCACATGGAAATTCATCCTTGACCAGTCATAGGCGTTTCTGCAGCATGAAAATCTGTACATTACAGTTCATCACCATTAATAATCCATGACATAATTCAAATAATTTTACTTTTTAACAGAGACAGCTTTCAAGAGAGTTGTGCTCAGTGTGTATGATAAAGCAACCAAGGGACTATTTGGTTAAAGACAGGCACACTGTGGAGTTATAAAGGGAACTCCCTAAAGGCTTGCACAGGGATGCAGCCTCACGGGGCTACCATGATCCAGATTAGTCTTTTCTGCAGAAATAGTGGATGAACAGCTGTGCAAAAATAAACAGCCACTCACTAAATGCTAGCCTCCTTTTCATCTTCTCTTTAAGCCGTCGTCATAGTACACAACAATGGCACCTGATGTGATTTATATGGCATGGCTTTTTTGGAAGTTACTTTGGAGTTGATTTTTTTAGCTGAGGAGCTTCAGGCTTTGTAGGCTTGAGCTTGTGCTTGGAAATGGTTCATCATGTTTGACCTACTAATATATGATTTCTCTATCGAACCATTTTGTTGGAGGTTCATGGTGCGTGTACATTTAGAACATCTTTCTTTTAATATTCAGTTAGTTGTAGTGGGATTATGTGCTTGATTTTCCCAAGTTTTTTTGTCCAAAGTTCAGAACATGTTGTCTGTAGTTGTATATGTTTTTGCATCATGAATATTCGTTAGAAACAGGCCATCAGCACCAGCTGTTGTTTTGCTTTTATGTGCAGTTTTTGTACCGTAATGAGGGATTTGATGTTTGATGAATAGCAGGATGTCATATACAGGTGTGCGCCGTTTAACAGCCATCCTATCAATGTCTGTTCACTTTAATGACCAAGGTCTTAAAATTATAATAGCTTGTAATAGGAAATAGAAGTCTGTCTTTTACCTTTGGATGTTGTGGCTGTAAACAGCTGATCACCTCAACAGCCAATCCACACACAGGTATACGGAGTTAATTTAAGAGAGGAAGTTGCGTTTGGACTAGAGGCTGTTCTCATCAACTCGGTTGATGTCTTTCGAGACTTTTTTGTGCAAGGTACTCGTGTTTGTGCGCGCTAATCATATGTAACAAGCTGTAAATTATGTGCTTGTCCTATTGTAAGGAGTACCGCCGTTTGTCTCTTCACTACCTGTATATTCACTCCTATATAATAGTGTTTTTGTTACAATTCTTAGATTCTGCATTGTAATTTAAGTGAAAGATTGAGTCTTTTAAAAAATAAATTGGCATGCCCCCTTACCCTAAACCCAGTCAAGCATTTATGGGGGCCCATGAAGGTAGACAAAGCCAAACATTGAGTAATATTACAAGGTGCTCTTGGAAATATTGTGAAATCATGCTGGGATGACATGGATCATTAGGTTTTGGCCCAATTTGTGGGGTTCATGCCAGCTCAGGTGCATGCTGTCATTACAGCAAAACGTCTGAAATATGTGCAACTGTTTTTCAACATTTTACTCAAATTGTTATACTGATAATGTGCTTTGCACAGGAAATATCTTATCAAATTTGAGAAAAATGTAAAATAGAATGGTTAGTAGTCTCGAGACTTTTTGTATTGGAAATATCTGTATCTTTAACCATCTCATTTATTAGTGTATTTAAAATTATTTTGAGAATAAAATATTGAGTTGAGTAAAATTGTTAACCTTTCTTTTCTTTGTCTAACCTTTCCTTTCTTTCTTCTTTCTCTAAATTCAATGTGTGGTGCTGTATGGTTGTGCTCACTGGCGGATTTATAGTCCATACAGAATAACTGACTTCCTGGTTTAAGACTGCCACTGAATTCCTGCTGGACTGAGAGCTTACTGATTGCATTTTTCAGATGCCTATTAGGTTCATGTGAATGTTTTGGTTTTGTTGCTTTGACATTTTGTGCATTTTTATGTACCAAAATAAAAGTGACCATTGTGTCTGTCCGTGTGGCTGACTGCCTACTGCTGTTTCTAGCGTGAGCTGGTCATTCGTGATTATGTCCGTGCTGCTAAGTGATTGAACCGAGTTGAGATGAAATGAAAGTACATTGGGGAAGCATTGAAATGGAGAAATGATGGAAAAATTACAGTTTATTTTCCAGACCTGTAAAGTTTTGGAAATGGCAACAGTATTCATTAGGTTTTGACTTTACCCATTCATTAGTGGTGATTGTTATGTGGTATAAACCTTTGACTCATTGATTACTATTAGCAGAAATATGCCTTATTTAAGTTTTTGGTGCAGACATTTGCAACCAAACGTTTGTGGAAGACTGTGCTTTTTTATTAGGCAAAACTTCAAACATACTAGCTAACTGCAGTGACCCACATTGCAGCTAGGCATAGGCAGTCACGTTTTTGTTTACAATCTGCTGGTGTTTAATGGAGACCATGTGCGATGTATCTTTTTTGTTGCCATAATTGCAGGTTATTGGAGGAACAACACCTCTACCATACTTAACAGTAGGGATTGCATTCTTTTCTATATAATCATCCCTCTTTTTACACCAAACCCACATCCCTGGCAATCGGCTCCATTTTAGTCTCACCTAACCAAAGAAGCCAGTTCCAGCTGGTTCCAATAAGTCTTGTTAACCCCAGGCTCATGTATTTGTGGTTAGATGAAATAAAAGTTGTTTGCTTATCATGTTTCAAATCTCCAGCCATTGTTGTGAATTTAATTTTGGCCTCTCTACAAACCATCCTCAGTGTGCTGTAAAAACAAAAACTCTGCATTACAGCTCTGGTTGTTTTACACATATTAAATATTACCCTTCGCTTTTACTGCAGATTTGGGTAACTGTTATAGTGTGACTATTTTTATATCTGATGTTCTATGTAAGAAATGCAGGATATATTCTACTCCAGTTAAACAGGAAGTGATGGTTGACTGCTTAAAAATGACCAAACTTAAAGTCAAATATAAAAAGAGATACCGGTGGCTCGGCGGCGATTCAGTAGCCCACCACCATGGTGTGTCAGGTTTGAATTGTGGTGGTGCCTTTGCGCTGGGTCGGCTGTCATACAGCAGGCCAGATGGAGGATCATATTGTGAATTTACTTGAGTTTATTGCCTTTCTGTACTGAGATCAAGCTGTTTAACCAAAAAGAGATGTTATGTCCACTCTTCTTTTTTTCCAATGGTGTCTGGAGTTGTACAGTATTTAGGAGAAAATCAGATCTGATTTTGTGGCATTAATTTGACAGATTTGTGGCATGTAAATATGGCATCTTTCAGTACTGTGTGCTGTTGGCTTGTTTTGAGGGTTTCTGTTTCATGTGCTCCCACTTAAGGGTTAAATACTTTTGAATGTTTATGTAGGATGTCTTACTGGCCTCTGTTATTTAAATCTGTCATTATGACAAATATACCAGCTTCTGTCATGGAGCATTTGAAATAGATGAATGTACACATCAAACAGTAGTACAGAAGCCCCTATCCAGCGTAATTAACTATCCCACTCAGTCGCTCTATTATAAAGCACCTGCAGGCTTGACAGCAGCTCAACAAAAGCCCTGGGTCAATCCCAATTCATTACACTGGTGCTCAAGAGGAGGCCTACAATGGGACGGTGGTGAGATGGCCGTGTTCTTTTGCTGCTGTGCCAACTCATATCCAAACCACCCTTTTGAGTAAAAGCGAGTAGGACCTTCACAGCTGCACACACTTCAGCATCCTCTTCTGTGAAAGGTAACTGAGAGAGGCGGGGGTGAATTCAGGATGCACAGAGAGATGTAGGAGTAGGTCGGGTTTTTTATTTCATTTTAAAGGAAAAACAGCAAGGTGCTGAGCTGAGACTGAACCAAAGGAGTTTGCTTGCTCTCAAGGGAAACCACTAAATGGTGGTGAAGAATCAGGAATAAAGGCATGAACTGGGCCACTACATTGTGTGTGGCTATAAATCAAATGTAGCCCTCACACAGAGACAATTTGTGCCTGACTATTTACTTCTACAGGGAAATAATCATTGCTCTGTAAAATCTGAACGCGGAGAATGTGAAGTCTCTAAATACTTTATAAATACTGTATTTAGAAAAATCTAAATAGCTTGTCTGGGTTTTTGTTCTGTCATCCCTTTCACTCCTTGCCCCCTATTTTAATAATGAAGATGTAGTCATCAGGAAAAATTGCATATGGTATATGGGTGTGCAGATGGCCAAATAGTTTTGCAGTAATGCTATTTGTGTACTGGCAGTGTTTTTTGTTTTTCTTTATTTTATGGTTTCATGTAGTGCAATACTGAATCATACGTGGAATATTGATTGTGCGACTTTCAACTGATACACTTTTGAAATATACAGTCCAAGCAATTATGCGTCTTGCTCAGGGGTCCAGCAGTGGCAGTTTGGCAGTGCTGGTGCTTGAACCCTGGCCTTCCTGTCTATAGTTAAATGCATTAACTGCTACACCACAAGTCCCTCAGTCCCAGTCCAGAGGTCTGCAGTAGAGAAATCATCCTTCACTTGCAATCAAGCCCTTGGAATATGAAACCGAGGCCATTGAGAATTGGAGCAATATAAGGAGGATCTAGTCCATTAAGGGGGTTAAAAACAAATAAAAACAACGGAAACTGAACCCTAAAATGAATTGGGATGCACTGAATTGATGGACTGCTGCAGTGTGGTTCCATTGAGCAAACTGGAACTCTAAATGGGACATTAAGGATGGAATAACCCCAGTGTATGGACTACTACAGGAGTCAGTCAAAGATGAGACAGAATTTGAATTAATGTATGAATTGGTGAATTAAGTAGTGACTTAGTCCAGATCATAAATGAAAAGAGAGATGAGGTTGGATTTAAGATGAAAACTGGCCTGAGACAGTGGAGTCAAGTTATTTTCATAACTTTCCATTTACTGCTCACTAAAACTGAGAGTAATGCAATAATTTAGTAATTTTTCTTTCTCCGTTTTCACTCCTTGAGAGGGCTGCTGGAATGAGGACGTACCCGGACTGGGGAATCAGTTTAGGCTTGTTCTTCCTCAGACAAAGCCTGTGTGAGACTTGAACATTGGTCACTATGATGGTGGGTTAGTGAATTGCAGGTGCATGACCTGAGTATCTTTTACGTTGTATACAAATGAAATATGATTTTACAGACAAATGCATGCATGCCACAACTTTGTTGTGCTTTCCAGATGTTTTGTGAAAGACTTGAGAATTCTTCAGAATGTAATATTATTTATTTACACTATAAACAATGCTCCATTAAGAAGAAATGCTGTAATACGAGCTGAAAGGTACAACAGGTATGTGCCATTTAATGTCCACATTAGGTTCTGTGAAACAAGCTGTTGACCGAAATGGACACTGACCAAACATTACCATAGTCATATTGTAGTTTAGACGCTTTGCATGTAATGTTTTATTTCAAACAATAATATTAATTAAAACACAATATGAAAACATTAAACCGTGCATAGCTGTATTATACGTTCATTGTACTGTGGCAGAAACATGGCATACTGTATGACTGGTTTTTAATATTAAAAGTAAGTATAAGTTATAGTTTCACTAAATATTACTGTGTAATACAAGGCATAGTTACAAATATTTAGAGAGATTTGACTAGTAGGTTAGGTTAGGTAAGGTTTGACTGAGAATAAATGCAATGCCACAGTTCATTATACTGATTAAGTCATTGGTAATTAAAATTCATTAAAACATGGCCGGCTACACGCATATAAAAGCATATTGTGGAATGTAATCGTTAATCATGATTGTTTCAAATAATTGTGATTATCTTAACTGGATGATCTTAGTTATAATTGTGAAAATGCTAGTGCCTACATTTAATGTAGGCTTAGAAGTTAAGAGTAGTACATTATTTATGCAATTGTAGCATTGGTAAAGTGTTGAAATTTCAATGTTTTGTGCAACAGACGTTTCTCTCTGAACACTGTGTAACAGGCAGATGTGTCTGGCTTTGCTTTCGTGAATAAGAAGAACTTGTGTTCCTCTTTTTCTTGTAATCATGGATAGCACTTCCACTGAATACAGAAGTTCAAAGCTTCCTTTGATTAGTACAGATTTTACCAAAGCTCACTGTTCTCAAATTCAGCTTTTTTCAGCCTGCACAGAGTCTGTCTAGATAACTGTCTAGAGTTGGCTTACCAGGTCATCTTATGTGGAGTTTTTGTATTACATTGTTTAGGATTTGTGTTCTCCATTAAAATGTATAATAGAAATTGAATGATTGATCGGATACGTATCTATCAGTGGATTATCAACCCTACTTTGCGATCGGCCGATATTTCCCTTATTTAGCCCAACCTGTCTTATCAATGGTGTGCATGAACCATTTGCCCCCCACCCCCCAGTTACAGGTCCCTGCAGTTCCTAGTTGAAACGCTAGAGGGAAATACAGACTCTTAACTCTTGAATAAGGGACTAAAACTGCTGTGTGTGCAGATAGGTCGTTATAAATGCTAATGAACCACTTTAGACCATGGCTGTGTCCGAAATTGCGTACTTAAACGATACATACTAGATTCCACCTAGTACACACTTCTCGACCATTAAAGCAGTATGCTCTTTCAGTACGCATGTGCAGTATGCGCAGAACCTACTACCCATTCTCACAGACTGCTTTCATGTACTGTTTAGTGTGGAAGTACACGGTTTCGGATGCGGTCCTTGTTTTTTGTTGTTATTGCACTGAAAGTGGCATCCAGGCCCGTCCCCGATCACTATCTGCTATCAGCTGATCACGCTGAAAGGTGATCTACGATTGGGATCAGGGATGCTATTTTAATATAATTTTTATAAGCTTCAACAGAAACTACATTTATTAGTTTTAATAAGTTACTGTAATTATTTCCATGTTATACCTTATTTGCTGCATTACCGAATTCATTACAGGCTTTCTGTGAGTGAACTGTGTCCTGTCATACTTCTTTTTCTTCTTACTACAGTGTTTGTGCTATAGTTATCCCTGATACTACTACTTATTCTCCCTCACGTGTGTGAGTAATACATTTGCGTGATTAATACTTTCATTGTCAACATATTTGCGCTATGTGATATGTTTTTTGGAGTCAAATAAAATTATTATTTTAAGTAGATTTAAATTACAGAATGTATAATGAGCCATTGTCTTGTGTTACGGACCTTGTGCTGTGACCATGGGTCATGGTTGTCTACCATGAGTGTGTTCAGTGTTCAGAAATATGGCCTGAAGATGTATTCACTAAATTCACAAAATTTGATTTACAATTGTTTTTTAAAATAAAAGTCAAAAGTGTCCCCAATTAACCTACTTTTATTCACACTATTTTCCCAGAATAGCCTAGAGTTTACAACCAAGATTTGGACAGTTGTTGAATGTTGTTTTGGCTGCACACAGTTAAAAACTATTTTTGTAATTTGGAGTTCTTAAACAATAGGAAATATTTTCTTAAATTGTATGCAGATCTTAAGTTATACACACATCAAGTTATTCTCATAGCAAACTTATCTGATGCCCATCTCTGCTATATACACAGAATGAAATGCCGCTGTTAATGGTCTGCAGTGTATTTGTCCAATTTGCGAAGCCTCGAAGCTAGAAGCGTTACAAAGGACACAGAAGAACAACGGATGAGGACGGTGAAAACACCGTACACTCCTGAAGCTGCCACTCAAACAGCCAGGCCTGAGTTTTGTGCTTAATTAGCATTATTAACCTTCACCAAAATCAGGCAGGTTTTATTTTTCCGTGGTGACAGCTTTGGCTGTATCACTCCGTTCTCCAGCATGAAGCATTTTAATTGGCTCCAGCTTCATGCTCTCCACACTCAGACGACATAGCGGCTGCGGGGGGTGGTGGGGCGCTCCGAGGTGAGCGACATGCAAATGGCCTTTTAGAAAAAGGGGGATTTCTTTCTCTTCATATCCCTTTGCTATGGCAGGGCATTGAGCTTCGCTGTACCGTGCGACACACCTCTGTGACAACCAACGGGTCCTTAAATTTTTGATGGCTGCCATGTACAGGTGTGTCTGCTGCAGTTCCAGAACACACTGCTGCTGTTTGCATTTGTTCTGTAACTCACCATTTCCCAATGATGTCGTTTTTTTGTATATTTGTATATTGTCATGGATTATTTTAAGACTTATAGGTTATTAGACTGAATGACAGCAACAGAAATGATGGGTTAAAAAAGCACAATATGTGGTGTCTAATGAGGAACATGGAATTGAACTTATTCCTTTGTTCTAAATGGGCTGGACTGAGAATTTCTAAACTTCGATTTAAGCTTAATAATATAGTCTGGAAATAAGTAAGCATACAAGTCAATAATTATGATAACAGCAATAATAGTATTGTATGAAATCCATTGGAAATAAACAAAAATGCAGCATTCTGTGAGTCTTGTGATTGCTGTATAGTGAGGCACTGGTTTAGCTGTTCCATGTGTAGGGTTCTCCTGTAGGGATGAAGGGTTTTTGGGTGAGATTGAGGATTAAAAAGCAACGCTTGCTGGTCCTCGGCTCAGTGGCTTCATGACAGGTCTCATTATCACAGTAGGTGTCGTGTTCTCACTGGTTAGATTTCTGCGCTGATGTGACGCCAGACAGCCATTTCCTTGGAAGCATGTGATTGCCAGAGTGCCACTCGCTGCTCTAATTCTATTACCAGATTCGCAGGCGTACCTCTAGCATAGTGAGAGCACTGAATGGTGAGAAGTGCTACTTGTTCAAGTGATTTATTGGTGTGTTTCTCTTTATGACAGGGGTGTGAGGGACTGAGCGCCTGTCAGCATGGACGCCCAACTACAAGGCCAGCAGCCACCAATAGCAGTGTTTCAAGCACAGGTACGTGCACTCGCAGAAACTTGACAAATAACTTTTAGTGCAAACTGACATTTGAATCTCTCAGACTAGTGGGGCAGGGGGCTATACTGAATTTAAAACGCAGATTAATTTATATCGTGGGATAAGCTCCATCAGCTGAACAAGTTAATCTGAGTAACCTGAGACTCTGCTTTGACGTGATGATAAAAGAATCATGAACAGACATTGCAATGATGCACAATATCCAGACTCTTCTCAGGACACTACCTAGATTTGAATGGGTTCTGCTGTTAAGGTGTGTTTGTGAGAGCTTGTGACACTGCTTCTTCTGGAGTAATAAGATCCCTTACTGGTGTCACACTTGTTTCTGGAACACAGAAGTACCTTCTCAGACAAGTATAGTTTGTTCTGTCACAAGACCCAGGTTTTCAAAACAGCACAAGCAGGGTGTAAGGTGAGCAGGAGGAATGCACCAATCCCACATTTTCCATTTTTGATATGATACCAATACCAGGGCTCTGAGTACTAGCCAATACCTCACACTGACATCATTATAGAAACACTTCTGTTGCTGAGTTAGACAAAACATTCTTAGATATGTTATTTTCATGCTGCCGTGTCTCCTCTGTCTGGTTCACTGCTTTAAATTCTGGACTGGATGTGAAATCCACTTGGTAATAACCCAGTAATCTCAGTTTTGACATTGATGTGATATCAAATCAGTATCAAATCAGCATCTCTAGTGTGCAGTATCTTTAACTACGAAGCGGTGTATAATTTTAGAATTATTTTCAGAGCAGAGTGAAATTGATGCAGTTGCATTAACCAACTCATTGCAATCCACTTGTGGATTTAAAATGCAGGATGGCTAGTAAGAGGAGGGCGATGATTGATTGTTTATTATGAACAATTAAGTCTTCATTATCTGTTTTAACAGGCTGCAAATTAGCTTGAGCTAGATGCCCTATATACATTATAGATTACATTACATCTACATTTTATTTATATATAACATATATAGAACATGGAGGAGCTGAAAAAATTGTCATTGGTAAAATGGAACTGGTTTGAACTTTACACAGTGGACACTGCGTAAACATTAGTTGTTTGCAGAATATGCAAAGAGACGATAGGCCTGTCTGGTGGAAACAAGAAACCTATTCAGCCACCTCAAAAGGAAGCACCCCAAAAAGTACATTGAAAGCCAGATAGCAGAGCAACAACTCCACAACCAGAAACAGCACTTAAACAGCGGCACTAATGTTGTGTTGATCCTTGTTACTAATTACCAAGTCACAATACTTTTCTGACACTGAAATGTATTACCGATAATTGAGTGCGTTTACATGCACTTAATAATCTGATCATAACCAAATTTCTGCAGTTAACCGGTTATTCAGTTGGCCATGTATACAGCATACTCCGATCTAGAAATCAGATTAAGAAACCTGATAAAGGGAGCAGGTTTTAGCTCAATGATCGGATCCCCCGATTTGAACCCAGTTGCCAGGTCCTCTTATTCTCGCTTCTTTGGGCTTTTTTCATAGACCTGATGTGTCATTTCTGTAGTGGGATATGGCAACCCTGGAATTTAATGCAGCATTCATGAAAGGGCTGCCAAACACTTTTGTCGAAACTCTGAAATGTGGTTTGTCAGTATATGGTTCAGAAAGTAAATTTGGTTATTTAATATTAAAGTTAGAAGTTTACACCACATTATTCTGTGAGATTATGGGATGGTTGCAGAGTAGAAATCCAGTTATTACCCAAGTGATGTAAGCCCGGAGGTTTCCCAGTATGACATTACCCAAGTGCGTGTATACTTGATCGGATTACTGACAAAATCTGATTTTCTGTAGTTACTGGATCATAAAGTTCATGTAAACACAATCACTGAGAAAGTGATGGTGTTTTCTGTTTGAAACAGACTGTGTTAATCTGATTTCTGCAGTTTTCTTCTTTTGCAAGTGGTCATGTAAACTGCATTCTCCGATTTCTCAGTTTGTATTAAGGCCTAGAAATCAGATTAAGGGGAATCACTACAACAACTGTGGATTTAAATACAGATCTCCAAAATGGCCACCATACATTTTTGGGGAGACTCTGAAACACAGTATATGATTGAGTAAAATAGTTGCATTATTTAAATTCTTCAAATGTGATGCTTATATCACTTATTTCTGTGAGATTGTTGGCTGGTTGCAAAGTAGAAATCCGATTACTGAGTTATGCAACCCGGGATATTCCCATTATCTGATTTACCCAACTGCATGTGCACTCACTGATAGGAGTTCTGACAAAATCTCTTTCATCTGCAGTTATCTAATTAAGTACATGTAAATGTGCTCAGTGTTTATGTTTTGTTGAAGTGCACTTTCTGGCACTCTGTCATTTCTGTTCTTTTGTGTAACCAGATTTTTATAAGTAAAGAGTTTGGTTGCTGTGTTAAAACCCGTCATCTTGATAAACACTTTGGATTCTGACCCAGCCTTAACAAATTGGGATATTATTTTGCCTGCTCGCTCACACTTCTTCTGTACTGCTATTTCTTTGAATCTGTTGTCTTGCTATGTTAAAATGAAACTGCATAATTAATTAAAGAAATCTGAAAAAATTTGCAGTGGAATATATTCCCTTGTTTTTCAGAGATTTTGGCCTTGATGGTAGCACACCCAATTTTGTCCATGTATGCAAGTCCAAAAACAAAATCTACTTAAAATGATCATAATATAGCATAATTTAATTTCATATGCTGTCCATATTGATTTTTGGTCTTAATTTTTGTTTCACTTTAACAACCTTTTCTGTAACATGCTCGCTTGCCAGTGTGCACCACAAGCCTGTCGCCCTCTTCCACATCTGCCTGCACCGAATATCGCCGACTGTCAATCCTCCAGCAGAGAGACAGGCGGTGGTCGGCTCACACTGTCTCTCCTCTCTGGCTCCTCCTGTGTGCTGGATGGGAAGTGATAATGAGATTCCACTCTGCACAAGCAGTGCTTCCTGCACACAAAACCTATCCTGTTTTCTTCATTGCATTGCCAGGGACAGAGAGGTGTTGAAGCTCAGCTGCTAGCTGTCTCTCTGTCTCGGTTTCTCTCTCTCTAGCTCTCGCTCTCTCACTAACTCCTGTGGTGTCTTTCTCCCTCTCTCACTCTTTCTTTGTTAATTTCTCTCCATGTCTGCTAGAGATTTGCTAATGCCTTTGCTTTATGATTTGCTATTATATTTCAGAAGTCTAAAAAGGAATAACAATCTGAAACTACAGCAAATCAAGAAGTACTTTCAATAAAAAGCAACAGTGACAATTTTCCATTGAATAATGTGGAAAAATACATACTACTAAATGCACACAAAAAATAAACAAAATGCTAAAAACAGCAGGATTTTAAGGCTTGTAAAATACTGTATGATATTAAAAAGCTAAAATGTAACATAATGTGTGATTAGTGCTAACATCAAAGTCTTGATAGTTATTGAACATGCACTCAAATTTCAACAACCCCACATTTTCTGCCTAAAAGCCTGAGCTTGGATCACAAACAAAAGCATTTGATTAGTATCTTCGTGCTCGCTTTGCTCTTCTGTGCTCACAAATTCCCGTCTTCTCTAAACATATGTTTAAATTTATATTAATTTAAAATGGGAATTCTAGTAATAGAGCGTTATCCAAGGTGTGTCGTTAAAATATATAATATCGGTTCAAGAACATGAAGTGTAAGCTTAATGGATTGCACTGAAGCTTATACATATTCTCATGCGTTACAACGACCTGAGAATCTGATTTTCTATGCAGTCACAAATATTTAATTTTGCTGATGTGAATATTTTTGTGAGTCCCAGAGGTGTAATGCATATGCTGAATGAGTAGCTTGGAATTACATCTTTAATTTATGGTGCATTTTGCTTGCTGAGCGAGCGGGAGGGCGAGATTTTCACATTGGATTGTGATCGTCACTTTGGATTATTTGACAGTGCAGCACAAAGCAAGTTGGGCTTTAAACACTGAAACAGAATGAAGAGGAGCAGAATCACTGTTGGGTGAAGGAGGCATAAATATTGCATGGGCCAGACCTAGAGAGGCGGGCTGATGAAACGGGTGGGAACTGGATCTGCTGTATGTTACCCCCCCCCCCTTTCCTCCTGTGCCATGTCACTCCCCCCCCCCCCCAAAACCCTATACCTCCCACCAGCACCATCAACCCTTGCTCGCTGCTCTCGCACCTCTTCACTGCTTGTGTTGTCCTTTCCCTGGCAGCTTCTGGCAGTGTTGTGCTGTCATCTCACACCTAGTTCTCCCTGCTGCTAGCACCCCATCCTCCTTCGCTCCCCACATCTCCCATGTTCCTGTCACTGGGCTGCATGCATGTGTTTCTTTCTTACACTCATGTCACCAGTGGTCAACACTCAGTACCCTACCATTCCTCTTCCGATGTGTTCTGCCTTCAAGTCATCACACCATGTGTTGTTGCATCCGTGGCCTGTTCTCACCAATCCCAGAAAACCCCCAGAAAACTGTTAAATCCCTGCTTACATTTTAGCCATTTATAGTTCCTGGACTCAAAAAAGCTCTTAAATGGATCAAAACCAACAGACCCCTGAAAAGCTCCAGATTCCTCTGTGTCTTTCTGAATGATCGAAAATTGTTTCTATCAAGAGCCAGAACTTCAAGGTGTGTTTCCATGCTTTTATGGAAATTGCATCCATAAATGTACATCCATATAATTAGAGACTTTTCAGCCAGAAAGGTTAATTTTGTTAAGGCTTGTTTTTTGTTGGAAGTTTGCTTATTAAATTTTTCACTGGAGTTAAAATGCTTAAAGCTACACAAAGCATGTCTTTAAAAAGCTGTTGAGGAGACATCCGCAACTACTTGAATTATATACGATTCTACAGGAAAATTCTACAGGAAAATGTCAGGACATCCGTCCATGAACTGAATCTCAAGAAAAGGTGGGTCATGCAGCAAGACAATGACCCTAAGCCCACAAGTCGTTCCACCAAAGAATGGTTAAAGAAGAATAAAGGTCATGTTTTGGAATGACCAAGCCAAAGTCCTGACTTTAATCCAATGGAAATGTTGTGGAAGGACCTGAAGCGAGCAGCTAATGTGAGGAAACCCACCAACATCCCAGAGCTGAAGCTGTTCTGTATGGAGGAATGGGCTAAAATTCCTCCAAGCCGGTGTGCAGGACTGATCAACAGTTACAGGAAATGTTTGGTTGCAGTTATTGCTGCACAGGATGGTCACACCAGATACTGAAAGCAAAGGTTCACATACTTTTGCCACTCACTAATATGTAATATTGGATCATTTTCCTCAATAAATAAATTACTAAGTATAATATTTTTAAACTGGATTCTCTTTATCTACTTTTAGGACTTGTGTGAAAATCTGATGATGTTTTAGGTCATATTTATGCAGAAATATTGAACACTCTAAAGGGTTCACAAAATTTCAAGCACCACTGTAAATAGGTTTATAAAAGCAAAAGTAGTTGGCCTGTTTTGAAAATGTAGTGAGTAAAAAGTACACATTTTTCTTTTGAAATATAATAAGAAAAATTAAAACACATTATGTTAAAGAAATAATCGAGTAAAGTGCAGATGCGTATAAAAAACAAACAAACTTCAATACAGTTTCTTCCTCGGTACATAGAGTGGCATCTCTCCATTCGATCCTCGGCCTTAGCTAAGGGGTGTGGCCTGTTATTTTGTTATTCTTAAGAATAGTTATCTTCTTAGCTTCAGATAAAATCTAAAAACTAAAATTTTGAGACTAAACATTTTTAGCTGATGAACTGATTTAAGTTGAAAATTGGGTAACTTTTAACTTCTTTAACTCCTGCTTTCACCATTTAGATGAGCTCACCTGTAGGGAAGCTGTGTGACTGTTGGGTCAGTGCTGCCTCTGCGTACCACCTGTCTATATCCCACTGGTTATTTTTGTTTTCTCCACCTCCCGCCTAGCCGTACGACCCCTTTGTGCCCGTCTCCCCTTTCGCAAGCTGTGGTCTGTACAAATTGTGCCATGTCTTTGGCGAGTGACCCCGGCAGCCATCAGGGATCCTATCTGCTGCACTTCATTTTTTCTCAGCTGGCCTCTGTAAGCAGTGTGACAGAGCAAGGCTAAGACGAGATGCCTGTCAGTCATTGCGCCTCGCTGCCCTTTGAAGGCGAGGCCAAGGGATGAATAGGTGTGGCAAATGGCCTGTGAAGTTTACATACACTGCCCACTGCTAAACAGATTACCTCTAATGAAGTGTCTGGGGCTCAAGCGGCGTCAGGCCTAATCCTGGCTGGCAGCACGTCCCTTCGGCTGCCAAAAAAGCCGCCACCCTCTGGCCCTCTCCTGCTGCCCGGGCTCAGGGAGGTGCCCGTCGTTAATCAGTCCGGATAGTGCGCGAACTGACATGCAAATGTAGGTCATTGCATATGTAAATGTGTGATTAGCGAGCTGCATGCCAGGACACATTAGCACAACTTTGCTCTCAGCATGCACTTGTCACGCCGCTTTAGAGGCTTATTCTAACATTTGTCAAGCAGTCGTGCGGAGAGTGAAACCAATGCCTTGCCCATTCGCTGTTTGGCTTTCCGGACCATCTATTGCTGACAGGCTGACTTTTTCTCTCTTATATGACCTTCCCACCCTGTGGAAAGTTCTTTCTGCTGTGGGTTCTTTTAAAAGCTATCCTATATAGCTATTAAGGCATTCAAACTCGAATAGTGTAGGTACGTTTAATGGGAATGAGGCAAAGAGCTGCTATTATGGAGCAGTTTTAGGAGATAAATAAAAAGTACATTTCAGTGAAGCCAGTTAAAAAGTCAAAAAAGATTTCAAATTGCCCTAATCTTGATGTCACTGCACAAAACGTGTATCACTGTAGAAACGAGAACAATTTTTTTTTTTTCCAGCACCAGATGTGTTCCTGGAATAAGGACCGACTCTGTGGTGTCAGAAGGAAAAACAAGCTCCCTCAGTGTGTTAATTGGATGGGGCATTTCTTTAGCTCTCACCTTTTTTCTTCCCCTTAAAGCTGTCAGGCTTGAAAACAATGAAATACTTAAATTGGCTGGCCCTTGATCTACATCCATCCCTCTAGCACCAAGCCACTAGAGCGCTTTCCTCTGAGCCTATGTGCTTCACACAAACTTACAGCATAGTTTTTGGAGTCAACAGACAGCCTATAGAACTGTCAGCAGAACATATAAAAGCACTTTGCACTTTAGTGTAGCTATCACCACAAGCTGTTACAAAGTATGCCATCTTTTGCTGTAAACTATGGGTTTCCGGAAGACATAAATCTAAAGCAAAAACCTCAGTGAGCGCAGCTTAAAGTGCATCTGTAAATAAAAGTAAGTTTTAGATGAAGGAAAGTGGGACTTGTCATGATTACGCTGAGATTTGCTGAGGTGCACTCAGCCTTGAGTCTGTTTTTTACAACTATTGTTTAACTGTGAAATATAATAGAGCTGAATAGATGTAATGCTGCTGCTTTGTTCCACATGGCTGAGATTGTCTCACCACCCACTTTCGTGCCACTCTATGAAAAGTGTGCCTTCAAGGCTACCTCGTGGCTATCATAGGGTATCCTGCTATGACATGATGTGTTCTTTTGTGTCAGTTCTAGTTGTTGGAGCTGTTGTTGGATGAATATTTACTAAAAAAGTAAAGGTCAAGTTGGTTTATTTTCCCCCTCTGACTTCTTCCCCGAAGGGCTAATTCTGGCTGTTGCTTAGCTTTTTAATTTTAGACAACACAAGTCAAGGTGCCACATGAAAAGCACTGTGGACTGCTTCTCATTAGCTGGTCTAGCATAAATCCTGGTTTATTCTTCTGCTGGAACACTGTGGATAGCCCCTGAAAAATGAACTTCTAAAAGCCTTGAGCTAGTGCTGGGCAGTATGACCTCAAATCAATATCACAATTAATTGAATATTTTATTACTGTTATTTTGCTTTTGTTGTTGTTGTTTTGGCCCCATAGTTCACTGACAAAGTTTGTAAAATAAATATGCTCAACTAATAAAACTAGAATATATTTTCTGATGAGATTGCATACCGTTGTCGTTTTAAAATAACGGAAGGAAACACTTAGATGAACTATGTATAGCTCTTTATTGAATATTTCAACCAGTTGAAATCATTTGTGTCCAAACGATGGACACAGCATTATTCTTTGGTATAAGCTACTCGGTGTTTGAGTTCTCCTCCGTGTTGCTTCCATGTCGCTGATTGGACGGGGCCATATCGAACAGGGAGTCATGATGTGACTACACACGAGGTAGTAGGTTTTTAAGGGGACAGAACATGAACACATAGTTAACAGAAATTTATTTGAAAGGTATTTACATAATAAAAAAAACCTGAAAGATTCGACATGGGCAAAATGACATTGGTTAGAGTTTTTGAATGTCAGTGCCTGTTAATTTTTAATTAATCGCCCAGCCCTACCTAGGAAATTTATGGTTTTAAGGAAAAAGTAGCAGATTTTCCTCAGATCTTTTTTTCATCAGTAGTGTGGGTAGTAAACAAGCATGTCATTCTTTTTATACATTTATCCTATACATCTCCATGTCTTTCCTGTTTTACTATGCTACATGAAAAAGTAAACATTTTAGATGCAAGACACAACTGACAGCTTTTCTAGCAATGCATTTGTGGTTGCTACTAAAGGATTATTTTTACTTTCCCTCTAACAGAAGCCACTACATCCAGACATGGGCTACAACAGCTTATCCAATTTTCTGATCGAGAAGAAGATTGGACGAGGACAGTTTAGTGAAGTCTATCGGGCCAAGTACTTGCTTGACAACACTCCAGTAGCTTTGAAAAAAGTACAGGTAAGCCGACCAACTCTGCTATAATTTCACTCTGCTTCCATGTTAGGGTTCTTCTGTTTTGTCACTTATTTCTCCCCTGACTACTTAGTTTGGTGGGGTGGCCAGCTCTAGGAAAAGTCCTGGTTGTTCCAAATGTCTTCCATTTAAGACTTATGGAGGCCACTGTGCTCTTGGGAACTTTCAGTGCAGCATGTGAAATTAATAAAACACTTAACTAATGAATCACCTTTCAAGAATTCATTATTCTTGTTATTCACATACTTTTTTAATTTTTTCAATAATGTCAGTAATGGCATTTTATGACTTTTATTAACTTTAGAAATTATTTATGCAGAAATCAAGTGTTCAAATTTTTTTTAGATTATTTTATTTATGTTTGATTGTTATAGAATAAAATTTGGATTATTACAGATCAAAGGCAAATGTTTAATTAGTAAAATTTAGCTTTTAATTAAATGCTTTTAAACAAACTATTAATATCCTATGCCTGTTAATTAATAAAAACTCTTGACATTCATTCATTCATTCATTCATTCATTCATTCAATTTCTATATTTGCTTAATCAAAGTCATAGATGGGAAAAACATGTAAACTTCACACAGGCAGCAGCTGAGCCAGGATTTGAACCCGGGTCTCTGGGGCTGTGAGGCCACTCTGGGGCTCCGTAGCATTTTTGATACTTGTAGTGATAAGCTGGAGAGCTGCTAACCTTCTAAGGGTGTACTCACACTAGGCGATCTGTACTACACCCAGGCACGTTTCACCCCGAAAGCCTGTTTGACTAGTATGAGCTCTGTACTGGGCCCTGGTGTGGTACACTGAATGTGCTCAGGCTCGCTTAGGGTGTACTCACACTAGGCAATTCGTACCGCGAATTCACTGGACTCACGCACAACACGTATGTATTGTGATCACGAATATCTCCAGCGCGGAAAACGGCGTCAGCTACCTCTGTAAAATCTTCTTACATGCAGCATGAGTAGCCGAAAATCAGCGTCACGTAATCAGTACGTTTATTATAAGGCTTATTAGGGCTGTGTGTCAGCGCGAACAAAGTGAAACCAAAAAGTCAAATAGTAAGTACGAGCATGAAGTCCGCCGGTCAGCACGAGAAGCCGAAGCACAGTGTGCTGCATAATCAATGCACCTTATTATAAGACTTATTAGGGCTGTGAGTCAGCGTGCACAAAGTGAAATAACCCACATAGTCAGTACAAGCTTTAGGTCCAATGTGCTGTGTGAGCCCATCTTATACTTGCAGCGCGAGAAGCCAAAAATCAGTGTGCTCCGTAATCAATGCCTTTATTATAAGGCGTATTAGGGCTCTGTGTCTGTGCACCCAAAGTGAAACACCCTTAAAAAGCCACATAGTAAGTGCAAGCATTAAATTCACTGTGCAGCACGAGAAGCCGAAGCACAGTGACTGGCATAATCAATGCACCTTATTACAAGGTGTATTAGGGCTGTTGGCGCACACAACAAAAACAACAAAAAGGCAACAGTATGTGATTACCCGGTCAATGAAGTCCGCTGTGCTCTGCGAGAGCGTATCATGATGATGAAAGCTCCACGTGCTCCGCGGTACTCACACTGAGCACGGTTCAAAGGCAACCGGGCTGAGTGTGGGCTGGGCTCTGGTAGCCTACTGGTTAAGTTACTGGACTCTGGACCAGAAGGTCCAGGGTTCAAATCCCACCTCTGCCAAGCTGCCACTGTTGGGTCCTTGAGCAAGACCCTTAACCCACAATTGCTTGGATTGTAAGACTGTACCAATTGTAAGTCGCTCTGGATAAGGGCATCTGCTAAATGCTGTAAATGTAAATGTGAATACAACCTTAAAGAGGTGGGGTCGTCTACGCTTCAGTTGGACTTGAGCGTGGGGCACAACGTCATCTGCTTCTGCACACATCATCTTGTACGTGTAGCACAAGTAGCCGAAAATTGCTGCATTCAAGATGCTGGATGGAAGTTTTAAAGTTTGAGTGAGTTTAGGTAGAAATGTGCTAGTGTACACAAGTTCATGAGGAAGAGGAAGGATTAATTAGTCACTTAAATAGTAGTGGCTACTTAGGCATCCTGTTGGGCAGTTCTTCCGGCCTGATTGGGAATTACACAGGCAAAGCTTTTCATGTCTGTGCTGCTGTAAAACCCACTCCTGGTCCAGCGATTGGCAAGGGTGGCGATTAGTTATGGGTAGGGTATTGTTTGCATTTAATCGATTCCAAATCTGATTCCGATTTTGCTTAGTGATTCTGGTTCTTGGTGAAAAATGGTGAAAAAAATGGACATTAACATCGAACCCCAAATCATGAAAAGTTCGGACACTATGGAAAATGCAAATAAAAAACCGTGCAGTGTTGAATTACATTTACTTGGAGTTTTATTTCATTGCAGACAGTATGAACCCGAGATATTTCATGGTTTTTCTGGTCAACTTCATTTCATTGGCCAGAAATTTCAGGCCTGCAACACATTTCAAAAAAGGTTGGGACAGGGGCTATTTAGGGCTATTAATAAAGTTAAAAAAAACAAAAAAAACCCAAATTAAATAAAAAAAATAAATAAATAATGATGTAATTTCAAATGGGTGATGTCAACAAGTGATTGTAAACATGATTTGGTACAAAAGCCGTATCCATGAAAGACTGAGCAGAGATGGGCAGAGGATCTCCAATTTATCAACAAATGCATAAGAAAATTATTGAAATGTTTAAAAACAATGTTCAGTGCGTAAAGGGCAAAGGTGCAAGCATGAACTGAAGACCCATGGTCTCCAATCCCTCAGATGGCGCTGCTTCAAGAACTGTCATTCATCAATAGCTGATAGAACCACACGGGCAAGGAATTACTTTGGCAAACCTTTATCAAGCACTACAATATGCAGTTACATTCACAAAATGCCACGTAAACGTTACTGTGCAGAAAAGAAGCCTCATGTTAATCATGTCCACAAGTGGCATCAGGTTGTCTGAGGTTGGAGGTATCTGGAATGGACCATCACACAATGGAAACGTCTTTTGTGGTCAGATGAATCAGTAGTACAGATCTTTCTTGGAAGAAATAGACGCAGTGTGCTTGGGACCAAAGAAGAAGAGGACCATCCAGACTGTTATCAGCATCAAGTACAAAAGCCAGGCTCTGTCATGGTATGGGGTTGTGTCAGTGCCTGTGGCAAAGGTCATTTCCACTTCTGTGATGGCAGCATTAATGGAGAAAAGCACATTGAGATTGTAGAGCGGCATACTGTCTTCAAGACGACATCTTTTCCAGGGACGTCCATGCATTTTACAACAAGAAATTGCAAAATAAGCTAAATCAGAAAAACATCCCACAGTTTAACAGCACTTTATGAAGCACAGTAGAATAGTACACTCACCAACCAGAGCTTTAGCCCAATAATGTAGAAGAACTTGGTGTGAAGCCCCATAAGATTTATTCACTTAGCAGCTTTTATATTAAAATAACAAAAAGCTAATAGAGGCTAAATACAAAATCTTATAATTGGCGAATTTTCTTTGAGCTCTGTATTGTGTGTGCATGTAGTGGAAGAGAATACAGCATATAAGGCAGACAAGCCTCAAGCCACATCCTGTCCATGGAATAGTGGTATAAATGGTATTGACTAATGTTTATTTAGGTTTTTAGTATGGTTGAATGTAGGGCTGGGAGGTGTGACGACATATCGCATATGTTGGTAGGAAATGTGTACCAATTTGGTTAAGCTGTTTATAACGCTGCTTTTCTGGAACTTTATCGCTTTGCTGGAAACAGACAGTATATCTTAAGTAGAGAGAGTGGGACTGTATACTTGCAAGAACCATGAGGAAGGTTGGCAGAGGAGAGGGACATTTCAGGGGTTAAGAACTCCTCACAAACTGCTGAAGATGAGGAACTTGTAATAAATGGAGAATGATTTCTGTGGACTTTGGTCACAAAGTCTTAGCAGAAAAAATGTTATCTCTAATTTTTGCTGCTTGTTGGTTGTAGCTGGAGGCAACAAAACTGCCAGTCTTGTTTTCCTTTTTTTTATTTTTTTATTCCAAACATGTTAAGCAATATTTTGAAAGTCGTAAGATGCTGTGCTGCATCCAGTGGTGAAAAAGTAAATCCAAAAAGAAACATTTAACTGAATGCTTTGCTCTAGGGAGTCTGTATGACAAGAAATCTAACAGATGGTCAGACAAGAAGTGCCACTGTGTCTTATTTATAAGTAGTGATGCACGATATATTGGCAGCCGATATATTATTTGCCGATATATGGACTTTTTTCAGATATCGATATCGGGCCGATATTATAACCAATATTTATAATATATTTACATATGAATATTTCTTTGATTTTTATTTTTGCTGTTACTCATTAAGCAAAATATCTGATGATGCTGACTGTATAGTTATGTATGCAGTTCTATTCTTACTTGGAGCTCCTCAGTCATAAGCTTTCTTACACACATGCAATGCCTCCACAGAACCACTGCTCCAACCAATGTTCTCGTTGCTGCCTGTACCATTTCAAGACTAAAAAAACAGTTTCCTACCTTTTTAAAAGGAAGGTTAAAAAAATTAAATGTAATTAAACCATTTTCCCTTTGAGTGAACTGCACCTTGTGTTTACAGTAATCATCAGGTCTGATTTAACTGTTTTTTTTTTTTCTTTAATTGTTTATTATTATTTTATTTCAGTGCGAAAATGATTTGCGGTATTTGAAATGCAGAAAGGTTAAATTATCGGTTTTTAACATCGGTATCGGCCACAATAATGTGCTAAGAATCGGTTATCGTATCGGCGCAAGAAATTAAACATCGGTGCATCCCTATTTATAAGTATAGTATATGACCACCATTTCCACAGTTTAAAAGGAGTCTTCAGGAAGCTAATCATAACTTGATCTGAGGTCACTTGTTTAAATGGCAAATGTTAGTGTAAAATTGAAGATTTTTGCTTCTATTTTGAGGTTGTGTTTTATTTTGCTGTTTTATATTTTAACTGTTATATTAAATAAGTATGATAAACTGTGATTAAGCACCTTTCAAATAGTAATCTATTGATTCATTGTATTAACCAAAAGTTATTTTAAAAAAATAATAAAATTACAGTACCTGTTACTGTGATATAAAATTACATATGCTTTGATAAAGGATTTTTGACCATATCGCCCACCCCTAGTTGAATGCAATTTGAAAAGCAGCACAAATATTTCATGATGTGCTGCCACAGTTCACATCATCATTCAGCACAGAATGAAAACTTGAACATTTGCTGGTTAGCCAAACTATTGATTCTTTGTGGTCCTTGGGGCTTTGGGTCTTGGTATATCACTTGCATTTACCTAAAAGGTCTTTGTTCAAGAGAGAGTTCACTGTGTGTTAATCCCTTAGCATTCTGTTTGTACATGCTGCTGTTTACAACTGCCATGTGCCACACGGCAGGGGAAACAAGCAGGGCTAGGCTATGTCACTCTTTCAGTTTTTAATGCCGTTCTGTGCAAAAGAACTACAATAAGCAGTGAGTGAGTACAAATAGCTTGAAGGACCAAAATGCACCGCCACAGACATACATCATTATAATTAGCTATCTAAAGCAGCCTCCCAACGCAGCCCGCTTTCACTTCTGCAGCAATGCAGTTAAGCAGGTGAATATTTTTCATTCATAAATCTGGGGAGAGATGGTGTATGTGACATCATGACATATCATGATGATGAATCTTGTGCACTAGGTGTGAGTGATTTGCCCCAAATGCACCCATTGACAAAAAACAAAACAAAAAAAAGCACTCAGAAATGTTGGATTGCTGCAAAACTCGCCATGCAGTTATGTCTCAGGGAGATATGTAAATGATATTATTTCAATTACAGGTAATAAATTATGGGTGTGGTCTGATAAGACACTGGATCTTGCCACAAGAGGGCTTAAAAGATTTCCCCCTGCTGTTCTATAACAAGGCTCTCAAAGGCTACTTTTGTGTAGTGTACCTCTTGGTGAGAGATCATTGACTGCTAGACATGCCTCTCTGATGCACTCAAAGACATTTTGCCCAATTGACAGACTTTGACAGAGGGGCCACATCATTGAGCTGAGAGTTGCAGGGTGGTCGTTCTGTCAAATTACCCGCCACCTAGACCGTTCTGACCTAGCTGTTAGATGTTGGGAGCAGTGGTTCTGTGAAGGCATTACACACCCCTGTCTCTGTCTCTGCTTACCAGAAGGCAATTTGTTGTCGCAGTGCCCATTATGTGTCCTGCCATTGACAGCCCGACAGCCACCATTGCCTTGATATGCAGTGGTGTTATGAACAAGAAAACTGGACTGCTATGTACTGGAACCGTATGGTCTTCATTGACGAATTCAGGTTCTGTTTAGGATCAGACGGTCAGGTTTGAGTATGTAGGCCTCCTGGTGAGCGCTTCAATCCTGCCTTTGTTGTGGAGCAACACACTGCCCCAACTGTTGGTGTGAATACCTGGGATGTCGTTGCATACGACAGTCGGTTACCCCTAGTAGTGATACAAGGGTCACTAACAACTCAGCAATATGTGCAGGACTTCCTGAGCAAATGTGTCAAAGAGGCATGTCTAGCAGTCAACAAGTCAAATCACCAGGAGGTGTATTCACTACCCAAAGGTAAAATAAACTAGCGTTTCTTCCTCCAACCACAAATATTGTGGCACACTTTAGAGACAACATTTTTCTGCGGATTTGTAAAACGGTTAAACCATGTCCATTGCACAGAAGGGGCTCCCCTTTAAATCTCATCAGTTGTTTCTGAGGCGTGCTTTGCCCCTGAAATATTCCTTTCTTTCACCAACTTTCCTTGTGACTCTTGCATGTGTAAACAGAATAAAAGCCTCAACCACTATACTGTGGGACTGTGGTAGACTTGCGGTTAAGTCCTGGACACTGGACCAGAAGGTCCTGGGTTAAAATCTCACCATCAACTCTCAGCATAGTGTTAGCCTAACAGGGGCAGTGTTAGCATTTAACAACTTACAAATTGCAAGGCTATTTTTCTGTTGACATGTCTTGAGATCTTAAGCTTTTTATTATTTTTAAAGTTTAATCTGCTTATACAACCACTATATTCATATTTATACTCTTGAGTTGTCGGTATTCTTTTCCGTAGCATTATCTACTGCCATGTTGTTTTGGTGAAGCATATTGTGCTGAGTGAGGCTGCAGTGCATGATGGGATGCAGTACTTAATGAGGATTGCTCCCCCGGCATACTGGAAAGTACACCATCTGGGTATCTTTAGGGCACTACAGATTTTCATATTGGTCGCATACTACGTACTACGTTTAGGCAGATGTAGTATGTGATTAGTATGTAGCATGCCATTTTGAATATAGCCATTGTTTTTCCTTTGAATTGTTTTGCTATTCTGAATAGCCCTATTCAGATTGGATTTGTTTATCAGGAGGACATCTGTGATGGGATATTTAGACAACTACTCAGTGATAAAACTCTTATGTACTTATGGTAATAAAATTCCTGCAGGTCGAGCAAATGGGTTTGATCTCTATGAACTTGGTTGTAAACGTTGCATGTAACTGACTGAAAGAAATTGTGCTCATTTACACTCAAAGTATTTACTGTGCATATTTAAATCTGAAGTAGTGCTCTATACCTGTAGATGCCAGTAAGATTGCTCCATAATCAGCTGCTGTTATCTGGATTTTTAAAATTTCTTTTCCTCCTTCGTTGCTCGCCGAGTGACGTGACTAAAGGTGTCCTTGCATCCAGTCCACCTACACAGTGCAGTGATTTTAAAAACGTCTATTTGTAGATTTACAATTTCTCTGATTGACTTTCTTTCGCATGCTGGAATATCAGCAACAAAAAGCAGTGGTGAAATTGTGTTTTTTGTCTTTTTTTTTCCTCCTCTTTCATCTGTTTGTAAAGTTACAGACGTCCCATATGGACAGTCCTATCAGGGTAATGCTGAGTTTGGTGAATAACAGTAGGTACTTCTGACTGGGATTTTCTTATGGGAGGAAGGAGAAAAAATACAGACATGGCAGGTCCTTAGGTATATTTTAGTATAACTATAATTACAAGTGTTCCCAGATTTACAGTGGGGCAAAAAAAGTATTTAGTCAGCCACTGATTGTGCAAGTTCTTCTACTTAGAAAGATGAGATAGGTCTGTAATTTTCATCATAGGTACACTTCAACTATGAGAGACAAAATGGCTCTCACAGATCTGTAACTTATTTTTTAAGAAGCTCTCCTGTCCTCCACTCGTTACTTGTGTTAATGGAACCTGTTTGACCTCGTTATCTGTATAAAAGACACCTGTCCACATCCTCAAACAGTCAGACTCTAAACTCAAACATGGCCAAGACCAAAGAGCTGTCGAAGGACACCAGGAAGAAAATAATCCTAGACCTGCACCAGGCTGGGAAGAGTGAATCTTCAATAGGCAAGCAGGTTGGTGTGAATAAATCAACTTTGGGAGCAATTGTAAGCAAATGTAACTGGGGCCCTACGCAAGATTTCATCCTGGGGTGTCAAAATGATCATGAGAACAGTGATCAAAAATCCCAGAACTATACGGAGGGACCTGATGAATGACCTGCAGAGAGTTGGGACCAAAGTAACAAAGGCTACCATCAGTAAGACACTACGCCGAGAGGGATTCAGATCCTGCAGTGCCACGTGTGTCCCCCTGCTTAAGCCAGTACATGTCCAGGCCTGTCTGAAGTTTGCCAGAGAGCATATGGATGATCCAGAAGAGGATTTGGAGAATATCATGTGGTATAATATCAGAACTTTTTGTTATTGTTTGGGGCTGTTTTTCTGCAAAGGGGACAGGACGACTGATCCGTGTTAAGGGAAGAATGAACGGGGCCATGTATCGTGAGATTTCAAGCCAAAACCTCCTTCCATGAGTGAGAGCATTGAAGATGGAACATGGCTGGGTCTTCCAGTATGGCAATGATCCCAGACACACCGCTTGGGCAACAAAGAAGTGGCTCCGTAAAAAAAAAACATTTCAAGGCCCTGGAGTGGCCTAGCCAGTCTCCAGACCTCAACCCCATAGAAAATTTGTGGAGTGAGTTGAAAGACCGTGTTACCCAGTGACAGCCCCAAAACATCACAGCTTTAGAGGAGATCTGCATGGAGGAATGGGCCAAAATACCAACTACAGTGTGTTCTCATTTTGTCTCTCATAGCTGAAGTGTACCTATGATGAAAATTACAAACCTTTCTCATCTTTCTAAGTACAAGAACTTGCACATTCAGTGGCTGACTAAATACTTTTTTGCCCCACTGTACAATAGTGATATGTTTTGTCAATCCCGTCATAAACCAAGGAGTTTAATATATCCTGTATATATTATAGCCTAGCCTACCTTAAACGTGCTTAAACATTTACATGTAACCTACAGTTGGGCAAAATAATTAACA
The DNA here is from genome assembly GCA_025084515.1 of Ancistrus triradiatus. Taxonomy (NCBI): domain Eukaryota; kingdom Metazoa; phylum Chordata; class Actinopteri; order Siluriformes; family Loricariidae; genus Ancistrus; species Ancistrus triradiatus. Next base: position 715,399 of record JAJAGP010000004.1, on the reverse strand, counting down.
TAAAGCTTTTTTTTTTTTTAATAATAAACTGTTGACTATCTTGTGTAATTTATTAAATACTGTATCGAAAATGAGAAACAAAACGTGAATTCCACTGGCAAACTCTGGGCGCTACTGCTCAGTTGGCTGCTGTCCGGATGCCCAGCATATGCAGTAGGGTGTCATGCTGCACAGTGGTTCTCACAGTTTTCTTTTTGGTTAGCTGTTATCACTAACCTTCTTAGGACCAATGGTGACTTATTTGCACTAAGCATACTGTACAGTACATAAACACAGAAAAACACAAGAAACACAGTGAAGATCAATGGTCAGTTCATTGGCGGATTGAGTTGACATTCAAAATCATTCAAAAAACCAGGTCATTCTGATTGTGATTATGTTTGTTAAAGATCTGAATGTTCAACTTCGATCGAATTATGAAACTTAGAGTACAGAAATATTTGCAACTTGCATTCAGGAAGCTTTAAGGGTTATCATAATAGGACATTACAAATTCCATTTTAATGAATTAACTAATTTGAGATGCAGACATGATTTAGACTAGGTCCTCACTTGTCGGTGTTATTGAGACAATGCCTAGCTGACTTATGATCATCTGAAGCAGGCATTTTGGTGGTGGAGTCTGTGCTAGGGTGGCCTGGCTCGCAACACCTGGCCACATTTTACCAAACTGCAACGTTTGTATTCTTATTGTTATTTTTATCTCCCTTTTTTGCCTGCACGCCATTAATTCCCTCCCTTCTGTTCTCTCTCCTGTTTCCCTTTTGATCTCTTGATAGATATTCGATCTGATGGATGCCAAAGCTCGGCAAGATTGCATCAAAGAGATAGATCTCCTGAAGGTAAGAAACCAGAGGAGGGATAGAGAGCGGCGCCGTGTGCTGCTATTACGCTTTTCTAAAGACGCCTCTGCCGAGACCTTACACCAGAGAAATGGCTAGAGATAGAGGGAGAGAAAACAATTGATCTGCACCAGACGCACTGTTGTCTCTCCCTCTCTCTCTATCTCTTGCTTGCTCTCACACGTTCTCCGTTCTTTATTCCTTCATCTCATTTCATCTACCCTCCCTCTCTGTGTTTAAGGCAAGCATAGATCATGGGCTGCTTCATATCATTCCTTCAGGCTGAGATTGACTTTTTTTCAATGCCAAAACTATAGTTTTTATCTGTTTTCCGTAGTGTTTAGCATAGGGGTTGGAGGGCGTCAGATCAACAGCGTGGAAATTTTGCACAATCCATCATATTTCTTTTGATGTTGCACATCTTTTGCCTCACGTTTTCTCTCCTTTTTCTAAATGTACTGTTTGCCTTCATCAAACAGGCTTAGACAAGCTATAGCTGGCTCTGGAGCAAGAACTAACTAGCACATTAAAGGCAGGTCCAATAAGAGCAAGTGGTGGGGTGGTCAGGAGTTGTCTCACTGGACTGTTTGTCTCACAATCATGAGATCAACTCGCACGCAGCTGCTGTTCAGCCCTGTTCGGCTTCTCACGGTTGTCCACATCTGCACTGCCTCAATTTCACCCTGACCATTTTTGCTGAGTAATGATCAAACATTTTCAGTTACTTAGTTTATTTCCCTTTGGAACGTTTGCAGTGCATTGCAAAAGTTTGATACCCCTGGTCAGATGACATGTTTTTTAACATAGCCAAACTTTGTGGTTTCCACTTGTGGCTTTATTTCACCCGTTAAAATAAATAGAATTTTAATCTAATTATAATTTTTATCAAATTTTAATAGAATTGTAATCATGCACATCATCACGTTTGTTTGTTTTGATTCACTTCCACAGTGGAAGATGGATGCTCAAAAGCGTTCAAAAGTTGGGCTCCGCTTTGACAAAAAAAGGCAAAAAAAGGCTAAATGCATGTAAAGGAGGTTGCACCCTCCATCGTGGCAACACATCTAAGGTAGCAGCATGATATTGAGCTTCAGCAGGGCTGTGTTCGACCGACTGTGCTGTAACGATTACTGGTAGTAGCACATTCCTCAATAAGGTAGAAACTGCCAAGTTATTAAAACTAGCATACATATTACCAAGCCATATATGCAAAATGGAAAACCCATCTTACCTGAGTGGTGGTGATAAAGATGAGCAGAAAAGCGAATTGAAGAAAAAGTCAATGTAATGAGCATGACCAGCTGAGCTGATCCTTGTTTTTATTTTTTTTTGGTTGGTTTGTTTTAGTGTTCTATAATCAGCTCTAAAATCTTCATATATTGCTGACACAGAGTAATAATTATTCATGTATTCCTACACAAACATCTTTTGTAAATTCAATTAGTATTGCTGTCAGTTTGTGGGGTTACAGCAATGCTGTAAGGTTTGTGAACCTTGTAGTATGATCATCAACATCAGATGTTCAATTCTGTTTCAATTAAACAAATAAAATACATTTATTTATATATATATTATATATAGATAGATAGATAGATAGATAGTGGCAAAATTATGTATCCCTTAAGGGGAAATTAGAATCAGGTGTTTTCAATCACTGCATGACAATTAGGTTTGAATGGATGACAAAATATATCAAAATATAATTTTCAAAGTACACGTTTGTGGAACTGTATCATGGCCCTAACAAAGGAGATTTCTGAAGGCCTCAGAAAAAGAATCTTGATGTTTATAAGGCTGGAAAACATTACAAACCTATCTATACAGACCATGGACTCAGCCAGTTCAGTCAGATGCCATTTTCACTTTGGTCCTTTCATTGGTCATTTTCCAGAGTGGCTCTTTCACACACATAGCATACAGCCTGGGATGTTCAGACTTGTACTCACTACAAGAAATGTACTCTCTGCTTTAGGCAGGATGCACGTCATGATGCAAAAAGTAAAGTAGGAGTGCTTTGCTTACTTGGAATTGTTTGCAGTATCAATGAAAGAGTGCAAAGGAATATACAGGCAAGCAGAATGGTGTTTATTTTGGATTCATGCCAGTCACAGAAACATTATCAAACGCCCACTGTGACTTCCCTGGAACGTTACCTGCTCTTTTCACATATGGGCTGACTTGGACATTATCCGACTTGGAAAAGAGGCATTGCAGGCTAAAGTCCGGGTAACGTTTCGGACATTTTGCGTTCATACGTGCAGCTCCTCCGGGTAATGTCCCCAGAATTTCTTGTTTACAGTGCATGTGTGAAAGGGGCTAGACAGGTGTGTACAAATGGAGGTTATTCAAGGAGTGGTCAGCCAACAACAGTCCAAGAACAAGACCTGTAATAGTCTGTGAGGTCTCAGTATTCTTGAGACCAGCATCAGGATGACACTGAACAACAGCGGTGTGCATGATAGGATTGCAAGATGGTAGTTGATAACAGCTTCAACTATCAAAGTTGAAGCTGTTATGTATGGAGGAATGGGCTAACATTTGCTCAAAGCTGAACAAGTTATTGCTGAACAAGTTGGTACTGATACGCCAGATACTGAAATCAAATGTTCACATACTTTTGCCCCCTCCCAGTGTCATAGTGGATCATTTTCTTTAGTAAATAAATGGCCAAGTGTAATATTTTTGTCTCATTTGTTTAACCGAGTTCTTTTTATATGCTTTTAGGGCATGTGTGGAAATCTGATTCCGAGGTCATATTTCAGCAGAAATATGGAAAATTCTAAAGGGTTCTTTTAAGCACCACTGTGTGTTTATTCCTCAGTATGTGCTTGCAATGTAGAATGTATCATTTACAGTTTTTGGAGTTTGGGAACAATCTTAAACATTCTCCATTAGATATATGCATTTGTAACACCTTATTGTGATTCATAAAATGCAGAAGCTGATGGTAAAATTAGTTTTCAGTGTGATTAAAGGAAACATAGTGTTCCTTGATGATACTCCAGCCATGTTTGTGGGAGTACAAATATGTGTAACAAATGTACGGTTGTGTAAACATAGGCCTATATCAACTGGGAGTGGGAACATTTCTTTAATAAATGCCTCTGCCATGTCACTTTTCATCGCCACAGTGTTAGGCACTCTCTGTGCTCACGGCCCCAAAAGCCTTCTGTTCTTCTCATTCCATTCCCATTCTTGCAATTATTATTTTTTTTCTCTGTGCCTCCTGTCTGTTTCTGTCAACGTTGGCATTGTTTACCATGCCGGATGCTTCCGCTTATTGACCAACCAACAGGAAAAAGAAAGCGGAAAAACAGAGGAGGAGGGAGATTATGATCCGCACTACTGCTGCCTGACCCGTAACGTTAGCATCAGCTAGACATTGTTTGTGTGTTTATTTATTTCATTATTAAAATGACACATGGCTCAGCATAAGCTGGGGCAAAGCTGCCGGTCCTTTGGCTTAGATGTAGTGAAACATACCTGTATGTATTCCATGAGAATTTTTTTGTGGATTTTGTGTGTGCTTTTACAGACACTATTATCATGTTTCTCTAAGCTGGCATTATTTTTTGCTCTCTGTGGAGTCTCGTTAAAGTTTCCTTCTCTCTCGCCCACAGCAATTGAACCATCCCAATGTAATTAAATATCATGCGTCATTCATCGAGGAAAATGAACTAAATATAGTACTGGAGCTGGCGGATGCTGGGGACCTCTCACGTATGATAAAGGTATGGCTTTGTGTTAGAATTTTTTTTTCTATTGTGTCCTCATTTTCTGCACTGGAGCTATCTTAGTGTGAAATGAATGAGAGTGGCACTAAACGTTCAGCAAAGAGCCTACAGTGTACAACTATACAGGAATAGAAATGGTATACCAACAGCTCGCTGTGTAAAGTGTTTGATCTGCTGAGATTTTTATGTACTGAGGGGAAGTTACCAATGTATTTGCTAATGGTCAACCGATATGGGTTTTTAATTGCCAATGCCAGTATTTAGGGATCAGGGTGACCGATGGCCGAGATATAATGCCGGTGTTTATTTATTTATTTACATTTTGTAACTGATAAAGCTAATTAAATAAGACACAGAATTGCTGAACTAATTGGCTGTCTCTGTGTGCACTCTATCTTTTTTATAAATAAAAAAAAGAAATAAGTTTTATTACCAGGTAGCAGCGTCTTCTGGGGATCTAGAAAAATATGTAAATACTTGAAAAAATAAACAATGTTAGACTAGTGCACATGGTAGCAGCATATTTTTGTTTTTAATCCCAATCCCAGTTAAGAGCAGCAAGTTGTAATGCTGGAAACAGTCTTCATCTTCTCATAAATGGCTTCACCCTCACTGAATGTTCTCTCAGCATCTCTTTGTTTTTAGTCACTCAATAGTCCCAGTTTGAGCTGCAAGCTGTAATGCAGGAAACAAAGTTTCTCTGCATTTTCTTTTTGAATATCAGAATTGTGAACACACACACATCAGCCGATGCAGATGATCTCAAAATTGATTGCCTCGATTAATCGGTTGACCATTTAGTATGTGCATAGGCTGAGGTGAGGTTATGAGGTTAGGTGCTTTTGCTGTAGGGTTTTTTTTTTTTTTTTTTTAATGATGCCCATGTGGTTAGCGTTCCTGGCACTGATAAACTTTACAAAAACTACAAAATGAAAATGTACTTAACAAGAAAATCTGAAAAAAAAAAATCTCAAAGTTAACACTAGGGATGCACCGATATTGATTTTTTTGGGCCGATACGATAACTGATTATTAGCACATTGTTGATACCGATATTAAAACCCATTAATTAAAACTTTCTGTACTTACAAGCAGTTCACGTTGTAATCCACATATGAACTGCTGTTATAAGCTGGATCAGTCATTCATTTTACATAGCAATAAGTCAGGTAAATCAGACATGACTATTACTGTAAACAGAAGTTGCAGTTCTCACAAAGGAAAACGCTTTCATTCCATTTTATTTTCTGTCTTTAGCCAAAACAAAACCAAAGAATGTATTCAATTACACAACATTAACCTCTGGTGAGAAGAGTATTTCACAATAGAGGTTGTACTTGACAAAACTAAATATCTCCTTTTTTCCTTTGAACTGTAGTTACAGGAACAGTCTACAGTTGTGGCCTACATAAAACACAGGCAGAATGTATGGCTTGGTTATCCCATATGAAAATGGAAACAAAACAACATTCAGAGAATGAGTGAAAGTAATTGAACTGCTTTTGAAAACTTTTTTTGAAAACAAACATCAAAAATAGAAGGAGCAAATAGTAGTGCTCTGCTACTTGGAGAGCATGAGAGGCAGGTTTTTCTTTACCAAAATAAGCATTTCTGCTGTTACGTTTCTCATCCACCACATGACCAGCAGCAGAGAATAAACGTTCACTATCAACACTGGTTGGCGGGGCTGACAGATATTTTCTTGCAGCTTGGCCCAGGGCAGGGGAAACGACTTTTGTTGTTCCTCCAATATCCAAAAGGACTTTTATTCCTGGGAATGAGGGACTCAGCCAGGTAACTCTGAATCTAAGAAAAACACGAGAGCTCAGGGAAACCAAACCTAATGCGATTCAGTGATGTAGTCAGTCTGTTGAGGCTAGACTGCATTTTATATGCTTGTTTACTAAGAGACAGAACTATAGATTTAAAATCAGCTTCAGTTTAATTTATTTGTGTGACTGATAGCTTATGAAATGTGCTGAAGTTACAGTAAGCTCTTCTGTACGGTTGCCGGACTCTGTTCTTCTTCGAATGAACTGTTTTCCTGAATAATTTCGTGGTTCTTGTGCTGTATCACCGACAGAGTCGCTACAACCAGCAGCAGCGTCATGCTCATTGAGCTCGGTCATACATCCCACCTGTTCTCGCAACATTTCTATTGCTTTCGGTTTTGTTTTGGAGTCAAAATAGCGATCCTTATACCTAGGATCCAGTACCGTTGCAAACAGATACAAAGGTTCTGTACCAATGTGTCGGAATCGTTCATTTACTGCTAGCAGCGAAGTTTCTTTGGTTGTTTTCACTCCGTGGTCAGATTTGAGTGTATTTTTTAACAGACGTTTCAGTGCCTCTATCGAGGGGATCACATCTGACGCTAGGGCCGTTGATGAGCTGATTTCTCATGTCAAATGCTCAAATGGTCACCACGTTCTCAATAAGCATCCACTGATTCAGTGATAGACTCGTCGGTGTCTCGTGATCTGCCGCATATGCAGCTAGCACCCGCTTCTGTTCCAACAAGCTCCGCATCATATATAACGTGCTGTTCCACCTCGTGGAAATATCTTGTTGAAACACAGTAGTTTTCGTCCCCAATTGTATCTGCACTTCTTTGAGACGGGAGCTAGCAAGATGAGTGCTCTTAAAACGACCCACTAGCTTTCTCCCGATGGACACGCAGCCCGAAATGCTTCGTTGGCTTAGTACACCTTCGTAACAGCCAGCTGCAGAGTATGTGCTATGCAGCCCAAGCTAGCAAGCCCACTCTCCTCCATAGCCTTTGCCATATTGCGACCATTATCTCTGATAACAACGTGCAAGATTTCCTTCGTTATGTTCCACTTGCATTTCTTCAAAAGAAGCGGAGACTGATGTTGCCGTATGTGAAGTACAGAACTCCTATACGTGCAACATCGCCTTTTTCATTTGAAAATCTTCATCGAGCCACTGAACGGTTAAGCTTAACATGCTTATTGTTCTAACATCCGAAGTCCATATGTCAGTGGTAAAGTCTTTGACATGAGCTTTGATTAGGTCGTGTATGTGTGAGGGGAGCGACGACGTAGAGCCGGCAGAGCAACGTCTGAAAAATAACGACGGGAGAGTGTAACGCGGTTCCAAACATTCAGTCAGAGGAATCCCTGATCCTCCACAACGGGAAATGGTTGGTCATCAAGAGCCATTAATTGAATGATTCTGTCTGTGATGGCTCTAGCTTTCGGATTGTCTTCAGCAAATTTTATGCCACTTTCAAATGCCTGTTTTATAGGCACAACTGTTGCTGCTGTTCCTGTTTTCTTGCTGATGCTAGCTGCCTCGTATTCTTTATATAAATCAGTGGAATGATGGCTTCTGAAATAACTGACTAGATTAGTGGTATTGAAAGTTCTTACTTTATTTCCTCCTCGTTGTACTTTAGCCTAACATTTGTTGCAAACTGCAGTTCTGTTGTTCTCTCCTGAAACTGAAAAACTTCCACACAGCAGATATTTTCACTGTGCAGCGCATGAGCCAGAGTGTACGTGCGTCAGTGCGCATGCGCAATCTACTACTACTACTGATTCACATAAGATGGCAGAAAAAGTAGCTTTAGTTATATTTTAATTCTGGTCTTGAATGTTTTAAAACCAAACCGTATTTATAGCAATGATGCTTCTTTTGACAAAAATTACTCCCTTTTAGTTTAATCAGAGGAATCATCATCGTCATTTAACTTAAATTCCAAGTCATTAAAAGGTTTTTGCCAACATGAGCTTAGCAGTACTGGTTTATGACATTTATCAGTATAACTGTAATCTAACAGGTAAACGGTTTGCTTGTAGCAATCTTGACAACCCTGCAACTCACACAAAGTGCATGGTGTAAGTTCAGTACGAGTTCCTCAGGAGACCGCAGCCATTATAGGAGGACCGAGGAAATTATGAGAGTGAGAGCTTCAGCACAACAGAATGTAGCAGAATCTAAACAGAACCCAGTTATGAGCTGCCATGTACTACAGTTATTAGCTATCACGTGTTATGAAGTGTCTTTACATGAAGGCAGGCCCTGTGTGCTTAAAACAGTATGTTTCACAGTGTAATCCCCAAAAATAGCTAACATCATGAAAGTGTGTGTGTGTATGTGTGTGTGTATATATATATATATATATATATATATATATATATATATATATATATATATATATATATATATATATATATATATACGCACGCACACAAATAAATAAGGTCATGCCTTATTTTAAACAGATATCAGCTGTATGATTTATTTTTTTTGCCTTAGTTATTTATTTTAGTCCACACCTTCCTCTTTCCTTTCTGTCCACCTCCAAATTCAAATGAAAGCAAATGGCCCCTTTATTTGCATGCACTTGCAGAATATTGCATGTGCTGTGTTTGCTTCTTCAAGGCATGGAGGGGGCTGCCTCGCTCCCCCATTCACATCAAACAAGTCTCTGATATGCAAATGTGAAGGTCCGGGGAAGAATAGATCCACTGGCTTTGTTTGGGCCAAGGTTTCCAGAGCTCGAGTCTGCATGCTGTTCCGATCCTTTCACTGAAGCGATTGCGTTAAAGACAGGCAAGGCAAGCATTTGCATGATGAAATACTAAATTCCCCTCAAATAACCCAGACAATACATGCATATATTTCCTGCCCCATTTACCTGTTAACAAGGGGCCTCATTTCATTATTGGTGACTCAGTTACTTAATCAGTAAGCAAAACGTCAGATAATTACAGTGTTGTTTTCCTTAAATATGCTTCATTTGGCTAAATTGCACAACACTGAATTGACTGCGCATTTGAAGCCATGTTCATTACCACTCCAGCACCTCCTTTGGGCTAAATGGAGAACAGCGAGTGAGGTGGTGCTAAAAGCGTAAGGACTTTCCTAAACACTCTCTTAATGGCATCCTAAGACATTTTGCCAAAACTTCTAGCCACTTGAGAACCTGAAGTACATTTGAGGAAGCATATGTTTAGCTCTTACTCGCTTATTGTACCCACTTCTGTGAAGCTGCCCCCCCTTTTGATTTAAAACATAATTTAAATACTGCTGTTCATTTGTGCTGCTTCCATTGATATCAAAGTAAACACCACATTTTATTACCTGTGATATCACACATTCCCCATCAGAGACCAAATCGAGCCAAAATGGGCTCCGTCATTAGTGCTGCATTAGTGCTGGTTTGTGCAGTTAAAATAAACATTTATGCTATTTTAATTCTTCAGTTATAACGCCATTCATTTTGGTGACATTGGAAGCCCCCCCATAAGAGATTATGTTTTGTTTCTTAAAAATGGAAGCGGCACAAACGATACTTTCTACAGCACAAACGCAGCACAAACTAACAGTACTATTTCAATTCCGTTTTTTGTCCAATTCAGGTTAATGTGGGAAGAGGGGGAGTTTATCGCAGGGCACATGCACAAATATGTTTGTCTTTGTACTGTGGGGATTTTCCTTGACATTATATTACTGTAGCTAATAAATTCTACACCCATATCTAATCATTTTTAAAAGAAATTAACAGGTTTAACAGGGTAAAAAGTGTCAGGTCTTTTCATCATTTGGTGCTTACAACATATGTATGGGTATCCACTGTTTAACATCCATCCATTCAAGGACCGTTTGCTTCAACGGCTGAGGTCTTATAAATCATAAATTATTATAGGAAATGGAAGTCTGTCTTTTAACTCGTTTGAGTCATAAACAGATTCAAAATGGAAACTGTACACTGCTGTCCAATGTGTGATGTTAGAGTATACAGTACTGTACTGAACTCTAATTACCATATGTTACTTCATAATTATAACAGACTCCTATGTTAATTGCTTATTTATGTACTGGCAGCTCATTATTTTAATGCACTCCAGTGCATTGTATTTTAGTTCTTCTGCCCAGCTGGTCACACAAGCCAATCAACACTGCATGTCCACGAGCAAAGGCAGGAGTTAGTTTAAAAGCAGCAGAAGTTCGTCATTTGCTGGAAAGCTAGACTAGACTAGAGACTGGTCTAACTTGGTTGATGTGTTTAGAAACCTTTTTGTACAAGTTACATGTGGTTGTGTGGATGAATTTCTGCTGCTTATTTATGACAAGTTGTAAGTGGCGTTCATAATTGTATTTGCCTGTCCTATTGGAAGTAGTACTCCTTTGTTCCCTCACTACCTATGTATTCTCTCTCACCTATAACTATGTAAACTGTCTTGGATTCACTCATTGAGTCTCTGTTTCTGGCTGATCTTCCATGCTGTTCATAATATGGTCTGTCAATGCATTTTTGGCTTTTGTCAAACAAAAGTATCAGTTGTTTCAATCACTCATCAATCAGCCATGTGTTCAGACGGATCTCCGACACATTTGCGTATCTTTTGCACAGTTTGCTTGTGGAAATACCCTTTATATTTACGTTACAGTAGCATAAAAAGACTGTGACTATGGTAATGTCTGGTCAAACTTCTTGTTTCACAGAATGTAATGTGGACATTAAACTGCTCATACCTTTAAATGACACTTGACCCCCGAAACAAAAAACCAACAGCCCTCGCCCCAACACGCTCTCTCTCACACACATACTGGTACAGTTTAGAGTCACCAGTTGAACTAAAGCATGTGTGGATTATCGAGAGAAAAAACCCCAAACGGATGTGGAGGTTGTTAAGAGCTTCTTTCCTTTCCTTTTGCTCTCAGACTGTATAAGCAATGCTTTGTCCATCCTGCATAATGGTCTCATTTTATATGACCTACAGTGACCTGTGCATCTTGAGAACAGGAGCACAGAACACATCCCTCTGAACACATCCTTGCCTGCAAATGCACCATTTCCAGGCACTGTGCTTTGGCGAGGTACAGCTTAGACTTGATGCTGGAATACAGTGCTTTCTTTTACGTAAACACTTTTACCTCAACTCCTGTTAAAGATGCCCACATCATCACAATAAACCATAAGGTAACCTAGACATTCCTCAGTTGACTATGCTGATCTTACACTTTAGAGACTCTAATTATGAAGGTACTGTTATAACAACAGCTTATTTGCTTGGGTAATTGGAAAAATATCCACTCATATTAACCCAGATTTGCCAAGTGAATCAATATTAACCCAGGTGTTTGTTATTCATTTTGTTATTATTAATATTAAGCTAGTTAAATGACTTGCATGAAGGCAGATAATTCATTAATAATCAGATTAATAGTTCAGTTGGAAAAGATGTTGATGAAATGAATAATTGTATACGGTGGGTAGTACTTTTGTATGATCTGTTAAACAGAAGAATAATATCCATAATAGAATTAGCAATATCTAAGAACTTGGTAAAGTTATTGCAATTAGTGAGTGCATTTACATGTACTTAATACATCGAGAACTGCAGAAAGTTCTATTTTCTCAATAATCTGATCGAGTATACATGCCCTTGAGTAATCAGATAATGGGAAACCGCCGGGTTTACGTGACTCGGGCAATAATCGGATGTCTCACAAGATGATGTGACATAAGCTTTAACCTTTAATATTAAATAATGAAATTCTTCATTTTCTCAAAGTATATGCTGCATTTGAGTCTCCACAAAATTTTTGATAGCTGATTAGCGCATGCTGCATTTAATGCCAGGGTTGCCAGATCCCTGCGAGTTAAAAAAACAACCAACCAGTTATATGGAAGCTAATTTCAAAGAGAGCGACGTGTCTAAGAATAAACAGAAAGAGACTGAGAAAACCGATTGAAATCATAGTATGGGTATTTATGCTCTGAGAAATCCGATGACTGAGCTCAAATCCAGCTGTCTTTACTGGCTTTCCTCATCTGATTTCTAGATTAGGGTATGCTGTATACTTGACCACTTAAATAACAGCTGCCGAAATCTGACTATGGTCAGATGATTATTCATTCATTCACTATCTTATCCGTTTAATCCCTTTCAGGGTCGCGGGAGAGCCGGCGCGACAGGGAGCAAGTCAGCAACAACCCTAGACAGGACACCAATCCATTGTAGGGCTACGGTCAGATGATTAAGTGCATGACCGATACACATTTGTCCGAAGTTTAGTGTGGAATAAACTGACTGGTCTCCTCACTTTAAACCCTCACATGACCCATCATCAGTGCCTGACCTCAATACTTCAATACTCAATACCTCAAAGTCAGTAGAAGGGAATCCATACAGTCAGTCATGTTCCAAGATGTAGTTAAAAGGACAGTAAGGGTGGTTATAGTAGCACCTCCTTATTGCTCATGATATAAGGATGTTTAACATTGACATTCTGCACATATAGTGGGGATGAAAAATCAGAGACCACTAGTGAAAATGCTTGTGTGTAGCATTTTCAAAATTTAATGCAGTGTTCTTCATTAAAAATAATATAATCAGCAATTCATTGAGTGAAAGCTGAATCTTTAGTAAATATAATAAATATGTATATTTCAGAATGTACATACTTACAGGTATGCGCTGTTTAACGACTGCATTACGCTGACCGAAATAGATATTAACTCGACATTGTTATAATCTCGTAAGCCGGGTTTCCTTCAAATGTTTCACAAATGTTTAGATGACGCATGCTATCATGATTAGGGGTGGCATTGAAACAAACCTGAATGGAGGAATTTAACTCGATTTTTAGTGGAATAATCTTTTTAGCCATTTACAATCCTTTTTATCTGCTTTCAATGCCAGGCAGGATGAGCAGTGGCCCAGCTAATGAGGGCTGAAATGTGTCCATTATTTTTTCCGTCAGTGTGCATGAGGCGGCTATCTTTAAAACATCCCACCTCTTCATTCACTCATTCACTTGTAATCACCATGTAATCAGTTACAGTGATGCTTAAGTTTTTTAGAATTTTCCATATTTCTGCATAAATAAGATCTAAAACATCACCAGATTTTAACAAGTCCTAAAAATTGATAAAGAGAACCAAGTTAAACAAGTGAGAAAAAAATATTATACTTGGTCATTTATATATTGAGGAAAATGATCCAATATTTCATATTAGTGAGTGGCAAAAGTATGTGACCCTCTAGGATTAGCAGTTAATTTGAAGGTGAAATTAGAGTCAGGTGTTTTCAATCAGTGAGATGACAATCAGGTGCAAGTGGGCACCCTGTTTTATTTAAAGAACAGGGATCTATCAAAGTCTGCTCTTCACAACACATGTTTGTGGAAGTGTATCATGGCATATTCAAAGGAGATTTCTGAGGACCTCAGAAAAAGATTTGTTGATGCTCATCAGGCTGGAAAAGGTTACAAAACCATCTCTAAAGAGTTTGGACTCCACCAATACATAGTCAGACAGATTGTGTACAAATGGAGGAAAGTCACGACCATTGTTACCCTCCCCAGGAGTGGTCGACCAATAAAGATCACTCCAAGAGAAAGGTGTGTAATAGTTTTCGAGGTCACAAAGGACACCAGGGTAACTTCTAAGCAACTGAAGGCCTCTCTCACATTGGCTAATGGAACAATGAATTCTGAATTATATCAGAGAATTCTAAAGGAAAATGTCAGAACATCTGTCCATGAACTGAATCTCAAGAGAAGGTGGGTCATGCAGCAAGACAACGACCCTAAGCACACAAGGCGTTCTACCAAAGAATGGTTAAAGAAGTATAAAGTTAATGTTTTGGAATGGCCAAGTCAAAGTCCTGACCTTAATCCAATCGAAATGTTGTGGAAGGACCCGAATCAAGCAGTTAATGTGAGGAAACTCAAAAACATCCCAGAGTTGAAGCTGTTCTGTACGGAGGAATGGGCTAAAATTCCTCCAAGCCGGTGTGCAGGACTGATCAACAGTTACAGGAAGCGTTTAGTTGCAGTTATTGCTGCACAGGGGGGTCACACCAGATACTGAAAGCAAAGGTTCACATACTTTAGCCACTCACTAATATGTAATATTGGATCATTTTCCTCAATAAGTAAATGCCCAAGTATAATATGTTTGTCTCATTTGTTTAACTGGGTTCTCTTTATTTACTTTTAGAACTTGTGTGAAAATCTGATGATGTTTTAGGTCATATTCATACAGAGTTACAGAAAATTCTAAAGGGTTCACAAACTTTCAAGCACCACTGTATACATTATTTTAACAGTCATGTTTGCATTCAGTCAGGTCGACTAATCATATCGAATTGTAACAAAACTGATTTTGTTTTGTTTTTGGTCTGATCAGGTGGATCGAAATCATGTGACTTGATCTGTCAATCACAGCTTAATATGTCATTGGTTAGTCAAAAAACCCTTTTCCATCACCTTTTTGCACATTTCAGCAATAACAATATTCTAACTTTTCCACCTCGTCTTGGAGTAAAACACTTTTTCCGATATTTTTATTTATTTTTTTATTTTTTTTGGAATTTTTCCATTCAGATTTTTCTGTGTGCAGTTTTAAATATGTTTTAAATATGTGTCAGAGATACCATCTATGCAGCATCTCTAATGCCACAGCATTTTTAATTCATGGAATTTCACAATAATTTTAGAAAATACAGTAGTGTACTGTTACGACCATGTCTAGGGGAAAGTACTAATGCTGTAATGTTTACAATAGGACAGGTACGAACACTATTTACAGCTTGTTACAAATAAGCAGTGGAAACTCATACACACAAACATGCACAAAAAAGTGTCAATACACCAACTGAGTTAGAACAGTCCGTAGTCCAAATGAGAGCTAATGAGCAAAGCCAGTTCGGACTTTGGACTGCAAACCCACAGTCCAAAGACACCAGTTTGCATGGGTTCACCAAAATTGGACAACAGGATTGGAAGAACATTGCCTGGTCTGATGAGTCTTGATTTCTGCTGCAACATTCGGATGGTTTGGTAAGAATTGGGCGTAACCAACATGAAAGCATGGATCCGTCCTGCCTTATGTCAATGCTTCAGGCTGCTGGTGGTTTAATGGTGCGGGGGATATTTTCTTAGCACATTTTGGGCCCCTTAATACCAATCAAGCGTGATTTAAATGCCACAGCCAACCTGAGTACTGTTGCTGACCATGTCCATACCTTTATGATCACAGTGTACCATCTTCTGTTGGCTATTTCCAGCAAAATGATATGCCATGTCATAAAGCTCAGATTATCTCAAACTGGAGCATGGCAATGAGTTCACTGTACTCAAATGGCTTCTGCAGTCACCAGATCTCCATCCTGTAGAGCAAGTTTGGGATGTGGTGGAATGGGTGATTAATATAATGGATGTGCAGCCGACAGATCTGCAGCGACTGTGTGATGCTGTGATGTCAAAATGGACCAATATCTCTGAGGAGTTTCCTGCATCTTGTTGAGTTTATGCTATGAAGAGTTAAGGCAGTTCTGAAGGCAAAATGGGGTCCATCCCAGTACTAGTAAGGTGTACCTAATAAAGTGGCTGGTGAGTGTATACAAATTTTTGGAAGTTCCCTCGGAAACTCAGTTTGTTTTCTTTACCTGGCGCAGGGCGTCTTCTTGTACCATTGATTCGTTAATGTTGAATTCTCTCACAGCTGCTCTATGACCATGTTGTACTGCGTGACTGATAGCGTTGTGTTTGAAATCCGCTTCGAAAATGAATGAATGAATGCACACACCCTAATGCTGAAGCACATACCGTATTACTCCACAATGCTGCGCACTACGGTTGCCGAAAGCTTCGTAATTTACCAAGACCGTGCTAAAACATTTTGACAGATTTATGAGCGCCGTGTACCATCTACAATCGGTTCTAGGTCAGAAAGCACAACAAGAATTAATTCATACATTAGACGCACCGCATTTTAAGGCGCACTGTCGATTTTTGACAAAGTTAAAGGATTTTAAGTGCGCCTTATGGTCCGAAAAATACGGTAAATAGAGAAACATTCAGTGACTACTCAAAAACTTAAACCAGTGACATTATGATTCATTAGGAGGCACATAAGGAGGTGCCCCATACTGGAGGAGTTGGGGAGTAAACTAGGTGTCACCTTTTCATTACTTGGCTCCTGTTAATGGAATTGTGTCACACTTCACAAGGTGACCCTTACATCACTGAGAGTATGGTTCTAATTAGTTTTTTTTTTCTCAACTCTTTGAACTAGAGCCTCACTCTGTCAAAGCAGCTTACACTATTTACCAAACATTTTATCAGATTGCTAAGTTACTGCATGACTGAGTGCTTTTGAGTACTATAATTTAGAAGGTAGGGTTAGGATATGTCATCTAAGGAAAGATGTGTAAATGTTAGTAGAAGTACACGTCAAGTCTTCCTGTGGTTTAGTTCTTAAGGATTTTCCACAGAAAAGCCTTTGTGTAGGCCTGAACCTAAAATGGCACTGGTGAATGCTTGTTTTTCAGTGAGGTGTGTGATCTTTCTTTCTCAGCATTTCAAGAAACAGAGGAGGCTGATCCCTGAAAAGACTGTATGGAAGTACTTTGTTCAGCTGTGCAGCGCGCTGGAGCACATGCATTCCCGACGCGTAATGCACCGAGGTACGCACACGTACATGAACATTCACCTGTTGTCATGCGTAAATAAAACAGAATGGAAACATTGAAGTGAGTAAAGTATAGTAATACCTGTTGATTGGAAAACTAATTGAAGTAGATCACATTTCAAATGCCTTGTTACCTCTACCTACACCATGTGCTTTCATTGTATGCAAGTCTTACTTATGAGGTAGTAGTTGTTGTGTTATATTGTATATATACGTGGTACTGTGGTAGCCCAGTGGGTAAGGTACTGGACTCGGGACCAGAAGGTCCAGGGTTCAAATCCTACCTCTGCCAAGCTGCCACTGTTGGGTCCTTGAGCAAGACCCTTAACCCACAATTGCTTGGATTGTAAGATTGTACCAATTGTAAGTCGCTCTGGATAAGGGCGTCTGCTAAATGCTGTAAATGTAATGTAAATATATCAGTCCAAACCATGCCACAGATAACAGACAGGCAGTTGGACCAATCAGAAAGCTGACTGTTTAATACATTTTGCATTATATGTACACTAACCAGCCACTCCATTAGGTACACCTTGCTCGCACCGGTTGAACCCACTTAGCCTTCAGAGCTCCCTTAATTGTTTGTGATGTAGGTTCAACAAGATGGTGGAAACATTCTTCAGAGATTTTGGTCCAAACTGACATGGTCGCATCATGCAGTTGCCTGCGCATCCATGATGTGATTCTTCTGTTCCACCACATCCCAAAGTTGCTCTACTGGATTGAGATCTGGTGACTGAGAGAGCAGTTTGAGTACAATGACCTCCTTGTCATGTTCATGAAACCAGTTCGAGATGATTTGAGCTTTGTGACATCCCCACACCCCTATACCACCAACAGCAGCCTGATCTGCTGATACAAGGCATAAAGGATTCATGCTTTCATGTTATTTATTCAGTTCTGACCCTACCATTCAAATGTCACAGCGGAAATGGAGACTTCTCAGACCAGGCCACATTTTTCCAATCTTTCAATTTTTCAATTTTAGGTTCAAATTGTAGCCACAGTTGCCTGATCTTAGCTGACAGGAACAGCACCCGGTGTGGTGTTGTGCCGCTGTAGCTCATCTGCTTCAAGGTTTGATGTGTTATGTGGTCAGAGATGCTCCTGTACCTCAGTTGTAACGGGTGTTTATTTGCTGTTGCCTTTCTATGAGCTCAAACCAGTTTGGTCATCCTCCTCTGGCATCTACAAGGCATTTTTGCCCAGGAAACTGCTGCTCACTGGATATTTTCACTTTTTCTGACCATTCACTGTAAACCCTAGAGATGGCTGTGCGTGAAAATCCCAGTAGATTTTCAGTCTGTCTAGCACCAACAAAGTCACTTAACACGGAGTTTACTGGGATTCCTCATTTCTGAGGACATGTCCATCCTTTGCCCGAGGCACCCGGGGGCCTTTAGCGACTGTTCATATGTAAATGCATGTCATGGCAGCAGTGGAGTCAGCAGAGAACATGAAATGAATGCATGAATTCGATATCTCTGGAGCTGTTTCTTTAATATTTTGGCTCTGATTTAGTAAGATCTTGAATAAAGAATATGCATTTGTTTAAGCAGATTGCTAGATTGTCCATGTCCTTAGTAGACATGTTGTTTTTGCTTTACTAAGAATAATTCATAACACAAACACAGGACATGGAAAAACTATAGGTAAATGAAAATGTACATTTTATATTTAGACCATTGTTTAAATAATTATCAACATTTTTAGCATTACACATGCAATCGCTAACTGTGCAGGTAAGACTAAACTGGAACTGTGATGACTCAGCAGTTACGGTATAGGGCTACTAATCACAAGGTCCATGGGTTAAGTCCTAGCAACCTTAGGTTGTACATTTTAGAGTTATATTAGTTGTAAGTCACCCTGGATAAGAGAATCTGTCGAGTGACTAACTGTAAACTGGTACCACAACGGGCTTCTATACTGGGATTTTTACCAGTAGAGTTATGTAAAATAAATGATGAGGTGAATGGCTAAAAGACAAATGCAGAACATTAAAAGTCAACAAAAATCCACGTCCTCTGTCACTAAATGTAGCAATTTGAGAAATCTGTTCTTTGTCTGTCTCTGAAACTTATGGTTCATTCTTGTAGCCTCCACCACTCCAACTGCTGCCATGGTGTGACCTGCACATCAGATTAGTACGTGGCCTTTATGCAAGTTCATTTTCTTACACAATCAGCATAATGGAAAGAACTTGGTGAATCACAGAAGAAGCACTAAATAAACCTCCGTATTTGGACCATTGTTCAGAAATACAGAGTTGCATATTTTAATAGGGCAAACGCGCAAAACGTACAGAATGTTGTTTAGCATATTCAAAGGAAGCAAGCCTCTATTGATCTTGCAAATGGGTGATTCTGCAATTAGGGGAACCTTTATGTTTCCAGGTTATAAATTCATGTTAGAAATACAACAAAGTAAATAGCTTAGGTATTAAATGTATCACTTATTGCTTCACCAAAAAACCTTTTACACCAAAATCAATACGATTTCCATGTTATAAAGAATCAGTACTTTGCTGCTTTGGCCTTGTCCCCAACCCAAACCCATTTTTAAAAATAGATTTAATTATGAAATTAATTTTATAGAATTTATAAAATTATAGAATTTGCAGAAATTGTAGAATTAAAATGATAAAAAGTGATCAGTTCATTAAAAGAAAATCAATGTGCTTTTCTAAAAACTTAAAAACACAATGTGTTATTTTTGTTAATATCTACACAACCTTTGCATAATTTTGAACATTTCATTATCGCCGCCAAATTACTGTCATTACTACAACAGCCTATGATTTCTGTAGCGAATTATTTGAAGGTAACACTTGTTTGTCGTACCCGTGGGACCAAAGACTGACATGGGAGAACATGTTAGCCATGAGAGAAGAGTGATTTTGTGAGTAATTTAACCATGGATACCTTCCGATCACAGAATGGGTCATTAGCATTTGTGCCATTATGTACCATTTCTGCACATTTATTTATATGTATTTAAAGTGCATCTTCTGTGCTTTCTGTTGACTAATGTTAACAAGTCCATGACTTAGCAACTTTCTTTTCTTGAAAAAGTGAAAATTGCCATTGACATGACTTCTATACAAGTTCCATTACAACCATCAAGTTTTTTACAGCATATAAACAATATCTTGATATAATTCAAACAAAATTAGTAATAATTCTAAGATGGTAAAAAGAGCCTCCAGTTGAAGAATCACCCAAATGAGGCTAGCACATTTTTATTTATTATCAAGACTGCATATGGCAATACACAGACAGAGCTTCAGGAAATCAGGATCTCAGGTGGAAAAATACACGGAAGTCTCAGATGACCTGTTCTTTAACTGTATAATAACCCTGCCCCATGTTCTGTTATTCACCACCTATACATGCATCAGTTTCACACCCGAGTCATTCCATTCAGATCTGATTCACTAGATCACTCCTTGGCATTCAAATGTATGTCTGTGTTTCTTATTGCTAGGATGCCTCATGTCCCGAGGTGTTAAACTTGAAACAGTACAGGGTGCCTAGAAGCATATGGTTCTGATAAACACATGCTCGTGTGCGCGCACACACACACGCACACGCTCGCAAAGAGCCCGCTCTTAAAATGAGATGTCTAACACTGCCTTCCTAGTCTATTAAAGGTGATTTATACCTACAGCCTGCTTCCTTTTCCTGATTTAGTCATGTTTCCTTTGGTTTCGTCTAGGCCATGTCATTTTTGTGTCTTTTATGGAACATTTTTTGGTTTTTCACTGGCCCTGTGTTTCTTTTCCTTCTTTTTTTGTGCCTGCGTCTGACAAACTATTCCATTTGTTTTGTGTTTGTCCTTAAAGATATTAAACCAGCTAACGTTTTTATCACGGCCACTGGAGTGGTGAAACTGGGTGACCTGGGTTTGGGCCGCTTCTTCAGCTCCAAAACCACAGCAGCACACTCCCTAGGTGAGCACCATGTCTTTCTCCTTCTCTCTTTAAAGGTACAAGATACTGTAGACAGAGCAGCTTGATCTCCCCTAATACAAACAAACAAACAAAAACCTAGACAGGTTAGAGTGGAAAGGGCCTATAATCACACCTGAGCAGCTTGGTGTTTCATTAGGCCTTGTGGTGTTTCACAGAACCATGTGTATGTTATAAAGCTCCACTTCCCGTCTGCCCCCAGGGACAGTTGGTAGCAAAGCGTTTCAGGATCTATATCCATTTCATTGAGCACTTAAGGCCTTCCTGTTGCCCCGACCCCTTAACCCCTGTCCTTAAGTTGTATGTAGGGTGAGTGACCATGAGTGGAAAAAAGTGAAAAAGGATGGAAGGGAAAAATTAGCTAGGTAATGCCAGGCAGTCCGTCTAGTGCACCTCATGATTTAAGTCACGTTTGACTTTAAAAAGGAGACTTTTATGGATTATCGTAGTCGCCTCACCTTGTTAAATAAGACTGACTGGGAAGCTGCTGTGCTGTGTGTGTATGGTCAGTATTAAGAGCTAAACCTTAATTTCCTCTGTTTGCAGTCTAACAACCTGTGCCCTTGGTACAGAAATAGGTTTTGTGGAAAGATTTATGCAAGGTTTTAAATGAACGGCATTTAAATGTCAATGAGGAAATGTTTGTAATTGTAAGATTTACAGTAATAAATACTAGGGGTGTGTGATGTGTGTGTGGTAATATCTTAATTTCTAATTTATTGACGTGAAAACTGACATTATCAATCACTCACTCACTTTGCCAAAAAAACAACCCAGTCAACAAACTGCACCAGGAGGCAATACAGAGACATCACCGTAGTCATATTCTATGTCATAATATTTAATTGCTAGACGTTGCTCATCCTCAGTCTCATGAAGGCGGCTTGGCTTTGAATGTTCATGCTGGATGGAATGTTGATGTCGATGTTGGATGGCTGTTGCCCAAAACATGGCAATCTGCAGACTCTGTTGGAAATCAGTTGCCCTTAAAGACAGCTCGACAACTAACTAATTTCACATCCTCCAAACTATTCATCATGCAGAATATCAAGGTTATGACAAACTTCGGGAACCAGCTGTCCCCGACAGGCCTAAACCAGCTGAGGTACCAGCATAAAAACACACTCAGCAAACTTTAGCAAAATCATTGTGCCTTACGACAAGAAAAGCAACAGATGGCAAGACATAAATTCCGGCACCATTTACATCACAAGAAGTCATGGTGCCAATTCAGGCGCTTGAGGGAGACGAGTTCGAACAGCTTTTTAATACTTTAGACTCAATGTACACTGCCATAATATTGTCTAATTATCAGAAAGTATCGAGATATCATTTTTTTTGTCAATATTACACACTCCTAATAATAAATACAGAAGGTGTAACGTATTTGTGTGCAGCTTTTAAACTTAAGAATTCTACATTCTCTTTTATTACACCTAACCAGAGATTACTATTAAAATGAAGCACTCGGTAGAGTTTTAATTGTGTACTTTTCATTCTTACTTAAACAAATTCATTTAAAAAACTGCTACTTTTTCACACTTGTGTTGTAGAATGCTGGGATTCCTTGGGTCCTGGCATTCATGTGAATGATACTCTGACCTGTACCACCTACCTAAACATTGTTGTAAACCAAGGCAGTGGTATTCCCTAATGACAGTGCCTTCTTTCAGCAGGATAATGTGCCCTATCACACTGTAAAAAATGATAGGGAATGGGTTTGAGGAACATGACAAAGAATTCAAGGTGTTGACTTGGATACCCAAATTGTGGGATGTACTTTACAAACAAGATCCATGGAGGCCCCACCTCTCAGCTTACAGGACTTAAAGGATCTGCTGCTAATGTCTTGGTGCCCTATACCACAGAACACCTTTAGAGGTCTTGTAAAGTCCATGCCTCTATGGTCAGATCCTTGTTATCATGAGGGGGACCTACAGAATATTAATCAGTTGGTTTTAATGTTATCGTTGATTGGCATATATGTGAATGTATGTGGATAATTAATAAAGTGCATAGATAATAATGTGGATTTGGTGGCATGCATATGCATAATATTTGATTATTTAACAGTTATGCTTTTACTCGTGTAATCTCCACTGGTTTTTCACCCATTTTCCACCAAATGCTACACTTAGGAGAAGACTGCAGCAGATAAAATGAAAAGATGAGGCCACAGCACCCTCTACAGATCAGCCTAATGAAGTCTTCTCAGTCAGATCCTGTTTAGGGAGCCTAATTCAGCTTTGGTTTGGGACACTGTCATTCCCTTTAATGCCTTAATTAGGATGTTTATTAAGTGTGTCTAATTACACCTGAGGCACTGTTTCTCTATTCACACTCAATCCTTTCTCTCAGAACTGCAACCATGTTTCAATACTTGTACTCAGCCTCGATTTTTATTAAGCTAAACCTTGTTATCCATCCAGTAGCAAAGTGGCTGTAATTAATGCTGCATCACAATAAATATTAGAGTACACCGTAAATATTTTATGAAGCGTGTCATTGAGTCACTATCAGTATGTTTCTGTGAATCTCTAAGTAGATTCCTGATTCGAGACACTGAGAGTAAGAGTTGATCCCAAAGCTTTGTAGTTGATTGAAAGAACATTATTTTGGCTTACGTTTGCGTGCATTAGCCTTTTAAATTCAGCTGTTTAACTGAACATAACAGATTAATTCTGTGATTCTTTCAAAGTCATATATAGGGTTGGTATTTGAATTGCTTAACTGGGAATGGGAATGATCTTTATTTGACATCGTATCAGCTGCAGTGGCCATTTTATAACAAGCTCAAGGTTATGTCGAAACTAGTCATACGTGCTCAAACTGGGCAAATTTAGCGTAATCAATTATCCTAATGCATGTCTTTGGCTTGTGGGAGGAAACCAGAGTATCTGGGGTAAACCCCACACAGGCAGAGTTCAAGGGTTGGAAAGGCTTGGGACAAACTCTGCCACACACCGCCTGCACCCTGTGCTCTGTGGGATAGGTGCTGGACCCCTGTGATTCTTATGAGACTTACCACACACTCCCATATTGTGTGTGTGATGCTTAACCCAGAAGGCACTGCATTGTCTCAAACCCTGGTCACTGCTCTGGTGGACCAGCACGCTTAATCAAGCGCCATTATTGTAATAACTATAATAATAGTATATTATTATTATTATTCTTATATGAATGCAAAAAATTGCCTGTATTAGTATTCATAGTGTACTTAAGCCTCATTTAATCTGCTAAAAGTAAATGTTTCATGGAGTAACTTGTAGCTTAGCTAAGCTGTAGCTTGTAGTTCAGGTGAGGAACCAAAATATTACTCAGATAATAGCACAGTTACTCAAGTGAAGTCCTAAAGTAAGGTTCATCTAAATAATGCCCTGAGCAATATTAAGAAGACACCTCTTGCAGTACATGTCATGCAGGGTCACTTCCGTAGGCATCACGACTCTCACTGGGAAAGGCAGAAGGTAGCTAAAGTGAAGAACAAGCAGATGTGATTCAGTGTAAAAATTAGACAAAATGATTTATATCAGTGTATGAATTATATATTACAGGGTACAAATATATAAGATACACATTGTAACCCTTTCATTTCTAACTTAATATATTTTTAACCAAGTCATGCCAGATTCAAATATATTTACTCCGTACAGTACTGTGCAAAAGTCTTAGGTCACCATTAGATTTGTTGTTTAGCAATGATATAATTAACATTTATAATTATTTCTCAGCCTCGATTAGATACAAACAGAAAATACAGGACATGTACACCCTTTTTCAGATGGCTTTTGCAAGCAAAAGTCAGTATTGTGTGACCTCCCTGAAAAAGTGGTTTCTTGGCTTCTACCCTTCAGACTTTAGGAGGGTCAGCTAGGCATCTCGATGAAGCTGCTATTGATCAAGTGTAAGGGGAGGTAACACTTGCCACTGTAGCCTATAGAGGGTTTCCCTCATTGTTCCAGGTTTTTAATATGGCATACAAATTTCCTTTATTTTCTGTTTGTATCATCATAAAGCGATTGAGAAATAATTATATATGGTCATTATAAATGTTGCACAGTACTGCATGTGCTGTACATGGGTCATATTATGACAGTGTTCTGTGATGCATGTACACATTTACAACAATACATCCTGAGACTTTAACATTTGTGTGTAGCTGTGTCAACATAGCTCTTCCTAACGGCATTTGAAACTGAATCGTAAAGTCTATACTTGAGTATCGTTGCAACACAGTATCTTCGATTTCGCTTTAATTCCACATCACCGGAGGTTAGTTCACATCATGCACTTACTCTATTACATTTCCATGGAGAGAAGCTTTAATGGTGAGTATGTTTCACTCTTTGATTTGTCCACAGAAACATCTACCAGGACAACAAAGCTGATTGTTTGTGTAGAGTTGGAATGCAGATATTATTACAGATACAATTAGTATGACAAAGGTTTTAGGCTATATTTTTCTATATCACATGAGTAATTGTTAGGCTTGAGCAGTGCTCTTATTCATATATATATATATATATATAAACATTATTAATTGAACAAAGTGCCAATCTCTAGTTGATTGCAGTTGTATTAAATGAAGCAGTGCATATGTGTGTGATCTCAGCACAGGGCTCTCCTGCTGTTTCGAGCCACACTGTGCCCTCTGTGTGAACAGGCTGAACTCCAGCGGAGTATGAAATTCATGAGGTTAAATTCACCCAGAGGTGTGGAGACCCTGCTCTACGTCTCCCTCTTGGTGGTTACACTAAAGTCCCCCACGCATACTACACGCGCTCTCTGTCTCTCTCTCTTTCTTTCTCTCCTTCTCTCTCTCTTTCTGTCTCTCTCTCTTACCCCATTTATCTCTCTCTTTTTCTTCCGCACCCTCTCTCTCTCTCTCTCTTGCATGGGGCTGAAGAATAGTGGCTTGACAGTTCAGGCTGTAATGAGACAAACCACCGTGATAGAACACTGCGATACGCACTGGATGGAGCTCCGGATGGGCCTGTCAATTCCTCCCCTCAGAAGTCAAGCTGCAGCCTTTTAACTCAGTCTCTGAGCGGCTCTGCAGCCCACAGATCCAAACAAAGCCAAAGAGGCGAGCGAAAGATGGAGAACAAATGAAAAAGAAAGAAAGGAAAAAAAAAAAAAAAAGGCGCTTTTCTTTGCATTTTTTTTGCCAGAGGCTCCTTCCCCTTTAGATTATGAGAGGCGGGGTGCAGTGCAAAGGAAAATTTTCAGAGGGATAACATTACAGGAGGTGTTGTTTAAAAGAACTGAGCCCATGTCTTTTGCAATTAACAGCTGAAATGGAAATCATTAATTACATTTCAGCTCCTCATTCACAGGTGCAGTTCCTGACAGTGCCATTCTGACTGTTGTTAATTTAATCATTGAATTCGTTTGTGTGTTGTTCATTATGAAGATTACATTAGAATACATTTTTATATCAAGTATACATTTCCTTGTAATTACCAAGTTGTTTTTTAGCATCCACCCCCTCACAAAATGTTACAGCCCCTTCACAAAGAGCTTTTCCTAATGCCATAACAATTCATAATAATGGGAATCAGTCCCAACATGACTTTGACTTGATTTGCATGAATAAGTGCTCTTAATTGCGTGTGCTGCCGCAGTGCTCTCGCTACCGTGGATGGTTTTCATAAGATTATTAGCATAAGAAAAGATTCTTTTTAATGATCTAACAATGGATGTTAGAAAACATTGTTCAAACAGCGCTGGGAGTCGCTGTTACTTGGAGATGTGCAAGTGCTTTTGCCAGATAAAAAAATCGTACTAATTATGCAGTCAATAAGGAGGTTAATTGCTCCTGGCTTATTAAAACAGTTATGTTGATCCATGTTAACCAGGTAATGGCAAATATAATCAGGTAAACATATGATCTTTATCTTTGTGACACTAAGTGTGTTTACATGCACTTAATAATTTGATTACTGCAGAAAAT
Organism: Ancistrus triradiatus; assembly: GCA_025084515.1. NCBI lineage: Eukaryota > Metazoa > Chordata > Actinopteri > Siluriformes > Loricariidae > Ancistrus > Ancistrus triradiatus. Next base: position 688,446 of record JAJAGP010000004.1, on the reverse strand, counting down.
CAGATTTTGTCAGTAATCTGATCAACGAATATACATGCAATCAGATAAGGGGAAATCTCTGGGTTTACATGACTCGGGCAGTAATCTGATTTCTACTTTGCCATCAGCCAATAATCTTGCACAATCAGTGGCTGACTAAATACTTTTTTGCCCCACTGTACATTGTGGAAAATGGCTGCGAGGTCAGACGCTGGAGAATAAACACCTGCTCACTGCTGATATTCCAATAAATCTCAAATGTGTCTGAAGGAATTAACGTCAAAGCTTTGTGTAACAATCTAAGCTGTTCATCAAAGTTGAGTAGGTTTAGTTTAGTAGGGCTGGGCAGGAAGTTAACTGACTTGTTATGAAGGTTGGAACCTTAAACAGAAACCTTTAACCTGTAGGTGTAGTGGCAGCCTCCCTGCATTAGCCTCTTTGCCTCAGATTCTCTGCATGAAGACTTAGTTGCACAAAGATATTACATTTACATTGACGTCATTTAACAGACGCCCTTATCTGGAGCGACTTATAACTGATACAAACTTGCAGTCCAAGCAGTTGGGGGTTAAGGGCCTTTGCTGAAGGACCAAACAGTGGCAGCTTTTTAATTTTATTTATTTATCTATTTATTTATTGTCATAGGTGGAATTCGGACCTTAACTGCTAAGCCCCCACATCCCACAAACGTTCTGGCATCTGACATTTATATTAGCAGTCGCCCTTATCCAGAGTGACTTACAAGCCATAACCCACAATTGCTTGGATTGTAAGATTAAGGGCCTTTCTCAAGGACCCAACCCTGGAACTTCTGGTCCAAAGTCCAGATCTTAATCTCTAGGCCACCAGAGTCTCACAGACAAGAGATTCTACCTGCAGGAATCCACTGAGGAAGTACATAGACTAAGTGTCGAGCATTGTGTTTCTTTAGGATACCTGTTATAACTTTCCGCACTTTGCATAGATGTGACCTCACCCAACTTGTTTGATCACCTAGATTTGTCACTATGGAACTGCTTGTAGCTGGACATCTCCATAACTGTCAGTCGGCTGTACACAAAGCTGGCTTTGTCACAGCCTATGCTACTAGCCTGGACCATGGCTTCTTGGCTCCCACTGAAACTTGGGTTACCTCAACCTGCTGTGCTTTATAAGAATAAGTTTCTTATTCTCACATTACTCACAGAAGGTGTGGTTGAGGTGGGAGAACAAGTCTTCTTATTTTTATGACCTGTACATTTTTTTTCCCAATTTCCTGAGCTTTTCATTTCTGGAGGATGGCATCTGGAGGATCTTCTGGTCTTACTGGGTGAACTCAGCCTCCCCAGTGATGATGACATGTCTTCATGATGGTTCTCTACTATCTCAGCTCTATTGACCTGTCTTGCACACCATCACAACCAGCAACCTTGATGTTCATGAACAACTTTACAACTTTATCTCTTCACATTTCTGATCACTTTTTTGAGTCATATTCTCTTTCATTCATTATTAACACCACTTTTATTCCCTCTACTACAGTGATGTTCAGAAAACACTCTCTGATTCTGCGTTCTTCTCAATTGTCCTCTCATCTTTGTCATCATCATGCTGTTTGTCAGCATTTCTTGCTGATACTGCTGCTGCTGCTACAGCTGTCTGCTCAACCCTCTCCAAGTCTTTGGACTCCCTTCCTTTTCTCTTCTTCTGTCAATGCAATCAAAACTCTTTATTTCACTCCAAAATTAACTTGTGCATCTCATGTCCAAGAAAATTTATTTCTACTTTCTCTTCCTTAATCAGCTGGCCTCTTATTCCCCAAATCCTCTCTTTCAGCTGAGGATTTCTTGACCCATTTCAGTCATCCTTCTCTAGTCTAGACAAGGTGGAGAAAACCAGTGCTCATCTCCTGATTTTCTTAACATTCAGACCGCTTTCAGAAGATGAAGTGGTGACACTAATGACCACAAATCACCCTCCTCCTTCATGAAACTTCATCCTTGTTACCAATTTGTCTGACATGGTGTGATGAATTTTCATCACCTCACAGAATTACTACAGGAGTTCCTCAGGGATCAGTTCTCGCCCACTCCTGTTGTCCTTGTATAAAAATCACTGCTGTAAGTATTTCATCCCATGGCTTCTTATGTCAACTCTCCTCCTGGATGGCAAAACACCATCTGAATCTCACTCTGGAAGAGACTGAACTGATCTACGTACCGGCAAAGAACTCACTGGTTCGAGATCCCTCACTCAACATAAACAGCATCACTGTCCAACACGCGGCCCACGCGGCAAGCATCTTTGTATGATTTGGACAACTAAGTAAAGTTTTCTAACCTCATTACATCATCAACTAGATTTGCAGCTTTCTTCTGTACGACATTAGAAGAATACAGTGGTGCTTGAAAGTTTGTGAAACCTTTAGAATTTTCTATATTTCTGCATAAATATGACCTAAAACAACATCAGATTTTCACACAAGTCCTAAAAGTAGCTAAAGAGTTGGTGGGTTTCCTCACATTAGCTGCTCGCTTCAGGTTTTTCCACAACATTTCGATTGGATGAAGGTCAGGACTTTCCAAAACCTTAACTTTATTCTTCGTTATCCATTCTTTGGTAGAACGGCTTGTGTGCTTAGGGTCGTTGTCTTGCTGCATGACCCACCTTCTCTTGAGATTCAGTTCATGGACAGATGTCCTGACATTTTTCTTTAGAATTATCTGATATAATTCAGAATTCATTGTTCCATCAATAATGGCAAGCCATCCTGACCCAGATGCAGCAAAACAGGCCCAAACCATGATACTGCCACCACCATGTTTCACAGATGGGATAAGGTTCTTATCCTGGAATGCAGTGTTTTCCTTTCTCCAAACATAACGCTTTTCTTTTAAACCAAAACGTTCTATTTTGGTCTCATCCGTCCACAAAACTTTCTTCCAATAGCCTTCTGGCTTGTCCTGGTGATCTTTAGCAAACTGCAGATGAACAGCAATGTTCTTTTTGTAGAGCAGTGTCTTTCTCCTTACAACCCTGCCATGCACACAATTTGTTGTTCAGTGTCCTTCTGATGGTGGACTCATGAACATTAACATTAGCCAAAGTGAGAGAGGCCTTCAGTTGCTCAACAACTGTTACACGCCTTGCTCTTGTGTTTTGAAGTTCTTTAAATAAAACAGGGTGCCCACTCACACCTGATTGTCATCCCATTGATTGAAAGGCACCTGAATCTAATTTCACCTTCAAATTAACTGCTAATCCTAGAGGTTTATATACTGACCAATATGTAATATTGGATAATTTTCCTCAGTAAATAAATGACCAAGTATAACACTTTTGTCTCATCTGTTTAACTGGGTTCTCTTTATCTACTTTTAGGACTTATGTGAAAATCTGATGATGTTTCAGGTTTTCTTTATGCAGAAATATTGAAAATTCTTAAGGGTTCACAAACTTTCAAGCACCACTGTATGTCCTTTCCTGACCAGAGAAGCTTCTCAAATTCTCTTACAGGCTGTCACCATTGCCAAGCTCAACAACTACAATGTTTTGCTCGCTGTTCTGCCTGCATGTTCCATTGCTCCACTACAAAGCATTCAGGATGCTTTCTCCTGTCTGGTTCACAACCTACCAAAGTTTTCTCTTGTAACTCCTTTACTGAGATCAATGCACTGGTTTCTTGTTGCAGCAAGGATCAAATTTAAAAAGACTGTCATAGCTTTTCAGGCGCCACAACGTTCGGCTCCACATTTGCGTTCTTTCATACAGAACTACACACCTGTATGCCAACTCAGGTCTTCGTCTTCAGTGCATCAAGTATGTCCTCCTCTGAGATCAAACCATTTTTGCAAGGCCAGATCTCGATGTTTTAGTGTACTGGCTCCTCACTGTGGGAATAAGCTTCTCACACCACACAGAATGCCCCAGTGTCTCTTTTTCTTCTGTAGAAGACTGAAGACTCACCTCTTCAAACAGTACTTAGGATGGTGCTTTTCTATCCTCTGCCCTTGTGTTGTACCTGCTCTTTATTCATATTATTAAACTCATATTATTTATATCATAAAATTTATTATCAAGCTCTTAGTATTTGCCATTATTTGTGCCCTTAGAATCAAACTGAGAACTTGCTTGTTAGTCTCTGAGAAGTCTTACAGATAGTCTTCTGGTCTTACAGTTTATTGATTATGTATACTGTGGCAACTTTGACTGTTTGCACATTTTGTAAGTCACTGGAGAACAACGTCTGCCAAGTGGCTAAATCAATTTTGAATCTTCAACGTCTTTATAATTGGAGTGCAAACTGTCCTCTGCTGTTTCACAGTGTTTAGCTTGTATGTAAACTAGGTAACTGCACTTCTAACATAAAGTATGTGTAAATAAACCATAAATCAATGGTATTTTATTTTATTTCTCTGTCTGCACAGTCAGTTAAGGTTCATTGTTCAAATGCCATATCAGCAACCAAAATTAATTTTTTTCCAGCAATGTCAAAGCTTGAAGAATGATGGCTAGATTTCAGTAAGTAGGAGGATGGTGCATATGCTTCCTTTTTGCATTAAAATTGTTACCAGGGGTCTATGCAGAATTTGTTGAGTCCTCATACTTATTTGATGGAGAGAAGCAGAGAGAGAGACAAAAGTTTGTGGACACAGTTTCTCATTATTGTGCTCTATTGAGCTATTTCAGCAACTCTCACTTGTAACACATCCATAATATAAAGTATTTTGTGCATTCTTACACATTTCTGGATTCTTCATAGACAATGGCAGTAGAATGGGTTGTACTGAATACCAGAGTGACACTCTTGCACAAAACCTTGACCTCCATCAGACATCTTGAAAATGCATTGGAATGCCAAAAGTAAGCCTGGGCTATTGTCTAACGAGAGGCCGATCTCACAATCATGTTCCAAAATCTAGTGGAAAGCCCTTTTAGAAGAAGGTAGTTACTGATACGTTTTATATATGAATGTACTGGTTCAATTCCCATATCTGCCGAGCTGGCAGGCCCTTAACTCACATTGCTTGGATTGTATGGATAAGTGTGCCTGCTAAATGACTAAATGTTTATATAATGTATATTTCTTCAGTGACATTGATCATTGATTACAGCATTGATCATTGATTTTTAATTTGTTAATTTGTTTTAATTTGTTTGTTTGTCTCCCTCTCCAATTTCTTCATGCATTTTTATTTGGGAACTGAATATTAACATTGAAAGTGTGTGTCTGTGTCAGTCCGTGATGGGATCACACCAGGGCTCTCTGGAGTTGACAGGGCTAACCACCTGCGCATCTATAACATTTGGTATGATATTTCAAGCTGCAATATTTTTAAAAATTTGCTGTGATGGACTGGTGCCCTGTCCAGTGTGCATCTCTGCCTGAGCCCACTGTATTCCAGGTTAGGTACTAGACCCTGACCAGGATAGGACTGAGGGTAAAACGGGATGCTTTGCTTGTAAGTGGTTACTCGGGTGTCTATATATAACCTGTCATCGCAGACTCATTTGCAGATCTATCGGTTTAAGGTATTAACATGATCTTGGTAGACCTACTATTGTAGTTGCTGTGGAACTCATCAAGGATGTAGTTTGAGTGATTTTGTCTTTGTGACCTTGAGTCAGTATCATTTGGCTAGTTTAATGAATGTAGCCCTCTTATCATAATATACTGCCGCAAGTTCTGTGGCTGCTTACTGTGTGCATGCATGGGTGAGTCAGGATCCCTTTTAGCTCTGAGCTCTACCTCTCTTTGCTCTGTAGTCATCCAAGTCTTCTTCTCCTCAGTCTGAAACTAGCATCAATGAAGCATCCATGGGTGAATCTCTCGCCTCCACAGTTCCTCACTTAGCAAACCAGACGTGCTTCTAACTTCTGTTTTTTTTTCTTTCTCTTTTCTGTTCCAGTGGGCACCCCTTATTACATGTCTCCCGAGAGGATACACGAAAATGGATATAACTTCAAATCTGACATCTGGTCGCTAGGCTGTCTGCTCTACGAGGTAACGTATAGAAATCCCCCGTCTGGCACAGGCTTTCATTTTTTGGAAAATTGTCTAAGGCAAAATTAAGAGTATGGTTTTCCACTTTATGGAAAAACCATACTCTGAAAAAAACCATACTCTGAAAAACCTGGAAAGGAATTTTGAATGACATTTACATGTGTTTCAGGTAACGTGCCTCTAAAATGATACTGCCTGCTTTGATTAGGCCTGTGTACATATACCAGAGACGGAGTGTTTGCTTGCCCTAGACTGATATTGAAAATGTACAAAGGTCAGCAGTGTTTTTAGAGCCCAGGTATATGCTGAAGTGGTTATGTAAAGATTTTGTATGCTCTTTCCACTATCACTAGCACTATTTTCCAGGTTAGACCGATCATGCTACGCTTTAAGTCTGGTTTCTGCTTTCCCAGAAATGTTAGAGGCAAAATATAGTGGCAGTATAGTAGATGTGCCTAATAGAATGCACAGTAAGTGAACACTGTTATAAACTCCAACAGCACTGTTGTGTCTGATCCAATCATACCAGCTCAACACACACTAACACACCACCATTACATCAGTGTCACTGCAGTGCTGAGAATTATCCACCGCCCAAAATAGTACCTGATCTGCAGTGGTTCTGTGGGGGTCCTGACCATTACAGAGCAGAGTAAAGTGGACCAACAAAGGATGTAGAGAAATTGATGGACTACAGTCTGTAATTATAGAACTGCATTGTGCCTCTGTATGGTAAGTGGAGCTGATGTAATGGACAGTCAGTGTAGAAACAAGGAGGTGGTGATTGGACTGTGTGTGTATGTGTATACAGTGGAGCAAAAAAGTATTTAGTCAGCCACTGATTGTGCAAGTTCTCCTTCTTAGAAAAATGAGAGAGGTCTGTAATTTTCATCATAGGTACACTTCAACTATGAGAGACAAAATGAGGAAAAACAATCCAGGAAATCACATTGTAGGATTTAATTGTAAATCACGGTGGAAAATAAGTATTTGGTCACCCACAAACAAGCAAGATTTCTGGCTCTCACAGACCTGTAACTTCTTCTTTAAGAAGCTCTTCTGTCCTCCACTCGTTAACTGTATTAACGGCACCTGTTGGACCTCGTTATCTGTATAAAATTCACCTGTCCACAGCCTCAAACAGTCAGACTCCAAACTCAACCATGGCCAAGACCAACGAGCTGTTGAAGGACACCAGGAGGAAAATTGTAGACCTGCAGCAGGCTGGGAAGAGTGAATCTACAACAGGCAAGCAGGTTGGTGTGAATAAATCAACTGTGGGAGCAATTGTAAGACATACAAGACAATTGATAATCTCCCTTGATCTGGGGCTCCACACAAGATCTCATCCCATGGGGTCAAAATGATCATAAGAACGGTGAGCAGAAATCCCAGAACTAGACGGAGGAACCTGATGAATTACCTGCATAGAGCTGGGACCAAATTAAAAGGCTACCATCAGTAACACAACACTACGCTTGAGGGACTCAGATCCAGCAGTGCCAGGCGTGTCCCCCTGCTTAAGCCAGTACATGTCCAGACCCATCTGAAGTTTGACCAGCAGCATATGGATGATCCAGAAAGAGATGGGGAGAATATCATGTGGTCAGATTAAACCAAAATAGACCTTTGTGGTAAAAACTCACTGGAGGAAAAAGGGTGCTGAGACGCATCCCAATAACACCACACCTACTGTGAAGCATTTGGGGGTGGAAACATCATGCTTTGGGGCTGTTTTTCTGCAACGGGACAGGACAACTGATCCGTGTTAAGGGAAGACTGAACGGGACCATGTATCGTGAGATTTTAAGCCAAAACCTCCTTCCCCCCCCCCCTTTTTCCATCAGTGACAGCATTGAAGAGGAATATGGCTGGGGTCTTCCAGCATGACCATGATCCAAACACAACCGCTCGGGCATGGAAGGAGTGGCTCCGTAAAAAAAGCATTTTCAAGGTTCTGGAGTGGCCTAGGTCAGTCTCCAGACCTCAGCCCCTTAGAAAATGTTTGAGGGAGTTGAAAGTCCGTGTTGCACCAAAACATCAACTGCTCTGGAGGAGATCCTGAATGGAGGAATGGACCAAAATACCAACTACAGTGCAAACCTGGTGAAGACTTCCAGAAACTTTTTGACCTCTGTCATTGCCAAACAAAGGTTATGTTACAAGTATTGAGTTGACCAAATACTTATTTTTCCACCATAATTTTACAATAAAATTTCTTTAAAAAATCCTACAGTGGTGATTTCCTGGATTTATTTTCTCATTTTTGTCTCTCATAGTTGAAGTGTAGCTATGATGAAAATTACAGACATCTGTCATTTTTTCTAAAATAGGAGAACTTACACAATCAGTGCTGACTAAATAACGTTACGTTATATATAATATATATATATATTATATATATATATATATATATATATATATATATATATATATATATATATGTGTATAGATAGATAGATAAATAGCTATAGATATGGTACAAGCCTACAGAAAACCTTCAGCAATATGCTTTATATTCTTTAATCTATGCATAATATTTAGCATATATATATATATATATATATATATATATATATATTTTAACTCATTATTTATTTTATCATATATTTTCTGTTTTAATTGTCAGTTTGAATGACTTTTTCCTTCATTTTTAGTTATATCTAGACTGCACAAAGAGGTTGGGTCCCATTTTAAGTCTTTGTCCTCCCAAGGTTTCTTCCTTATAACAATTAGAGAGATTTTCCTTGCCACTGTCACCCTGGCTAGCTCTATGAGACTGTAGGTGTAGATAATTTTCTACAGTAAAAAGAGCTTCATGAATAGACTAACGTATTTTTCGGACCATAAGGTGCACTTAAAATTAATTCTAGTTGTGCTTTTTGACCTAGAACTGATTGTAGATGGTACACGGCGCTCATAAATCTGTCAAAATGTTTTAGCACGGCCTTGGTAGGTTACGAAGCTTACGGCAACCGTAGTGCGCAGCATAGCGGAGTAATACGGTATGTGCTTCAGCATTAGGGTACGTGCATTCATTCATTCATTTTTGAAGTGGATTTCAAACACAACGCTATCAGTCACGCAGTACAACATGGACATAGAGCAGCTGCGAGAGAATTCAACATTAACGAATCAATGATACAGAAGTGGACTAAGCAAGAAGACGCCCTGCGCCAGGTAAAGACCAAACTGAGGGAACTTAAGAGTTTTGTTTCATTTAATGCGCCCTATAGCCCGGAAAATACGGTAGTTTAGACTACACTAAATTACATGGCAAAACTTCAATATGCAGAAGTGTAGTTAAGCTCAGTACTCTTTAGCATGACATGTCAGAAAGACTGTCCTCGAGCTAGAGGCTGTGTTCAAAATCACATGCTATGTACTAACTACTATCTCAACACTGTTTTCAGACTGACAGTCAGATCTACCAATTTAAACTCCGTGTGACTAGTTATACAGTTTTTTGTAGCCTGAACAGCTAAAAATGACATGGAATCCGATTTTCCCCAAATCAGATTCAAACCATATTTGTATGTGTGACTCAGTCTGGCCGCAGCAACAATAACATGAACATGGTTCCGATACCCTCTTCCTTTGTTCAATCAAAATTAAACAAAGTTACTACAATAAAGCCGTATATGAAGGCACATAGTGCTTAGTGAGTAAATGTGGGTCTTGAAGTGGCTAGCCTGCAATGCCACTGCCAACAAAATTTTAAAACAAGGTATATATATGCATCTGGGCATTGTCCTCATATAAATAATCATAATATATAATGTTTAAATAATTAATAATAATAATGAAGTCATTGTGTGGTATCCATGCTGATGCTGCTAACTGGCTGTCATTATCCTGCTGCATGCTACTCGGCACAGACACGCTGACATTGTTACTATAGCAACCAACCTGAATACGCCAGACAATAACAGACGTTTGGTCTCTTGTAATTGCAGTGCGGATATCTCATTTAAAATTTGGATTTGAGGATGAAGTCCGATTTTGCTCTGTAGTCTGAATATAGCCGGAGAGGTCATACACCATGGGTGGCTTTTGGCATTGTACGTCGTATAGTGTTGTGCAGCTTGGACACTGAGTATCTGAATGAACTGATTTCATACATGCACCTGTTTGGTGGAGTTGTATGTAGGTGAAGCTCCATCCACAACCAATCGCATCTTTCTATAAGCAAATAACTGGTCTGATATGCTGTGATTTCTTTGTTTCGGATAGTGACGTTTTATGTACTGACTTGCTGATTAGAATCACCTCCTCGTTTAACTTCAGAAGTCTGAGCAGCTGGAAGCATAACCCCAGCTTTGGAGTCATATTGTAATACAGTATTGAGGCTCATGCGCTTTGGCTCTATCACAATAACAATCCAGTATGGAAAGTAACATTTTTCGAACACATTATGCTCACCTTTATGCAGATCTTCACTTCTATGCATGCTAGTGAATATTTTTACACGTGTGTTAAACATGCACATGTAGAGTGGAAATAGACACATTGTTAGTCCAGCACCCATTCTTCCCTGAATCCCCAAGAGCTGCTTTTTTCCCTTCGTCTTTTTTCATTCGTGTTGGGGAGCTCACCAGTAGCTGTACCTCCCAAAGTGCCTGAGGCTGAAAAACATCCACCGGAGTTCAGCGCCGCTTGGAGACCGTGCTTCTTGGTGCTAATTAGTTTCCCACAATGCACCGGTGCTGACAATGTGCCATGGGTCAGCTGAGTGCAGCAAGGAGCCAAATGGGGGAGGGCTGTGATCTCTTTAAGCTTTTGCTGAAACCAGGCCTGAACACATCGCTCCCTTCTCTCGAAACCGAAAAACTAAGCACTCTGTCTTCTGGGTCGCATGACTTGAGGGAGCGAATGCTGGGGGGCAATGACTTGACATCTGCTTGAGTGACAGTTCTGATGACGGGCGAACCCGCTGGCATTAAGCTTGATACTGAAGTCGATGCTGAAGTTGTTGTAGCAAAGAGCGCAACTGACAACAAGGGCATTGAGGGAGACACATTTTGTGGGTGGCTTCATTCATACACGCTGTCTATTGCTATTTCTGTGTCGTCCCAAATGTATTTTGCAGCCCAAACGCACTTTTGGGAAACTCTGAATAGCTGGAACACGAACTTGCAGACTTGTGCGGTGTGCCACTGAGCTTTGGTGCTCTGCTTTGTGTGAAGTCGTACATGTGTGCACATTATACTACCGTTTGAAAATATGAATATATAAATATGAACCTTTTGAAACTATATGCTTTGGGGTTTTGAGTTCACAATGGCTTGTTTTCAAAGTGTCAATACCTGCACATTGTATTTCTGCAATCTGCATCTATTATTCTATTTGATTCTGCTGCTCTGTTGGAGCTCATTTATTTGGTCAGCTGATAAGGATGAGAAGGAAGATGAAAGGTGTGTGCTTTCCTCTGCTCCTCGGTCAATACCGATGGAGCATCAGCCAAACGCAGCACGCCATTTCCATTATTGACACCTCACTCTGTGCGCTGGAAGATGTTAGAAACAAAGCCTCCAGATCATTGGAGCTCATCCTTGAAGCAAGTCTTGGTGATTGACTCTATGCCACTGTATTCAGTTCTCTGTTCTGAGAAACTCTCCATGTGTCGTTGCACAGCGTGACCAAGTTGCGACTGAGAGATTGCATAAATGGTTTTTAATCTTGTGGCATTTATCATGGAACGTGTTTGTTCTTTAAGTGTCCCAGAGTAATTCATCAAGGTCTGTGGTGGTGGTGGCTGTATTTTGTCTCCTGGTGCTGCTTGTTCACTTATTTTTACCTTCAGTCATGCATCGCACATGTGCTGTCGTCTGTCCTACCGGACACCATGATGCAGTGAATACATGAACTTGAGGCGTGTTTTTTTTGCAAAGTGGGTGACATACTCGATAATGTCAGCCTGCAGATTGTTAAAACAACAGTTGTTGTAAAAACAACAAACAAAGACATTATCGTAGATGATACATATCTCACACTTCTACTTAAGATGAATTTCTGCAGACAAAAGCAAAATGAAGATGTAGATGTGTAGATGTATGCACATACGCAGGAATTGTTCTTTCTTTGCCCCCTCCATTATCAGTCATAGTACAGGAAAGACCTTTCAACACACACTAATAAATAAGGTCCCTTATTTTCATTTCATCTTAAGCCTACTGAGATATGAGATTATATATTATGTCACAGCATCCTCCATTCCTCATCTCCACAGGAGCCTACGCTCTGGATTTTGGTGTTGGGTTTTATGACGCCTGAAATAAAAGGGTTGTCTCAGGCTAACCATATGGTCTCATCTGTGTCTCTATTAAGTACAGACAGTGTTCATATTGCTGCATCACTGCTCTCATGGTCTGGCCTGACTTTTCCAAGTGCTTGTAAACCTCTAACTACTAGCTGTCTTGGGATGTTTGGAATTTCTGTACACATAAATCAAAGCCCGCAGTCAGTTTCATCTCCCTTTGATAGAAAATAATGGCCTGTGCTCACAGATCAGATGTTTGTCGTAATAGTCAAACCTAACTGAGAAGAATTACTCTTCTTTTTATGATCATTCACAGACTAGGGTAAATGAGGGTCATGATATTCAGTACTAGATACTGGTGTCTCATAGTTCAGCATGGAAACATTTCTTATTTCTTTCTTTTTTTTTAAGGCTTAAATATGTTAAAACAGTAGCCTGTGTCACCCTGAAGTGATTTAGCTGTGCAATTTCCTTTACTTAAAACATGTGAGTTGGATGAGATGGGTGCTGAATTATAGTGCTGTCACCTCACAGCTACAGAGATCCCTGGTTTGATTACCAGTTCGTCTGTGTGGAGTTTGCATGTTCTCCCTGTGTCTGTGGGATTTCTCTGGCTACTATGGTTTCCATGTACAGTCCAAAAACACATTAGGTCAGTTGGTGTTTCTAAAATGTGTTTGTGTGTGTGTTAATTAGGCCCAAGCTCCCAACGACCCTGAATTGGATTAAGCAGGTGTGAAAATGAATGAATATCTTAATTTTCCATAAATATTTCACGGTGTGTTTCTGAGACTAAGGATTGTCTCAGTCCCAGGATTTCCAGGTAAATTTAGAAGAATGATACACAATCAAGTTCCATGTTTGATGGTGTTCTCAATTTACAAGTACAAAACTGTGATAGATTTGCCTGTCAGGTTAAGAAACAGCCAGGCTAATGAGAAGCAAAAATATATGATCACGAGACGTGTTCTTTCAAACAGAATTATGAAGCAACAAAAAGTCATTAGAAGCATATCTCTCTGGTTAAGACTGAGTAAAATAAAAAACAGCATATAAGCTGCATGCAAGTTTTTTGTCTACATATTTAACATGCATGCATCTTTAAAATGTAGGATGTAGCATTGAGGTAAACTGCACTGACATTGCGTCTTTACAGACAGTACTTTTTGACCAAAGATGGCTAATTTGGTTTATAAAGGGAACTACTGACGTTCTAACATGGTTAAATCTGTAATGTATAGAAGAATGTTCAGAAGAACCATCTGTAATGAACGCTGGTAACTGTTCTTATTAACCTGACATGTATTAGTTACGATTAATTATACTGTACATGTATAGAAATTTCATCTGTAACTAGAAACTAAATGTGAAATCAACAGCCTGTTTATTGGAAAAGAAAACAAGCATGTGAACATTGGTCACTTATGTTGTCACGATAATAAGATTTTGATCAAGTGGGATATGTAACCCAAGTACTTCTATAGTGTAATGCAAACAACTGGGCAGAAATGACATGCCTTTTTATCTACATAAAAAGAAATGAACATGTGTTTGTAGAGAACAAAATAAATATGACATATTTAATGTGATGAACAAACTGTAATTAAGCATTTTAACCCAAGTTTGAGACACCACTAGTGGAGCCTACCCAAAATTTTGATTGACTAGTGATGTGATCTGTGATCCAACATCATGATGCAGTCATTCGCACTGTTTGAATAGAGATGATAAGAAACAAAGCTTGCTGTTAAAAACACTATAGTTTATTAAAATGAAACTTAATTAAAATCTAAAGAAAAAAGAGATTCCATTTCTACCCTGAAAATATAATTTGCATATTAAGTCCCCAGTAGGAGAGTTGAATAAATCTGATGTGATATTTTGTCTGCCTCCATAACACTGCATTATTCTCCTTTAGATTATATTAATACATTTCCCTTTTATGCAGTCTTGCCAAGTAGCGAGAGTATAATTTGATATTTTAATGAATAATCAGCACTGTACAGCTACACAGTGCATATGTTTGAGATGCTCAGGAACTGTAGCCCTGAATTTTGCTGGCTTTGCAGAACTCTTAGAATTTTGATGCGCTGTCTCTCCCTTGTATCCCTAATGAAACATAAAACCTAGAAGTGTTGCTTTTTATCCCATAGATAAACACACCGTGTTGGTCAATTTTTCTGTTAATAATTGTGCTTATTAAAGTTACAAAGGGGAAGAATGAAAAGAGAGGCAGTAGGTTTGAAGCTGAAAGCACTGTGTGACTGATGTTCCCACAAGTTTCTGACATGAAACGGAGAATTCTTTATTGCGTGCATTTTTGATGGTGCTCCCAAGGCTTGCATTTGCCTTTCTTACTAATATATCATTAAAGCCAGATTCTAGGAAAAAAATGACTGGATAAAATAATGATGTTTTTATTTATTTATTTATTTTTTTTTTACATGCCTGAATGATTGCAAGGCCTGAAAGCTTTTACATGGTATTGCCCTCTTTTGTTCCAGATTTTTAATCAACATGCAGAGAATGAGGTGCACGACTCAGAAGAATCTATATTAATCAAGTTAGATGTTGCCTTTTAAATCCTACCTGAGTCCTTTACATGGCCAAGGGGGGTGCTTCACTCTTTCCTGGCTGCAGGGCTTGCGTTGCCTTTTTTTTGTCCCCATACTGTGCGTGTGGCCTTGGCAGTTTGTTTTTACAAGTACCCAGATGTGTTACTGCATCTTTTTTGCGCATGTTTGTGTGGAATCAAATGGATTTCTGTGTGGGTGTGGTGCCTTTGAGAAAGGGGATTGGAGTGTGTGTGTGTGTGTGTGTGTGTGTGTGTGTGTACGCAGTCGTGTGCAGTCAGACAGCAGGCCAGCGCGGTGTGTGTCGGGCGGCTTTAGAATAACAATGAGGAGTGCCGCTGGGCTCCGGGGGGTCAGAGAGCGAGTCAATCATCTCGCCCATCGAATCAAATTAGCCTGAAAAATTCAGGGGCCACGAGCACGGGCCGAGCAGCTGTCAGGGCCACAAGCGGCCCACCACTAATGAACCAGATGAATAGTGCAAAAACTCCAAAATAGAAAACAGGACAGTTGACATTTTTCATCTGTCAGCAGCAGAGGATGCATGAAAACACTGTGGTCCTTGTTTAACCCTTTGTTGACTGTAGCTAGTCTTCCTGCACCATCTTGCTAAAGTGCATGTTCATGTCTCCTAAGCATATGCAAGCATGCACACACACTGGGTAACACAAATAACACAGAAAGGCTTGGGATCACGTGGTCTTCCATTTGCCTTACATATATGCTCTGGCTGCATTTAGACTATGCTATGCAGAATGCTGCGTGTTATAATTACCCTGAGGATTTTTTGTTTTATTTTGAAGAACAGCAGTCTATAGAGCAGAGCCAGATGTTGCAGTAAAACTTTCTTTGCATACCCATAGGTGCACTAGAAAAATCCCCATCCTTGCCATCTGCACTAGCAGCCTTTTTTGTGTGTGTTTGCGTGTTTATTGTGCCTCATGCACACGAGCTATAGGATACTAAAACGGGACTGTCACGAATAAACCATCTCACACGAAACACATGGAAGGAAAGTCCTTCTGTCTTCTATATTTTTACATATATAGGCTATATCTTCTGGACATTTCTAGAAGACAGATTTTGTCTGAAATGTCCTGCTTATTAATGTTGTCCAAAGTGGGCATCGACTGTGCATTACCATAGTCAGGTTTAGTCTTTGTGTTCTGTTGTAATTAAAATATCTATTCTATTTTCTTAAGAAAACTGTGTGCAAACGATATGTACATGCAGCGGTGGTCAATATGACCATATCTTATCGTGATAATTGATATGCTTTTCTGAGCATATCGAGGATATCATCAGTTCTTTAAGAACACTGACCAAATGCATGTTTCATTATAAATAGTGTAATTAGTCCTGTTTAATTGTATGAAGTTCAGCACATTTTGAATAGAAATCACTTTAGTGACAGTATTTTAATAGTAGTTTTTAAGAATCAGTTGCCACTGATGCATGTTGTCTGTGATCACATGTATCGTGATGAATGTAGTGTACTGTGAAAATGTCTTTACCACTGGAATCACGAGTGGAGCTCTACCATCTACGCAGCATCCCTAATGCCACCCATCCAAATTCCAGAAATTCATTAATAGACAGTATTTTGAACAACACAGAAGATCAGCCAGATAAAAACAGAGACTCAAATACTGAATCCAAACCAATTTATATAGTTATATGTGAGAGAATATACAGGTATAACAGTCTCTGCTCTAACGAGCACACGACAGGTAAGATAGTAAATGAGTTAATGATGGGCTTCTGCTCTTTAACTCAAACCTCTGCTCATGGATCCACAGTGTTAATTGGCTGTTGAGGTGACCAGTTGTTTACAGCATCAACGTCTGGCAAAAAACAAACAAACAGATTTTTAGAATTTAAGACCTTGGTCATTAAATCAAATGGTGCTTACCTGTATTCAGTAGAATGCAGTACACAGCACGTGTCATATACTCCATGCTCATGTGACATCAGACAGTTAGGTTTTTCACAATCATTCACTGAGGGTCCCCTGATCTGCCTCCCCTCCCCCAGATACAGGTAGTTGTGTCAGCATGTGACACCTAACCAGGTTGGAAGGTACTGTAGGGACTGAGTGGCGGTAGGCTAGATTTTTAGACCGCTATGCTGCTTAAGCACTAGTTATTCAATGTTATATCCAAATAATTCAGTATGTAAACATGGCAGTGATGTTAGATAACTCATTTGACAGCTCTGTAAGACAAAAGAACTAGTTGAATTAACTTAGCTGTCGTATTAGACACACATGACTCACCTGGGTTGTGCTTGCTTTAATACTTTAATAGCGTTTTACTGAAAAGGCATTTTGTTTCTTAGCTTTTCTAGAATGAAATAAAGATTATTAGTGTTTGGTTGGTGGCGATGATAGATATTTTGAAAGCAAAAGTTTGGCGTCACTTTGAGAGAAAACACAAAGGCTAAATATAATATATATGGAGAGTTGATCTGTTGTAAGGGAGGATGCATCTCCAGCATGGCAAAGCATCTAATGTACCAGCATGATACTGAGCTTCAGCAGTGTACTGTATTCCACCGACCACAGTCTTCTAGTCCGAATGCTGCATTAGACTGTACTAAAATAATGTACTAAAATAATGACCTAGGAACACCAAATTTCTCTAGGTTACTGCTGGTGATAAGTAATCTCCACTGCCGAAGTGATAAACATGTGATCCTAAAGGAAAGTTTTTTTTACATTAAGTATTTTTCTTCCCATTTAAACCGATTATAAGGATTAGGATAAAATTCAAACAATAGTAGAGCCCAACCCTAGTAAGTTTAAGTGGCTGACATAAAATCCCTGAGATCAACCCCTCCAGCACCTTCAAGATGAACTGGACGACCAACTGCATGCCAGGTCTTATCATCTAACAACACTGGGCAAACTCACTAATACTCTTGTAGCACACGTATAATAGAGAAATGAAAACCAACTACAGCCTGTGCTTTCTATTTGCTGCAGCTCCTCTATAACTCAACTGTGGAGTGATTAGGACAGGGCTGAGCAGTGATGAAGAACACAGAAATGTCACCCTGCTCTCTCACATCTCACTTGTTTACTTTACCTCTCTCTGCTGCTCTCTCTATCCATGAGCTGATGCAGTATTGTCAAGCAGATGTGGTCACCTTGTCAGTGTTTAGTAAAGACTGATATCTGCTTGCTTTAGATAACCCTCAATGTGCACAGTATTTTGTATAAATATATATAATATTTAGTATAAATTGTGATGTAGGACACCAAAAGACAAAACGGGTTGCATTTTAATAGTCCGTGAAATAGGTGAAGAATTTTTTTTCTGCTACGATTTTTGAGTGGAAGCCATTTTTAAGTCATATTCTTTAATTTGGGAAGAGAGGCAATGTCTGTCATCTGCTTTTCACTGGAGTGACCTTTCAGAATAGGTGAAATTCACACCCCAAATTCATTTGCACCAGGAGCGTGTGTGAATATTTTGAACACCTTGAGGTCTGCGGAAATTCACAGAAGCTTCTTCAATTATGACATGCTGAAGCATATGATCTCACCTTTTCCATCTCTGAGCTTGGAACCGAACTGTTGATTGATGCCTTTGAATAGTTTTTGAATAGTAACTTGGGTAAATAATCCAGTTGTATCAGATCATTTACACCTTTTATGCACATGGAGTTATTTAGTTGCCCATAAAAGTATACAACTCACTGCAAAAGTATCTAAACTGAATTACTATAACATGGCTTGTTTGGAACATCTGCCTAGTCAGTTTTTAGACACATGTACACTCTCAGATATTGTGGTGAAATAAAAAAAACTTCAATATCAATAGTGATATCAATGCTATGTTTAACAAAATTTAACAAACTTCCTGATGGTATGCATAACTGTAACTATCTGAAAATTAGGGCTGATGTCCAAGTGCTGATGCTCTTGGTGCCTACATGTCATGAAAGCTTTGTTGCAAGTTTGGCTTGATGACCTTTTGCACTCCTATCTATCTATCTATCTATCTATCTATATATATATATATATATATATATATATATATATATATATATATATCACATTGTAAGATTTTTAACGAATTTAATTGTAAATAAGTATTTGGTCAATAAAAAAAGTTCAACTCAATACTTTGTAACATAACCTTTGTTGGCAATGACAGAGGTCAAACGTTTCCTGTAAGTCTTCACCATATTTGCACACACTGTAGCTGGTATTTTGGCCCATTCCTCCATGCAGATCTCCTCTAGAGCAGTGATGTTTTGGGGCTGTCGCTGGGCAACACGGACTTTCAACTCCCTCCACAAATTTTCTATGGGGTTGAGGTCTGGAGACTGGCTAGGCCACTCCAGGACCTTGAAATGCTTTTTACAGAGCCACTCCTTTGTTGCCCGAACGGTGTGTTTGGGATCATTGTCATGCTGGAAGACCCAGCCATGTTCCATCTTCAATGCTCTCACTGATGGAAGGAGGTTTTGGCTTAAAATCTCACCATACATGGCCCCATTCATTCTTCCCTTAACACGGATCAGTCGTCCTGTCCCCTCTGCAGAAAACAGTCCCAAAGCATGATGTTTCCACTCCCATGCTTCACAGTAGGTATGGTGTTCTTTGGATGCAACTCAGTATTCTACTTCTTCCAAACACAACGAGTTGAGTTTTTACCAAAAAGTTCTATTTTGGTGTTATCTGACCACATAATATTCTCCCAATCCTCTTCTGGATCGTCCATATGCTCTCTGGCAAAATTCAGACGGGCCTGGACATGTACTGGCTTAAGCAGGGGGGACACGCCTGGTACTGCAGGATCTGAGTCCCTCTTGGCATAGTGTGTTACTGATGGTAACCTTTCCTACTTTGGTCCCAACTCTCTGCAGGTCATTCATCAGGTCCCTCCGTGTAGTTCTGGGATTTTTGCTCACCGTTCTCATGATGATTTCTACCCCACGGGATGAGATCTTGCATGGGGCCCCAGATCGAGGGAGATTATCAGTGGTCTTGTATGTCTTCCATTTTCCTACAGTTGCCCCCACAGTTGATTTATTCACACCAACCTGCTTGTCTATTGTAGATTCACTATTCCCAGCCTGGTGCAGGTCTACAATTTTCTTCCTGGTGTCCTTCGACAGCTCTTTGGTCTTGGCCATGGTTGAGTTTGGAGTCTGACTGTTTGAGGTTGTGAACAGGTGTCTTTTATACAGATAACAAGGTCAAGTAGGTGCCATTAATACAGGTAACGAGTGGAGGACAGAAGAGCTTCTTAAAGAACAAGTTACAAGTCTGAGAGAGGCAGAAATCTTGCTTGTTTATGGGTGACCAAATACTTATTTTCCACCATGATTTACAATTAAATTCTTTAAAATTTTTACAATGTGATTTCCTGGATTTTTCTCATTTTGTCTCTCATAGTTGAAGTGTACCTAAGATGAAAATTACAGACCTCTCTCATTTTTCTAAGTAGGAGAACTTGCACAATCAGTGGCTGACTAAATCCTTTTTTGCCCTATATCTATATGTCTATCTACCTATATACCTATCCTTTTCAGACATAGATACGCTATATATATATATATATATATATATATATATATATAGCGTATCTGTCTGAAAAGGAGTGTGAAAGGTCATCAAGCCATCAGAGCTTTAATATAATTAATGCAACAAAGCTTGCATGACATGTAGGCACCAAGAGCAACAACACCTGGATATCAGCTCTAATTTTCAAATAGTTACATTTATGTATACAATCTGGACATTTGTTACATTCTGTTGAACGCAGCATTGATATCACTATTAATATTGAAGTTTTTATTTCCCCACAATGTTTTTTTTTTTTATTTCACCACAATATCTGAGACTGTACAGGCAACAACTAACTAGGCAGACCTTCGTTTGTGTGAGGTCAAGGATCAATCAAAGTTGGCACACCAATTTTCTCCTCTACGGTGTCCATCTTGATTCAGTTCTCACCATTACCTCTGTATTTTGTTGAGTGATTTAGTCTGTTTGTTTAATTTGTGTTTTGCAGTTCTCTAGCAACCTCCTGAATAGTTTTGAGCAGTCAGATTTAAATCCATCTTGGGTGCATTTTACACATGTATTTTATATGGCTTACCCTTTCTGCATACAATCCTAATACTCAAGGTGCATGGAATGGTGTCATAATGTGACAATGTAACACATAGTGTGGCTGCTTTCTTTTCTCCATATGCAATTGTGCATGCTCAAGATTTCTATAGATTGGGTTGCTGGGGATTAGCAGATGTCTGATTTAAAGATGATAAATTACAACATGCTGGGAGAGAGAAACATCTGGAAATGAAGTGGCTATTTGTTTCACTGTCTCTGTAGTAGTCTGTTTCAGCTTGTATGTGGTCTGATTGTTAAACCACACTTATGCTCTAACTTCAGACTTCTTTTCTGTACATAGCTTGGAAATGGAACAAAGTAAGATGTTTAATGTATATTAATTTAATGCTATTGTGACAAGGTATTTTACTGGCCCTGTGCCTATTAATTATATATTAATTTTTATATGATGTGATTCATTTATTCATACATTCATTCATTTTTCTAACTGCATAATCCAGTTCAAGGTTGTGTTGAGGTGGGGCCTGACCACAGGGTGCAAAACGGGAACCGATCCCAGACAGGGCGCCAGTCAATCGCAGTGCTCGCACGCACGCACTCTCTCACTCAATTGCCTGGGACATTTCAGAAAGGCCATAACAGTACCATAGCAAACGTTTACACTGCTTTGTCAGTTTGAGTCAGAGAGCATTTTACTTGCTTGTGTGAACTCTCATGAGAATTGAACAGATTTTGAGACCTTTGAAAACAGCACAAAAGCAGACAATGTATCACTACATGTGTGCTATCAGGATTTATAGGGCTATTGTGGCCTTGAAATCTGTTTTCTTAATTTCATTACTCTTCACTAGAGATAAATCAACCATATACAGACAGTACAGTTATTGGCCTAAGACTCTAGCGAGTCATTAGATCAGATTTGATAGAATTCCATTCCTGTGGTGCACAAGGAAGGGTCTATGGTTTATGCCATGAAATACAGTTCCACAGCAACATGGTAGGCAACACCGATAATGATTTTTGTTTGTTTCTAAAGCATGGACTAAACATGAGACAATAGAGACTAAACATGAAATAATTTTTAAAAATGTTGTCTGATAAAACCATGGTATGACAACAATCTGGGAGTTAAATTAATTAACTGTGGCATATTTGTGTGTGTGTGTGTGTGTGTGTATATATATATATATATATATATATATATATATATATATATATATATATATATATATATATATATATATATATATATATATATATACACACACACACACGCACACACAGTGTCAAGTATTTAGTGTGGCCTCTTACACACTGTAAAAGGAAGTTGTCAGCAGCATCTGGCAACTTCCTTTTACAGTCTGAAGCTTGATTATTAATGATGTTATTGGAGCAGTGTAGCAGCAAAAACACTTTTTCAGGAGGGGAACAGGGTGAAAAGGATAATGTATGTTAAAGCACACGAAGATTGGATTGAAGCTCAGCAGAAAATGACTGAAGAATCAAAGTTGGCTCCAAACGGCATCGCCAAAATGTTATAAATGGACAGTATACCACTGCTAATACAACAAATCTAATGGTGGCCTTTGACTTTTCCACTGTGTGCCCAGCCACTTTATTAGGTACACCTTGCTAGTACCAGGTTGGCCCCCTTTGCCTTCAGAATTGCCTTAATTTTTATTTATAGGTTCAGCAGGGTGCTGGAAGCATTCCTTGGAGATTTTTGTTGACATGGTAGCATCACACGGTTGCTGCAGATTTGTTGGACGCACATCCATGATGTGTATCTCCTATTCCACCACTCCCCAGAGGTGCTCTCTGGTGAATATGGAGGCCACTTGAGTATGGTTTGAACACATTGTCTTGTTCAAGAAACTAGTTTGTAGTGACTTGAGCTTTTTCACATGCCATATTGTTATGCTGGAAGTAGCCATTGGAAGATGGTCATAAAGGGATGGACATGGTGACATGGTTAGCAACAATACTCAGGTAGTTGAGAGACCCAGAATGTACCATTCATAAAACGATCCATGCTTTCATGTTGTTTACACAAAATTTTGACCCTACCATCCAAATGTCACTGCAGAAATTGAGACTCATCAGACCAGGCAACATTGTTCAATTGTCTGTTATCCAGTTTTGGTGGGTCTGTGTGATTTGTAGCCTGAGTTGCTTGTTTTTAGCTAACAGGAGTGGCACCTGGTGAGGTCTGCTGCTGCTGTCTGTTAGAAGATGCCCTTCTGAATATATTGGTTATTATCAGTGGTTATTTACTGTGGCCTTTCTATCAGCTCAAATCTGTTTGGCCATTCTCCTCTGACCTCTAGCATCAACAGATAACTGCCACTCTCTGGATTTTTTCTTTTTTTTTTTTACTTTTTTGGACCATTTTCCGTAAACTCTAGAGATGGCCTTGTGTTGAAATCCCAGTAGATCAACCATGCCATGTTTTAAGATCACTTAAATCACCATTTTTCCATATTTGTTTTGAAGTTCAGCAGGTTCTGTACTTTTCTGCCTCGAGTTCCTGCCTTGTGATTGGATAATTACATATTTGTGTTAACGAGCGAGCAGATATATAGCTGCTCGTTAAAAACAATGGACAGAGCACCAAATGCTCTCTCTCTATATATATATATATATATATATGTATATGTATGTATGTATGTGTATATGTATATGTATATGTATATGTATATATATATGTATATATATATGTATATATATATATATTGCATTTGGTGCTCTGTCGATTGTTTTCTGACAGCCATATTTGGCCTTGGCAAAAGATTTTAACACTGGTGTGTCCATTCATGTGAAAACGCCTTTGACACCAATCTTTCTTGAGAATAATTGGTGCAATTTCTTGTTCACAGAGGACTGTTCTTTTGGTAGACATCTTAGCAGTGTTGGGCTAGACATGTATTCAGCCTTTGAAAGTATAGAAACGTTGTGTGCTCATTTAAAATGAAGAATCCTCCAGAAATATTGAGTGATAATGCAATGGCAAACTAGCTCAGAATAATATGTGAACCTTTTGATTACATTGTTCCATAAAACTTGATGTCTAAAACGAACAATAATAATAATTGACTGTTTTATGGCAATGACGAGCATCAAATGAAGTTTAAAATAAGAAAGTAAACGATAAGCATGAGGTGATTCAGAGTTAACTGTTCTCTCTTCTTCCTAGATGGCTGCTCTGCAGAGTCCATTCTACGGGGACAAGATGAACCTATACTCCCTGTGTAAAAAGATTGAGCAGTGTGACTACCCTCCCCTCCCATCTGATCATTACTCGGAAGAGGTGAGACTCAGATCTGAGATCCAAGAGAACTTGGAGACTTTCAAACACTCATTATTTGAGTGCGGTATGCACAAAGAGCTACAAAGAAACATCAGATTGTAGGATGACTAGGATCGTGGTGTAATTATGATCCTGCTTTATCCCTCAAAAGTGCTTTATAGTCTGGCTGCAGTGACATACTAGTGTTGTTTCTGAAACTACAACCTTTCACTATATAGGTTTGGTGTTCAGTCCATAATGGGTTTTCATTATATCGATACCACAATCTACAGCTTAGCTGTAGCAGTACTTTCTAAAGTCTTGCTGTGGTAATAGAGGAGATGGCTAAAAATGAAGCTTTTCTGCGTTCTCAGTACCTACTCCAAAAGTGACTTATTTTGGAAGTATTCAGTGAGAATTACAAGAACTGGTTACAGTTATGTGCAGAGCATGATATTGCTGCACCATTTAGAGCCATAGCCTACTGCACTCTCGAGAGACTGCTCTTTCAGGTGCGGTGATGCTCCTCATGCTTGTGAACTTGAGCTTCAGGCTACTGCAGCAGGTGCATGCATGGGAGTTGCATGTTAAACAAGGAACAGCTGCGTTCATGCACTTGGTTTTAATTTTTTGTATCGATGTGCATATATGATGCATAGTTAGTAGTAAACTATCTAGTAAGGAGGTTCAGTAGTTAACCTCTTGCTCTCTGTTCTTTAACCCTTAAAGCCTGCAGGATAAAGGTGCAGAACATGAGCATAACTCTACACTCAGTACAAAAACATTATTTAATCATTATCTGATATCGAAATCTGATTTATGTTATGCATAGATTCTAAATAGCAGTATAACAAAACACTAAACATTTTTTAACTTGTAGTGTAACATAAGTAGTGATGGCTTGAAATAAATGTAGTTTAGAAGAGTAGTTTGTAAAGAATAACATTGCGTAATAGTTCATCGTCTGTTACATTGTAAAATGGGACAATTCAAACTTATTGTAATAAGCCAATACATAAGTTATGTTCTTATTATATTAGAACTCATTCTTGTTTTTTTGCTTCTCCAACAGAGTTTTTGGTAAACACTACTTTTTATAGCTCTTAAAGAAAATATCTTAAAGATTGTGTTCGGGTCTAAATTCCTGTGTAGATCAGTGGCGTTTCCAACCTGACTGAGATTGATTCTCATTGTAGAACTCTGCCGCCTGCCAGTAAAAAGAAGTTTTAGAAGCGTTAGCCCACCTGTGACCCTCCTCTCTCAACAGAGGGGTTGTGCATGTGGCAGAAGGATGTCATGAGTCTGGGAAATTGGAGTGAATAAATTGGGAGAAAACACAGATCACTGATTATAAACCTAAATTTTTTGCCTTTTTGCAGATTGTAATTCAGTACGACCAATATACACTCACTGGCCACTTTATCGGGTACACCTTCATTAGGTAGAGCTTCAGAACTGCCTTAATTCTTTGTGCTGTAGACTGAACAAGGCTCTGAATCAACCAGTCTGGCCATTCTCCGCTGGCATCAGCAAGGAGTTTTTGCCAAGGGAACTGCCACTCACTGAATATTTTCTCTTTTTTTAACCATTCTCTGTAAACCGTAGAGATGGCTGTGCTTAAATCCTAGTAGATCAGCAGTTTCTGAAATACTCAGACCAACCTGTCGAGCACCAACAACCATGCCATGTTCACAATCACTTAAATCACCTTTCTTCCTAATTCTGATGCTAGGTTTTGAACTTTTGCAGGTCGTCTTGATAACATCTCAATGTCTAAATGCGTTAAGTTTCTGAGATGTGATTGGCTGATTAAATAATGAGCAGCTGAACATTTGTACCTAATAAAGTGTGAGTGATCAAAGTGAGTGTATGTGTGATCAAGATTCTGCACGACACTGTGTGCTGTTTCTTTTGTCTCACAATCCTGTGTATTCCATCAGCCTGCCAGGATTTATTGATCACTTTATTGGCACTTCTGGCGTTATGGGTTGCATTGTGAGATTTAAAAGGCTCTTAGGATATTCTGCACTACGCACTGACAATTCAGATTTCCAAACCAGTGCCCGGCACAGTGTATCATAAGGCTTTGTAGGTAACCACAACCTTGTTTTTAGTGCTTGTATTACTGCCCATGCGATCTTCGTTGTATGCATTGCGCTCACTCACATTCTTTGATCAACAGATTTATTTATTTATTTATTTTTTGCTAAATGGGCCATTTTCTGAGTCAAGCTAATGCACTCGTATGTTTTAAAATTTTTACCTGTAATCATCAGCACCTAATTCACCCTTGCATCATTATTCACCATTTATACAATCTGCTCAGCACTGCCGAACTGCATGTCCCCCCCACTCCCTGCAAAAAAAAAAAAAAAACACCCTCCAGCATAGATTGAGGGCCCACATCCACCTCTGTCTGCGTGTAAACAATGCTCCTGAAGGCGAACTGCAAAAAGCTGTCAGCCGCTTATCTTTGGTGTGTCATTTACCGTCTTCTCGCCTCACACCTGACAGACAGCCCCTTTCCCCATCAGAAATCTTGCGACGCTTGCCACCCTCCAGAATCTTTGGGTTTTTTCAGCATATGAATATTTTACATATCTGCATCCTCATTTGCCCCCCCCCTCCCCAAGCCACCATTTCTCCTCCACTAATTCTGCGCCAGGTTGGATTTGCATTTCACATGCCATGCTGATTAGGAGACGGCAGCAGCAGCACCAGCAGTCAGGCCTAGGCTAGAACGAGCAGGTTGCCATGGTGATTAGGCATTTGGGGAGGTGGATATTTCTTGCTTACTTTTTTCTCCTTTTAATAATGCCGGTCTTTGGGGCTGAGGACGCGTTTCTGTCTCAGTAGCATGGGAGTGTGAATTCTGGGGTCTGCAGTGTGCTGTGGAAAGCATGTAGAAAGCTTTAGCTAGAAGCTGCAATGCCTTAAACTTATTGTCTGGCTCTTAGGAAAAATGTGACGTGAACGGAAAAAAATAGAATGGCTGCTGTTTAATACAGTGTATTGTTATTGTGTTTTCCTTTTATATTTAAGCACATCATGTTGGACCTGAATCTAGTTCGTAGTACAGTGAGATCTGATATGTAAGGTAAAGTGATATGTATCAGACTATGTTTCTAAACATATGGAGTAGCTAGAACAGTGTCTGGTTAGAACAGTAAATAAAATAAAATGACAATAAAAAAGGCAGTAACTTTATTGTAAGTGTCCACTGCCTTAACACTGAATTTATTTACATCTACAGCAGAATAATCTGAAAATCTTGGTAATTATTTGAGTAGTTTATTTGTATTTTGTAAAGTGAGTCATTGTCAGTTTGCCAAACCATACCAAAAAAAGTACAATACAAGGTCATCAACATTTACCAGTAACATGGTGGTATTTTGTGAATCAAATAACTTGTGTTCCAATTATTGTCTTGAGATAAACCACATATGTAAATTATATTGCATACTGTGGTGGTTGAAAGTTTGTGAACCCTTTAGAATTTTCTATAATTCTGCATAAATATGACCTAAAACATCATTAGATTTTCACACAAGTTCTAAAAGTAAATAGAGAACCCAGTTAAACAAAGGAAACAAAAATATTATACTTGGTCATTTATTTATTGAGGAAAATGATCCAGTATTACATATTTGTGAGTGGCAAAAGTATGTGAACCTTTGCTTTCAGTGTCTGGTGTGACCCCAATGTGCAGCAATAACTGCAAATAAATGTTTCCTGTAACTGTTGATCAGTCCTGCACACCGGCTTGTAGGAGTTTTAGCCCGTTCCTCTGTACAGAACAGCTTCAACTCTGGGATGTTGGTGGGTTTCCTCACATTAACTGCAGCTTCAGGTCCTTCCACAACATTTCGATTAGATTAAGGTCAGAACTTTGACTTGGCCATTCCAAAACCTCAACTTTATTCTTCTGTAACCATTCTTTGTTAGAACGACTTGTGTACTTAGGGTCGTTGTCTTGCTGCATGACCCACCTTCTCTTGAGATTCAGCTCATGGACAGATTCCTTTAGAATTCTCTGATATAATTCAGAATTCATTGTTCCATCAATGATGGCAAGCCATCCTGGCCCAGATGCAGCAAAACAGGCCCAACTATGACACTACCACCAGCATGTTTCACAGATGGGATAAGGTTCTTATGCTGGAATGCAGTGTTTTTCTTTCTCCAGACATAACGCTTTTCTTTTAAACCAAAAAATTCTATTTTGTCTCATCCATTCACAAAACATTCTTACGGTAGCCTTCTGGATTGTCCACATGGTCTTTAGCAAACAGCAGATGAGCAGCAATGTTCTTTTTGGAGAGCAGTGGCGTTCTCCTTGCAATCCTGCCATGCACACCCTTGTTGTTCAGTGTTCTTCTGATGGTGGACTCATGAGCATTAACATTAGCCAATGTGAGAGAGGCCTTCAGTTGCTTAGAATTTACCCTGGGGTCCTTTGTGACCTCACCAGCTATTACACGCCTTGTCGACCACTCCTGGGGAGGGTAAAAATGGTCTTGAATTTCCTCCATTTGTACACAATCTGTCTGACTGTGCATGGGTGGAGTCCAAACTCTTTAGAGATGGTTTTGTAACCTTTTCCAGCCTGATGAGCATCAACAACGCTTTCTCTGAGCTTCTCAGAAATCTCCTTTGTTCGTGCAATGATACCCTTCCACACCGTGTTGTGAAGAGCAGACTTTGACAGATCCCTGATCTTTAAATAAAACACGATGCCCACTCACACCTGATTGTCATCCCATTGATTGAAAACACTAATTTCACCTTCATATTAACTGCAAATCCTAGATGTTCACACACTTTTGCTACTCACTGATATGTAATATTGGATCATTTTCCTCAATAAATAAATGACCAAGTATAATATTTTTGTCTCATTTGTTTAACTGGGTTCTCTTTATCTACATTTAGGACTTGTGTGAAATTCTCATGAAGTTTTAGGTCAGATTTATGCAGAAATATAGAAAATTCTAAAGGGTTCACAAACTTTCAAGCACCACTGTACATGTGTGTGTGAATTCCTGAGGCCTTAAAAATTATAATAAAATTCTGTCTTTTTACTCAATCAATGCTGCGTATCCACTAGCAGAGGTTGGAGTTAAAGAGCAGAAGTCACATTCATTTGATTATTCTCCGTTTCATCTGGCTGATTGTCTGTGTTGTTTAAAGCGAATGGATTTAGGCTTCCATCATACCATCCTGTGAAGTGTTACTGCTTTCCCCAACACAGGGTCATAACAGTACATTACTGTATTTTTTGTTATTGTGAATTCTCATAAATGAAAAATGCTAGGGCATTAGGGATGCTGCGTGCATGGTGGTGTTCCATTTTCAGAGGTAATACTCATGCATTTGCGTATCGTTTGCACTAGGGATGCACCGATCCAACATTAGGATTGGATATCGGACCCGACATTAACAAAATTAGCTGCATCGGGTATCGGAAAACTAAGCCGGTCCGTGGGGCCAATCCATTCGCTTTAGTTTTGCACCACGTGCTACACCATACATCAGTTATGCCAACAAGTTCGAGGACACCATGCAAGAGGTGGTGGTAGCACTGCAAAATACAATATAAAATATTACTGATTAATAATATATTAATAAATTAATAATATATCAATATAGTTTAAGATGTTTGAATGCTGTGCCAAGGTCCTGCATATTTTTATTTTAGTGTCAATAAATAGCAATTTAGTACATTTATATCTTGTTTTACAAAAAGTAAGTAATGTTTAAGTCGCAACTGACACCTTAAGTCTCTCCCACATGGTGAGGTATATGGTTTGTTAATTCAACAATGGTATCGGATCGATATCAGGTATCGACCAATATGCAAAGTTTATGTATCAGGACTGAAAAAAGTCGGATCAATGCATCCGTAGTTTGCACACATCTGTAGTTTTCTTGTGGAAATAAATTTTGTATTTACATTACAGTAGCATAAAAAGAGTATGTTACCTATGGTAATGTCCATTTCGGTCAACATCCTGTTTCACAGCAATTAACGCGGTCAGTAAAGAGTGCATAACTGTATATTTTTATCTAATGTATTCTGTATTGTTGATTATAGTTTCTTTTAATCTAAGGTTAAGTAATAATGCTGTTCTCCGTTGATCAGGTGTATCCAGATCACGTAGTAGTATAGGCGCTGGTGATTTACCTGTTTCAAATACCATTTAACACAGTAATATGCGGTATTGGATCCTGGCTTTTCTCCCGTTCAGTTTAGGCCTAATATGCAATCAGAATACTTTAATTTGGATTACAAAAATGACATGTAACTGTAACCAGAGTTGCATCCATTTGCAGGTCATGAGTGTACACATTCTAAATAAACTGTAAAATTCAGATGGCTTTATTGGATTCCTCAGAACACTAGAGCCATAATGTAAATTAGGATAAAGCAGTATTTTAACCTGAGCAGGCAGATAAGTAGAAATTATTACATATCAAATTGTTCATGTAAACACATTGTCAGTCCGTTTTGAAATGACCGTTGTATTTAATCATTCTCCTCATTCTCTTCTCTGTCTTTTGTCCCAAGCTGAGAAAGCTGGTAGATATGTGCATCAATCCAGATCCAGAGAAGCGGCCTGACATCACCTACGTGTACGACGTCGCCAAGCACATGCACGCTCTGACTCTGGCCAACTGAGTCCATCCCCTGTCAGCCTCTCCACTCTATGACCCACTTTTAAATTACATTTGCCAGCCTTTTTTTTAATAAACTGCTTGTTGCATAGTTATGTTACAATCAGTTGAGAGTTATTCTCAGAACGCTTCTTTACCTTGAGGAGCCCTGAATCCAGTAATCTGCAGGCTGGCAATGATGAGCTGTCACACAGTTATCGACGGTTCTGTGGTCTCTATGGTAATACTGAGTCACAGTACATGTATGGATTACACGCACTCATGCAGGTACAATATACAACCAAAGATTGAATAATAGAGTAAAGATGACCATAATCAAACGTAAGTGCATGAAAAACTTAAGTCGTTTTTAACCGAAAACTGTGCCTGAGCAGAAAAGTACACAGCAACAATAAAGTGTATTGCTGTTTTATCGTTTTTAGATATTGGTACAGATATATATGCAACACCCCTGATTCTTGAATGTAAATTTACCACCTTTGCAGTGGAGGACTGGTGTTTTCTTTGGGATTTGTTTTATTTACAATGAAACTGTAAGTTACATATGCTTTGCTTGGCCTTGTGACACTCCTTCCAAAACGGGGGAAAAATACTGATTGCGAAATTCTCCCTTGGTCTTTATAAAATCCCTTTAAAAAGTATTTTGTTTTGAATTGGTAGAGGTCTATACTCCTATTAAAAGATAATCAAGTTTTCATTTGTTGCAAATGGGCATGTGTTTTGTAGCCAATAGGGTTATTTTAAAAAGAAGTATGGAAGATCACACCTGAATCCCAAACCTCTTTCATGAAGCTGGCCAAATGCAAGCCTTCTATCACTACCTATAGGACTAAACAACTTTTGCATCCTTTCACTGAGTGAGTAGAAACCGTACCAGACAGAATGCTTTTTGTGGACCAGGACTGATGAAGGAACATGAATAAAAATAAATATGTAGTATATCAAAAAGCAGATCTTTGTGAATAATCTTCATGCAAACAGACATTGGTTCCCTTCAGTTGTGTGAGCTGTGTGGGGGATTTGATCAATTGTTACAGATTGATTACAGATGCAATTTATTTATGCAATTTTTTTTAGATAGACACCATGTTGCCAGCAGGAAGTGCCTTTTATCAAACCGATCAATTGCAATTCTGTTAGCTAAGCACCCAATCAGCTGCAGTTGGATTAATTTTTTTATCAGTCCAGTTTTGAGCTGTTTGCTGTTTTAGTTTTTAGGGTTTTGTTTTCAGTAGGGGTTGGTTAGGCTTGTTTACGACAATTTAGCCTTCAGACATTTTCTGCTCATGAGAATATAAATTTACAAAATGAATTGCACATTTAAAAACAAGTACATTTGTCATGCTTGCATTGTGTTCAGTAGTTTCTGTACAACTCGTATTCCATTTCGGTAATGTTTGCCCCATTCTAAATATTTACTCAAGGCACTTTTTACAATGACCTTTCACACAAACCTCTAAGGTTCTGTTAACAGCTGTTGTGTACCAGCCTTTACATTTGAATTTGCTGTGATAGTATCCATGTAAAATTTTATTTTCAAACTTGGAGAGCATTTTAAATGTTTACGCTTTGTTATATTTACATATAATCAATTGATACCTTTTTCTTATGTTGTTAACAAAATAACAGATGAATATTGCCTCCTTGGAGCATACTAAACTTGGACACAAAGTCAGGTTGAGGAATCGTCCCACAGGGTGTGCGTTTTAAACGCACATGGAGTACTTTAAAACTTGTTTTTAGTTGCAGTTTACATATGAAGCATTTGCAAACTTGACAGTTTTGTGGCTCATCTTCAGCATCTCATTCATTGCTGGGTCACATTCATCAGTGCCAGGTGTTGCGTAGTGTTACACTTTCACAAGTGCACTGTGGAGTACTGACTGCTAACATACCAGTGGCTGAGTGCACCTATATACTCGTGTGTTCATTTAGAAATCCAGCTGAGCACTTCACATTGTTTGCCTTGCTGAACATGTTCCAATGCATTGCTCTCTTTACTTCCTTCAAAAGTGTTTGGGGGGTGGGTGGGGGAGGGGGAGGGGTTAAAAAGCCACCTGTTGTTATTTATCTTTTTTTGTTTGTTTTTTTTGGTTGTGCCTATGATGGTTCAAATGAACATTAACATGTCTAACTCTCAAGGTTAATTCTTTCCATGCTAACTGAAAACAATAAAACTTTAACTTCTTTTATTGCATGATAACTTGGATTATTTGCCATTAAATTGGACTCTTGTTTTTTGTAAAACAGAGGCAGGTTTATTTATCAGTTTCTTAATTGTGGAGATGAGTGGTGATCTAATTTTCATGCAAGTAAATAGAATTATCTCACATCAGTCTGTTGTAAAGCCATCTATTCCCATTAGTGTTTGTTTGTTTGTTTGTATACCTTTGATTAATGTCTCCTGCAAGCCCCGCAGTGTTATTAGAGGCTTTGTGCAGTGTGTCATGCCCCTGGGTGTTCGTTTAGATGATGCTCCCTTTGGACCGAGACAGACATGGGACCCCTGCTCTCTTAATCTAATGAATTCCAGGAGGAGTACAGTTCAATGTCATCACTGGAAATTGCTCCCTTGGAACTGCATATACACTGAAAACAAACAAAGTTTAAGTGTAGCATTTGATATGGCTTCAGCAACTCTCATGAGGCGTTCCACCCTCCTAGCATTCTGAGGGTGAATGCTGTGTGTGTATATCACACGGCCGCTACCATTTATTGATTTCTGGTGTAGAATTTACACAATTCAGTGAAACAAAAACAAAAGCTCTATATACGTGTGTGTGTGTGTATATGTATGTACAGTGGGGCAAAAAAGTAGTTAATCAGCCACTGATCGTGCAAGTTCTCCTACTTAGAAAAATGAGAGAGGTCTGTAATTTTCATCACAGGTACACTTCAACTATGAGAGACAAAATGAGAAAAGAAATCCAGGATTTTTAAAGAATTTAATTGTAAATCATGGTGGAAAATAAGTATTTGGTCAATAAATTTGGTTCAACTCAATACTTTGTAACATATCCTTTGTTGGCCAATGACAGAGGTCAAACGTTTTCCTGTAAGTCTTCACCAGGTTTGCACACACTGTAGCTGGTATTTGGCCCATTCCTCCATGCAGATCTCCTCTAGAGCAGTTGATGTTTTGGGCAACACTGACTGTCAACTCCCTCCACAACATTTTTTCTGTTGGGTTGAGTTCTGGAGAACTGGCTAGGCCACAAGGACCTTGAAATGCTTTTTACGGAGCCACTCCTTCGTTGCCTCTATCTCCTCTGTTTTATCCCGAGCGGTGTGTTTTGGTATCATTGTCATGCTGGAAGACCCAGCCACGTTCCATTCTTCATTGCTCTCACTGATGGAAAAAAGGTTTTGGCTTAAAATCTCATGATTACATGGCCCCGTTCATCTTCACATAACACGGATCAGTTATCCTGTCCCCTCTACAGAAAAAACAGCCCCAAAGCATGAGGTTTTCAACCCCATGCTTCACAGTAGGTATGGTGTTTCTCTTGGGGATGCGGACTCAGCATTCTTTTTCTTTTTTTAATCCAGTTGAATTTTTTACCAAAAAAAAGTTCTATTTTTTGGTTTCATCTAACCACATTGATATTCTCCCAATCCTCTTGTCTGGACCATCCATATGCCCTCTGGCCAAAACTTCAGACTGGCCTGGGCAATGTACTGGCTTAAGCACGCCTGGCACTGCAGGAGCTGAGTCTCTTCTGGCCGTAGTGTGGTTACTGATGGTAGGCATTGTTATGTTGTCCCAGCTCTCTGCAGGTCATTCGTCAGGTCCCTCCTTGTAGTTCTGGTATTTTTTGCTCACCGTTTCTCATGATCATTTTGACCCCATGAGATGAGATATCTTGTTGTGGGGCCCCAGATCAAGGGAAGAGTTATCAATGGTCTTGTATGTCTTCCATTTTCTTACAATTGCTCCCACAGTTGATTTATTCACACCAACCTGCTTGCCTATTGTAGATTCACTCTTCCCAGCCTGTGTGCAGGTCTACAAGTTTTCTTTCTGGTGTTTCTTCGACAGCTCTTTGGTCTTGGCATGGTTGAGTTTGGAGTCTGACTGTTTGAGGCTGTGGGACAGGTGTCTGTGAGAGGCAGAAAAGAAATCTTGCTTGTTTGTGGGTGACCAAATACTTGTTTTCCACAATGATTTAAACTCTTAAATTCTTTAAAAAATAATCTACATTTGTGATTTCATGGATTTTTTTTCTCATTTTGTCTCTCACAGTTGAAGTGTACCTATGATGAAACATTACAGACCTCTCTCATATTTCTAAGTAGGAGGAAACTTGCACAATCAGTGGCTGACTAAATACTTTTTGCCCCAGTGTGTGTGTGTGTGTGTGTGAATATATGCATTGTGTGTTGTGTGTGTGTGTGTGTGTGTGTGTGTGTGTGTGTGTATGTATGTGTGTGTGTGTGTGTGTTGTATATATGTATATATATATATATATATATATATATATATATATATATATATATATATATATATATATATATATATTATATATATACACAATTATATATACACATACATACACTGCTCAAAAAAATACAGGGAACACTTAATCAACACAATATAAGTCCAAGTAAATCAAACTTCTGTGACATCAAACTGTCCACTTTGGAAACAACACTGATTGACAATTAATTTCACATGCTGTTGTGGAAGTTACTGGCAATTAGCAAGACACACTCCATAAAGGAGTGGTTCTGCAGATGGGGACCACAGACCACTTCTCAGTACCTATGCTTTCTGGCTGATGTTTCCGTCACTTTTGACTGTTGGTGGTGCTTTCACACTTGTGGTAGCATGAGACGGACTCTACAACCCATACAAGTGGCTCAGGTAGTGCAGCTCATCCATGATGGCACATCAATGTGAGCTGTGGCAAGAAGGTTTGCTGTGTCTGTCAGCGTAGTGTCCAGAGGCTGGAGGCACTACCAGGAGACAGGCCAGTACACCAGGAGACGTGGAGGAGGCCATAGGAGGGCAACAACCCAGCAGCAGGACCGCTATCTCCACCACTGTGCAAGGAGGAACAAGAGGAGCACTGCCAGAGCTCTGCAAAATGACCTCCAGCAGGCCACAAATGTGCATGTGTCTGCACAAACGGTTAGAAACCGACTCCATGAAGATCGTATGAGGGCCCGACGTCCACAGATGGGGGTTGTGCTCACATCCCAACACCGTGCGGGACGCTTGGCATTTGCCAGAGAACACCAGGATTGGCAAATTCGCCACTGGTGCCCTGTGCTCTTCACAGGTTAACGCAGGTTCACACTGCGCACATGTGACAGACGTGACAGAGTCTGGAGACACCGTGGAGAGCGATCTGCTGTCTGCAACATCCTTCGGCATGACCGTTTTGGCAGTGGGTCAGTAATGGTGTGGGGTAACATTTCTTTGGAGGGCCACACAGCCCTCCATGTGCTCGCCAGAGGTAGCCTGACTGCCATTAGGTATCGAGATGAGATCCTCAGACCCCTTGTGAGACGATATGTTGGTGCGGTTGGCCCTGGGTTCCTCCTAATGCAGGACAATGCTAGACCTCATGTGGCTGTAGTGTGTCAGCAGTTTCTGCAAGATGAAGGCATTGAAGCTATGGACTGGCCTGCTCGTTCCCCAGACCTGAAACCGATTGAGCACATCTTGGACATCATGTCTCGCTCCATCCACCAACACCACAGTTGGCGGATGCTTTAGTCCAGGTCTGGGAGGACATCCCTCAAGAGACCATCTGCCACCTCATCAGGAGCACGCCCAGACGTTGTAGGGAGGTCAGACAGGCACGTGGAGGCCACACACAATACTGAGCCTCATTTGACTTGTTTTAAGGACATTACATCAAAGTTGGATCAGCCTGTAGTGTGTTTTTCCACTTAAATCTTGTGTGTGACTCCAAATCCATTCCTCCATTGGTTAATAAATTTGATTTGCATTGATGACTTTTGTGTGATTTTGTTGTCAGCACATTCAACTTCGTACAGAACAAAGTATTCAATGAGAATATTTCATTCATTCAGATCTAGAATGTGTTATTTGATTGTTCCCTTTTTTTTGAGCAGTGTGTGTGTATATATATATATATATATATATATATAATTATATATATTATATATATATATATATATATATATATATATATATATATATATATATATATATCATCACATCATATATCATATATATACATCACCCTAGAATTGGCTGAGTTTGAAAATCACAGCTGATCAGCAGCTATCCTCAGACCAGCTTGTCTAGCACCAACAACCATTCTACGTTCAAAGTCATCTTTCTTTCTCTTCCCCTTCAGCAGGTCACCTTGACTATATATATTGACTATATAGGTATGATGGATTTAGGTATGATGCATTTTGGATGGTGTGCTGTATTAGTTTTTTTTTTTGCCAAACATTGTGGTTACATTTCAGTCCAAAAAGTAAAATATTTGAATCATCTAGCCATAAAACGTTTTACCACATGGAATCAGAAGCATAAATGAGACTCAGTGTGACACTTTTTATCAGAAGATACTTCTTTATTGCCCCCGTTATACACAGCAGATTTGAGTAAATCTTGTAAAATTGTTTTCACATTGCACAGTCTGGCCAATTTCAGCCATAGGCACCGGCAATCCCATGACCCTGACCAGGATTAAGCAGATATGAAGATGAAGATGAAAAGAAGACTTGGAAGTCCTTCAAAGTTGCCACTGGTCTCTTGGTAGAGTCCTTGATTAATGTCCTCTTGGTTTGGTTATCCAGTTCGAATGGACAAACCAATGTAGCCAAGGTGTTGGTGGGCCCATACACTGACCTCTTCTTAATAATGCTCTGAATACTATACTCCAACGAATAGTTCAAGGCTTTGAAATCTTTTTGATTCCTTCTCCTGACTTGTGCCTTTCCACAGCTTTATCCTAGATCCCTCCTGAAAGCACATTTGTGTTGCCATGCACTACTAGTAGTGGAATCCCTAAGGAACAGCCAGTTTTATTCTGAAGTAGTCAAAAACCACCACAATTGATTTCAGATGTGGCCAATTAGCCTGGTTTGTGATCTGGAAGGTGTTTGGTTGTATCTGAGCAAGAATAGTGGTTACTCTAAAGACTAATTAAAATTGAATAATTGATCTTTTTTTATGTTATTTTTGCTTTGATATTCATGGCTGTTATGTGTACGTACAGATGTTAAAATATTTAAGTCATTTTAGTTTTCAGAGTGTAATGCAACGTTTTAAGCAGTATGATGATTTTCTTTAGGCACTATAGTAGCCAATATTTTGTCCATGTACTAGATTTACCAGCATTAACTTAAGGTTATTTTTGGTAGTTCTGGTAAATTATGGACAAAGAGTTGGTCATATTTGTTGTTGTTTTTCTAATGGGTTACATTAAAATGCAGTTGTCACACAAACTGCAGCAATAACAAGTCAGTAGTATTTACATTATTATTTAATCTTTCTAAGCGTTTCTGTCTCTTCAGTAGCATGTGTAGTAATCCATGTAAGAGTATGGGCTTGCCATCAAGCTTAAGTTCCTGCTTAATTTGCGTTCTTACATTCAGTTTCTAGCCTTCGTGTCCAGTCATCTATTATTTGAATTTAATACACAACGGTGGTTTTTGATTATATCATTAGTATTTTGATTTAAGTATACATAAGCTATGTGATGCTATAGATTTTTATGAACCACAGCCACTGATTGCACATAGCAAACTGCTACCAACCAATTTGCAAGTAACTGGGGACCACAACAATCCCCTAATGATCTAAATATTAGTTTTGCTTGTGACAGCTTTTCTTCATAGCTGGCAGTTAGTTTTACTCTGTACATTCCAAGTCTGATTTTTTTTATTCATCTTTCACATCAGGCCCAGATATTGTTTTAATCTCTGTCCATATCTAGCAGTTGCCACAGGGACCAGCGCAAATGCTGTGTCCCATTTGTCCTCCCAGTGGAGTCAGATGCTGAACGAATTTAGATTTTTAAGCACCACATTCAGAGAAACTGGTACTTTGTGTCTGCTTCTTGGAACCAGTTTTTCCCTGATGTCAAGCAGTGTGAAATTGTCAGAATACTGTCGTTTTACTGACTCGCTCTGTTGTCAGCAGAGTGTGTTGTTGTGCAAGCTGAAAATTCCACCAATGTATGAGCTCCAAAGGTAGAAAAGATAATATAAGTGGGCAAAAACAGTAGCCAGTGAAAACTACACTTTTCTGTTGCTCTTCTACCCAGTTGAACCAGAAAGCAGTAGCTTGGTCCTTTGCTCTGTCTTGAAATCATTTGTGTCTGAAGTGTGAAAATGTTCACAGTCTGCTAGTCTCTTGAGTATTCACACTTATGGTGTGTGTGCATATATATCCCCAGTTTCCTTAGGGATCAGTAAAGTGCTTTCTTGTCTTTATCTTTTGTTTTACAATTCACCCTGTTTTTTAATGGCCAGGACCACCACAGAGCAGCTATTTTGATGTAGTGCGGATGTGGTGGTGGAGTGGTCGTGTGTGGTATGAGTGGATCAGACACAGCAGTGTCACTGCTAGACAGAGAATAGTTCAACAACCAGACATATGCAGCCAGCATTGTTAGCTGTGCAGTGTCCTGTAACCCCTAATGAACTAGAGGTGGACTACCAGCAACTACGCAATAAGGCAGAAATCATAAATTATCGTTAATTGGTAATTTTCCACACCTGATGCAGCACACTCATGCCTGAAAACAAGCTCTTGGATAGAGCCAGAAGTGACAGATATCTACAGGTAGAGGTCAATATGTAAGGTAACCAAGTAAGGTAAAGAGTGAGAAAACCTGCTTAGATGGACTACAGTCTGTAATTGTGGAACTATACAGTGATTCTGTATGGTAAGTGGAACCGATAAAATGGAAAATGGGTATAGAAACAAGGAGGTGTACGTAATAACGTGATCAGCAAGTGTTTCCCCACATACAGTACATTACCCTGAAACTGTCAGGTGTCAGAACATCCATTAATTATAATTTTTGTAATAGACATTTACTTTTACATTTACAGCATTTAGCAGACGCCCTTATCCAGAGCGACTTACAATTGATACAATCTTACAATCCAAGCAATTGTGGGTTAAGGGTCTTGCCCAAGGACCCAACAGTGGCAGCTTGGCAGAGGTGGGATTTGAACCCTGGACCTTCTGGTCTATAGTCCAGTACCTTACCCGCTAGGCTACCACAGTCCCATTAGCTTTTGTGAACAGGGTATAAACAAAAATTCTTAGTTGTGCTGCCTGTCAGAATTGTACACTCATTGGAATAATTTTAGAACTACTCTATTTTGTGACACAAGTTCAGATTTAAATTTATGCTCTTACTTTAATTATAATCTAATAAACTTAATGAATCTGTTTATCAACATAACAGTATAGCCTGTATTGTCAGGAAAATTCATAAACTCCAGTTAGAATGCCATCGAATGTCAAGAAGAGCTGAATTTGTATAAACAGAGCTGCGTACCATGTAAACATTACAGCATTTTCCCATACTGTAATTATTGAAAACAAATGGTAGGGCAACATTTTAAAAGAGAGACCCAGTGGGGAGAGTGGCTTTACAGGTGGGTGTTACCCACAGCTGTTTCTAATTCTAGGTTGGCTCAGACCCAAATGTCACATTTTGTACTGTCGTCTTTCTTCCTCAGAGAAGGGCAAAGAAGGAAGGCATGCAAACAAAGCCAGAAAAAGCATGCAAGAGCACGATGAAGCTGGTAAAATTTTGCATTACTAATTTTGGATCGAAGTAAATTATAATAATCAGATCACTCACTCACTTCCCGTACTCACTTATTCTTATTCAGGGTTTTGTGGCTGTGTGTTGTGTGGTTGGTTTAGATGTTGCACTGATATGGATCAGACACAGCAGTGCTGCTGGAGTTGTCACTGCTGGACTGAAAATC
The DNA here is from genome assembly GCA_025084515.1 of Ancistrus triradiatus. Classification (NCBI taxonomy): domain Eukaryota; kingdom Metazoa; phylum Chordata; class Actinopteri; order Siluriformes; family Loricariidae; genus Ancistrus; species Ancistrus triradiatus. Next base: position 647,661 of record JAJAGP010000004.1, on the reverse strand, counting down.
ATCCACAAACCACAAATGTCCAGCCACCAGCTTCCTGTAGCCAGCATCCTGTGAGCACTGATGAAGGATTAGATGATGACCAACACAAACTGTGCAACAACAGATGTCCTACTGTCTCTGACTTTACAACTACTATATGTTAGATGTAAAGTCAGCACTGCTCTGTCTGATCCAATCGTACCAGCTCAACACACGCTGACACCACCACCACATCAATGGCACTGCAGTGCTGGGAATAATCCACCACCCAAATACTACCTGATCTGTGGTGGTCCTGTGGGGGTCCTGACCATTAGATAACAGAATAAAGTGGGCTTGGTTCTGTATGCTAAATGGAACTGATAACATTGACAGTGAGTGTAGAAACAATGAGATGTATCTAATAAAGTGGTCGGTGAATGTACAGTTCCCTTAGTGTCACTTTCTTGAATGTGTCAGTATAGTAAAATAAGCATGCAGATCATGGGGCTACAGTTAAGCTGCCCTCAAATGACCATAGCTGTCCTCTTCATTTAGTGACTGTTGAACATTGGTAGATCAGTTAATATTTAGTTGGATTGGGTGACATGCTGTCATGGATTTAGTCATCGATGCAAGTGTAACCTTGACTGGAACCAAGCTCTAGGCTTAGAAGATGGTGGTTATAAAGAAAGCAACATAATCCCGACAGTTATCATGTAATTTTGTGGGGTTGTTTTTAAATACAAAGACAACAAAAACCTTGTTAGGATACAGTGGCTAGATCTGCCAGCAGGACGATCATTTAAAACGTTAATGAAATTTGATTAAATAACCACTGAATCAAACATTTGGCATGCACACCCCTATACCCTGACCTAAACTCCATTAAACACCCATGGAGTGAGCTGAAGAGGAAAGTCCTCAGAATAACAGCAATGACTCTGTAGGACATGGAGAGATTCTGTAATGAGAAGTGGTCTCAGACTCCTTGTTATATATCCTTGGGGGAGGTTGCACAAAGTACTAGATGCAGTTGTGCTATGTTGTGTATTATTATTATTATTTTTTAATATAAGACACAACATTACATTCAAAATAAAAGATGCTTAGTTTTGCTAGATATCATTTTTCTATTATGGAGTTTATAGGACTTACAGTTTTAAATGTTATGTGCATTTTACTTATATCCTGTAGAATGGTGACGCTTTCCTGGAGGATTGTGGGTGTGCTCTCTGTTACTACTGGGTCTCTTGGTTTTTCCAGTGCTGTAATATTGTACAGATACCCAGTAAATCAAAACCATTAGCAGATGCTGTGTGAGCTCAGCGCTTTAGGAAGCATGAACCATTTTCGGGCACTTGATTTATGCCACCAGCTTGTGACCACAGACATTCTCCTGTAAAGTGTGTGTGTGTGTGTGTGTGTGTGTGTGTGTGTGTGTGTGTGTGTGTGTGTGTGTGTGTGTACCATGTATATATTACATTGTGAGACCAAATGTCCCAAAAATAGAAAGCTCTTACATGTTTTACGTATGAAAACGTATGAAAACGTCTTTTTTCTACAAAAACTGTAGCTTTCTTTTGAAAAAACAAAATAGTCATAAGACTTGCTTTAGGTTACCGAGGTTAAGGTTAAGTTTACAGCTATGGTCAGCGTTAGGTGTAGCACACATTAACCACAGTATTCATTATGTCAATGGAAGGTCCCCACAATGATATAGGGGTGTGTGTGTGTGTGTGTGTGTGTGTGTGTGTGTGTGTGTAATCATAGGTTTACCAAGACAATGTGTGTGTGCACTTGTGCCTACCATGCATTCATCTCTTCTGGAACTCACTAGGCCCCACTGTTTCTGTCTCTTCTGTACCCAGTTTTAAACAGGATTTACTGCCATTTATTGCCTGAACTGTTTTTAATAATCACTGTGGGATTTTTTCACTGGAGAATTTTACATCTTTTCTTTTGCTTACTGAAGTATTTCTTCTTTTTTTTTGTACATAATGTAATGTTCATTAATTTATGTATTTTTTTTTTAATTCATTTCTATTGCCTGTCTACATAACAAACGTTGAGTACAATAGAATACAGTTTATCAATGGCTTATGAGCTTGCCAAAAAATCCTGACATGTCAGAAATAACAATTAAAAACCCGTTTTGGAGGTGAAGCACCTGGCTTGACCATGTTTCTTTATTCTGGGGAGGATGCTAAGAGTAAGCAGTTGCTGATTCTCATAGCTGAAAGTTTTTGTGGTGAGAAAAGGCATGTTTGTTTTAAAGCAGTTTGGACGGGTCAGTGGTGGTGGACATTTCCTAATGACACGTATGCATCCCTAACAGTTGTTTTGACTGTAGGGAACAAGTAATGGCATTGAGTACTCAGATTTCTCTTCACTCCACTTATGTAATCATTCTTCTTGAGTTGAGTACCACACGGAAACAGTGTTACCAAGTGGAATGTAGGACAGACTGCTGAAGTATGTTTTGGCAAAGCTGTCACCCTCTGAACTGTAGGCCTCTAGAGGATCCCTACACTGGGGTTCAGTTATTAGAACCCATGGCTTGTCCATCCACCTCCCTATTTTCAAAGCAGGCATCTGACTGCCTTTCTGATATCTCTTCCTGTATGGCAAAAAAAGACATCTGAAACTCAATCTGGGCAAGACTGAACTGATCTACCTCCCAGCAAAGTACTCACAGAAACTGGACTTTTTAATCAAAATACACGGTGTCATTCTCCATCCAACCCACACAAATGTTGGTGTGATTTTGGACAAGACCAGATCTTCAGTTTCAGTGTACTGGCTCATCATTTGTGAAATGAGCTTTCCACACCAGTCAGAATGGACCAGTGTCTCTCTCCCTTCCTTAGAAGCTTGAAGACTTCTTAAAATAATACCTAGGATAATAACTCTTAGCACTTTTGTTGTACCTGCTCTTTGTGTGTATTTTTGTCAACTTTTTCCTGAGGCTCTTATGATTTGTTATTGTATGTGGCCTTAGTTTTAAACTGAAAACATGCCCGTTAAGTCACTGGGTAGCATTAGTTTGTAAATGTGCATACTCTTTATGCTCTATACCACTCTGAGGCGGTATTAATGATTAATTAATTAATTAACAGTGGTTATAGAAAATCTTTATACCCCTTTGAAATACTTTTTTGAAATAAGTCACCATTTTGTCTTACAGCCTGAAATCAGAACTCACAAATACAATATCTTTTTCCAACTTACACATCTGGAGAAAAAGATAAAAAAGGAAATTGTTCTGAAAATGTATTTAAAATATGAAAAAACAAAATAACAGGGTTGTATAAGTGATCAGCCTCCTGATTTAGTACTTTATAGTGCCACCTTTTGCTTTAATTGCAGCCAACAATCAGTTTGTCTCTACCAGCTTTGTACACGTAGATTGAGGAATATTTGCCCATTCTTCTTTGCAAAATTGTTCAGGTTTTGTCATATTTTGTGGTGATCAGCATTTTCTATCAGATTTAGGTCAGGACTCTGACTTGGCCACTGAAGGACATTCACATTCCTATCCTTAAGCCACTGTTTCTTTTTTTTTTTTTTGATAGTGTGTTAAAGGGTGTACCGGAGGGTCATACAGACTAAGTCCTTCAAAGTTGTCATTGGCCTCTTGATAGCTCCCCTGATCAGTATCCTCTTTGGTCTTCCATTTTGGAAGGATGACCCAATCTTGTCAAGGTGTTGGTTGTGCCATACACTTTCCATTTCTTGACAGTGCTTTAAACGGTACTTACAGGAAAAGCCACTGAACTCTACTAATGAAATTATAATAATTTATCAGAAAATTTATCAGAAAATTTTACTCAAATTTTGATTATGAGTATTACATGTAAATACAGTTGGAAAAATTTAGACTTTATTTATTTTCATTTCCATGGTATAATGTGACAAAAGGCAAAAATCAATTTACTTTTATACACAGACACACACACACACATATATATATATATATATATATATATATGATAGACGAAATGAGAATTAAAAAAAGGAAACCACATTGTAGGATTTATAAAGAATTAAATTGTAAATCATGGTGTAAAATAAGTATTTGGTCACACACAAACAAGCTAGATTTCTGGCTCTCACAGACCTGTTGTTAGGATCCGTGCCCTGCCTCTCGTTTCTCTGTTATGTTTGCGGCGATTGTGGATGCAGACTACATTGCCCACAATCCACCACGGGACTCAAGATGGCCGCGGCCTGATTATGCTGGCTGATCCGTGTTTTGCGTGGACTTTCCATTTCTTGTTAATTGCTGCTGCGCGTTGCTGGGGAATTTATATGTAAGCTCTTTGTTTCCCCGCGTGTTGCAGGCGCCTCATTGTGTTTCCATTCCATGCCATGCCATGTTGCTACACTAAGCTAACCACACCACGCTGCACCATGCCATGCCAAGCTAAGTAAAGCCAAGCCGGCTGGAATTATTGTTTTGTTTGTGTTGTGCGGCCACCTGTTGGGATTACCTCTTGTTTGCGACGCCTTCGCCCCAGGACTGCCTTGTTTGCGATCACGTTGTGTTTTTACCTTTCTGCGGACTCTAACCAGGATCGTTAGCCTAGCCGCGGCTAGCGCTTCTTTAGTTTGAGTTTTCTGGCTAACCAGCCAGGTTTGTTTTCCCGTATTTATCCAGTGATCAGTGTTGTTATTATTTGTATGTTCGCCTCTTATGCCAGGTTTTTGTTTACAGTTTATTATTCTGAGTTAGTGCCTGTTTGTTTGTTTTATTCTGTGATTTATTACCTTTTCTTAATAAATTATTGTTTTTGACTGGAACCTGCATCCTCGTGTGCCCATGCCTCGTCACCACCATAACAGAATGCTACCGCCACACAAGCAGACGGTGGGTTCCACTCTCATGCCACGTTTGGCGGACTTTTTTGATGGGGACCCCAATCAGTGCCGGCAGTTCGTGCACCAGTGCAGGGCCTATTTTTCCAGCTTCCCGGATTCCTCTCTGGAGGACTTGTTCTACGCAGTGACTCCCTGCCTCGGGAACGCTGCCCTGAACTGCACTTATCGTTGGTGGCTTCGTATGTGCATGGAACTAGGGAACGGATCCTAAAGGACTTAGAGGCCCAGTTTAGTCCCTGTCCTACCAAGCACCAGGTTTCCAGTCGGGGGGTGTCTTCAGGCGATACCTGGTTTAAATGACGGACGAAGACACCGGATGATCGCGGAGGAGATCGGGAAACACGGACAGGAGTAAAGTCTGAAACAGATGAACGGAAAAGGTGCATGGGGATGCGACAGGCACGGACGGACACGAGGACCATATCAGGCAGAATAAACCGCGAGTAGTGTCTCTCGGCCACGCTTATAAAGGAAGCCCCACAGGTGTGTTCAATAATGAGTCCGATCACGGTGGGGCTTTCGTATAGGTCCGCGGGACAGATGAGGCGGTCCGTAATGCCGTGGAGCGTGACAGTACACCCCCCCCCCAAGGAGTCCTAGATGGAGCTAGGACTCCTACAAAGAATCCCCGGGTGTAGTCCTGTCTCAGGGTGTTTTCTTGTCAGGCGGTCCTTCGGAGGGGTCTGAAAGCAGTCGGGCGGCTGGCGAGCGGGGTCGCCGTCGTGCTGCTGGCGAGCGGGGTCGCCGACGGGCTGCTGGCAAGCGGGGTTGCTGTCGTGCTGCTCTGGTCCTCCCTCTGTGTCAGGTACTGACAGGGCTAACAAGATACGGGAGAACCCTGTATCAGACTCTGGGACGAGTCCCCTTATCGACTTCTTTAAAACCCAGAGTCCCCGTCAGACTCGGGTTCTGTAGTCCCCCTGTCGGACTTGGACTCAGGTTCGAGAGTCCCCCTGTCGGACTCAGGTTCTGGAGACTCCTCTGGAAGGGCCTCTCTGGAGCTGACGGCCTATGGAAGTGCCTCTCTGGAGCTGACGGCCTCTAGAAGGGCCTCTCTGGAGCATACGGCCTCTGGCAGGGCCTCTCTGGAGCACACGGCCTCTGGCAGGGCCTCTCTGGAGCACACGGCCTCTGGCTTGGAGAAACTGCTGAGCGGTGTGGCAGCCTCAGATACGGCACCAAGTGACACGACCTGCTCGGAACCTGCTCTAACATGATCAGGTGCGAAACAGGATGCCACAAACTCAGACATGGTACGTAGTAGGGCATTCAACTCGGTCACAGGGTTAAGCTGCTCGGCTACTAGACCAACGGGCATGGGTACGAAGCTAGGGGGTGCTAATCGCGCTAGTTTGGGGCTGACGAGCGCAACCTGATCCGACACCGAGCTAACCCGTTTAGATAAAGAACCCATGGACAAGGAGTTCCCGGATGACTTCTCCCGAACGGTGGCAAGCGGTGGATTCAACCGATTGTGCAAAAGCGGCGGAATATCCCTAATATCGCCTGTGAGCGTGGGTTTGGTTACAGAGGCAGTGACTGACTGTGGGGCCAGGGAGTCAGAAATAGCCTCAGCATGAGGACCAAATGTGGCTACAATCACCTCCAAAAATTTCTTGCCGGTACAAGCTTGGGCCATAGGCCAAACATTGGCGGCCCATTGAAGAGCCCTATCAGACAGACGTGAAACTATAAAAGAAACCTGGGCGAGGGACGAGCAGGATCGGGACAAACGAAAAAATTCTGTGCATTCAGCAACAAAACGCAGGCACTGGTCCGGATCTCCACTGAACCAGGCTGGCAGATCCGGAACCTTACTAGAACCCGCCATCTCCATATATGGCGGTTTATTCTGTAACGCTGGAGCTACATGGACAGGCGAGACGCACGCAGGTTCTATTGGGCAGAATAAACCGCGAGTAGTGTCTCTCGCGGCCACGCTTATAAAGGAAGCCTCACAGGTGTGTTCAATAATGAGTCTGATCGCGGTGGGGCTTCCGGATAGGTCCGCGGGACAGATGAGGCGGTCCGTAATGCCGTGGAGCGTGACAACAGGCTGATCCAACTTTGATGTAATATCGTTAAAACAAGTCAAAATGAGGCTCAGTATTGTGTGTGGCCTCCACGTGCCTGTATGTCCTCCCTACATCGCCTGGGCATGCTCCTGATGAGGTGGCATATATATATGTATGTTCATACCAAATTTGATGTCTGCAATAAATAATAAAAAACTTGGGACAGGGGAAATGTTATGTTCCTCAACCACCTGTATGGAGCATCCTGCAGGTAAACAGATGAATTGATAACAGATGGGTACAAAAGAAGCATCCACTTAAGGCTCAATTGCTTAGAAGCAAGGTTGGTTTGTTACTCATTGCTTTGCAAATGTCGGTGAATTCTCCCACAGTTTATAAACAATGTTTCTCAACAGATAGTTGCACAGAATTTAGGGCCTTCACCAACTACAGTTATTCTTATTAAATGATTCGGGGAATTTGTGTGCATAAAGAGCAAGGCTGACAACTAGCACTGAATGTACATGTCTTTCAATCCCCCAGAAGGCACTGCAATTAATACTAGCATGCCTCTATTAAAAACAAAACCATATGGGCTCAGGAATACATCAGATAACCATTGTCAGTAAACTCAATTTGTGTTGGCAAATACAAATGTAAGTTAAAACTCAATATATTACACAAAGCAGAAATGCAGAGAAAACAGAAAGCCAAACGTATACCAGCATTCAGAAAGGCTGGTGAATTGAGCTCAGCTGAAAAGGATTGACACCAAGTAGAAAATCATATTATGTTCTGACAGGCTACCTTTCAAATTGTTTTTGGAAACAATAAATGTTGTGGCCAAGGAGGAACAAGACTATCCCATCTGTTACCAACAAAAAGTTAGAAGCCAGTGTCTGTCATGGTATGATGGTGTGTTAGTGCCGATGGCATAGCCAACTTGAACATCTGTGATGGCTCCATTAATGTGGAAGGATGCGTAAGCATTTTGAAGGAACATGTGATGAAGGGGAAGGACATCTTTGTGTCTTTTTCAGAGACATCTTTGCTTATTTCAACAAAATAACCCAGTCACATTCTGCACATGTTAAAACAGCATGACTTCGTAGTCAGGGACTGTGAGCGCTGAAGCAGCCTGTCTCAGTCCAGAACATTCTCCTATTAAAAACATCTGGAAGCTTATAAAATGCAAAATACAACTTTCAAAACTACGTAATTTAGTGTCCTCAGTTCCTATAAGATTACAGAATGTTGTTAAGAGGAAAGGTGATGTAACATAATGATAACCATGCCCCTGCTCCAACTTATTTGGAACATTTTGCAGGAGACATCAAATTCAAAATAAATGTATATTTACAAAATCATTTGATGAGGTTAAATATTAAATATAGTTTTCTATGTACTGTTTTTAATTAAATACATGAAAATATAGTTTACAACTGTTGTCTGTTTATTTGCATTTTATATATTAGTATATTATTGTATATTTATATTACATTATTAGTATGTTTATAAAATATTTATATACTATACAAGTATCAACTTTATGGAACTGAGGTTGTACTTGGCATCATTAGTTAGCCTTTTTCTGTGGGTCTGTTGTTCACCTTTGTTGGTGGTCAGTAGAAAAATTTTCAAAAATCTTGGCATTTGCTGGATCCATTACAATGGAATCTGTCAAGCCAGACAGAAGAGGAGAAGGCAAAAGCACGTAGCTGGGCAGAAAGAGATGGATTAAACACTGGCAACCAGAGCAGACAGGAAACACATAGAATCAGACGTCAGATATCAGGCAGAAAATCAAATGGGAAAGACCAGGCAGACAGTGTCAAGCATTAACTTTTAAACAAAATTAACCACTGTGTTCAAATACCACCCCATTAGCCCTGGGACCATGTGCCTTGGACATCAACATGTCCAATCTTTTATCCCATTGCTCTCCACAAAGCACCTATTCTGTTTACACCACTAGTGCTGGCACCTGCATCTCCACCAGAGGCATTGCACCTAAACCTACTACTTCGGCATTCAATATCGCCACCATTATACTCACTGTCAGGCTGCTTCATCATTATGGTCTCAAAAACGAGAGCTCTTTTAACCAGTTCTGCACACTAAGGAACCTGATACAGGTAGAGCCAGCTGGGGGACTGTAATCTGTTCTTGCCAAAGCAGCTCACACTAAATGTGAATGCTTGTACCATCTATCGTTAGGCATTATGTCATCCTTGCTACCTAAACATGGTCACATGGGATCCAAATGCATTTACATACCATGTAAGGTGCTCTTTTTAATTTCATTACATCATTACATCAGTGCAGCTGATATATCCTACAATCCTCCCGAAATGAACTAAAATAAATAATTATTGGTTCCAATAGCATATATATGTTTTTTTAAAATACTCCATTTAGATTGACAGCATGCAGTGGAGTGCTTAACCCAGTTGTGTTTAGCATATTGTGCAAAAATAAAAAAAGAAGATTGTTAATGCTCAGCTACTTTGTAAATTGTACCCTTTGCATGAGAATGAAAAAAGAGGAAGAATATAAATATATGACATTATATGAGGAAGTGATATGATGTCTATGTAGTCATGTGCATGTAATGTGGGACAATTTTTACAAAACCTTTCTTCTGATTTGCAATTAATCGGAACCTAATTCTAAATCCTAGCTAAAGGAGCACTTCATGATCACAAAAACAAAAAAAGAAATACTAATTTTTATTCACTTGGCAATAATTGTAGTCTTTATTTTGCAACACCTGTTTTCCCATTAGGTTAAGCCTAATTTTTCCTACCAATCTCTTCTTCCTTCAGTTACAGTTTTCATTCAAGTACATTTTAAGTTTGTATCCATCCATCACTAGGCTGGAGATGGCACTTCTTCCCACATTTTATACACATTATGAAAACGTATATGTAAATGAGTTCATATTTCATTTGTTAATAAACATCCATTCCTGCATTTCAGGCCCGCAACACATTCCATAAAGTTCATTCCATAAGTTGGGGCGGTAAGCGTTTACCACTTTGTATTGTTTCCATTCCTTCTCAGTGCTTCTCATAAAGACATTTTGGCACAGAGGATACCAAACGACTTAGTGTTTCAGCTGTTATTTTGTTCCGTAATTCCTGCAAACATGTCTTAAATTGTGCTACAGTACAGCTTCGTCATTGTCACATTTTTCGTAATAAAAATTCTCCACACATTCTCTGTTGGAGACCGGTCAGGACTGCAGACAGGCCAGTCCAGTATCCTTATCCTCTTCTTCCACAGCTGTGCCTTTGTAATGTGTGCAGCATGTGGTTTTGCATTGTCATATTGAAAAATGCATGGACGTCTTGAAGGCAACATGTGTTACTCTAAAATCTAAATGTACTTTTTCTGAATTAATGCTGCAAAGCATAAAGGACCTTTTCCAAGGGCACTGACACAACCCCATACCATGACAAACCCTGACTTTTAGACTTGTTGTTGGTAACAGTCTGGCTGGTTCTTTTCATCTTTGATTTAGAGGGCACAACTTCCATTTATTTTGTAAATACTGCTTTTGTACTAAATCATGTTTACAATCACTTGTTGACATCACCATGACAGGTTTTTTTTTTAAAATCTCATTACTAGTTTAAATTGCCCCCGTCCCAGTTTTTTTTTTTTTTTTGCAATGTGTTGTAGGCCTGATGCAGGAATGGATGTATATTAACAAATAAAATTAGGTTGTCCAGACAAGTCATGAAATATCTTGGGTTCATACCATCTGCAATAAAATAGAAGTCAAAGTAAATGTAAAACACACTGCATTTTTTTATTTCTTTTTTTAATTTGCATTTTCCATACTGTCCCAACTTTTTCTGATTTGGGATTGTACATTTTTCCAGTTAAATAAATTGATCAGGCTCCGTACATTTCTTAGTTGGTACTATACTTGTACAATTTTACCTTAATGGGGAAAAAAAATCGACAGATAGTTAATGTGTAATGTGTACACTTTTCATAGTTGCTTAATACAAATACAAATCTTCCAACTGGAGATATAAGTATAGACATTACTCTTAATCGCAATTACTTGTTAATGACATTTTGAGAAGCTGGGTGTAAAACGCATGTAATATGCATTTATGCAAATGCATGAATGGGAATTATTCCTTGAATACATTTAAAGGCCAACATTTGCATACACAGTCATAATTAACTATTTACAACTCAGCTTCCCTTGAGCTTACCCAAGCAAATTTTATTCAAGTAGAAGTTCGTCAGAATTGCCATCTCAGTTAACCATGTTATGCAAGATCATTTTTGTTTAGACAGAGTTTTAGACATTTCAGACTTATTTGAACTAGAATGGTTGATGGAATAAGAAAGTCATGTAGAAAACCAAAAATCACTGTTTAACCTTTTTCTTCATCTTCTTGGTGGTGAGGGATGGTTACACTGATTAGTGACAGGACATGTGACAGGCACCCATGTATTTTTGAAGAGAAGTGGCATTCTCCTCACAAGCCTGACATGCACACCATTGTTGTTCTGTGTTCTCCTGATTGTGGATTTATGAACTTTAACACTAGCCAATGTGAGAGCGACCTTTAGTTGCTTAGAAGTTACTCTGGTTTCCTTTGTCACATTGCAGAATATTACATGCCATGCTCTTTGTTGGGGTGGGTAACCATAATCTGGAATTGCTCCATTTGTACACAATCTGACTGACTGTGGATTGGTGGAGTCCAAACTCTTTAGAGATGGTTTTGTAACCTGTTTTCCAGCCTGATGAGCATCAATAGTTCTAGAGGCCCACAGAAATCTCCTTTGTTTGTGCCAGGATACAGTTCCATAAACCAGGTGAAGATAAGATTAATCCTGTTCTCTTTTCCTGTAAACCTTTAAGACTTGTGTGAAAATCTGGTAATATTTTAGGTCGTTTTATGTGTCATGACATGGCAGACAATGGAATCCTAGCGCAGGCAAGCCATTCATGGAGTTTTATGAACACCAAAACAGTCAAAGGTACCGAAGGCAAAGCACAGCAGGATTTAAAAAACAGTCCAAAGTGTGGTACACACAAGCCAATCCATTATGAGGATAGAATCCAGAAACACGAGGCAAGATGGAATCAAAAATGGAGCAAAAATTGGCATCTGGGAAACACAATAACAGGATTCACAAGGCCACCCAGAAACACACAGTGAATATTGAACCTTCACAATGAGTGAACTACAACCCCAAATCAGAAAAAGTTGGGACAGTATGGAAAACACAAATAAAAAATATATTTGCATTCTTTCTTACATTTCATATTACTTTTATTTCATTGCAGACAGTATGAACCCAGAATATTTCATGCTCTTTCTGGTCAACTTCATTTCATTTCAATAATGTTTTGTTGACTTCTCTGGGCTCAGAGGCATCTGGGATGGACCCTGACACAGTGGAAATGTGTGGTGTGGTTAGACCAATTAGTATTCGATATCTTTTTTTGGAAGAAATGCAGGCTGTGTGCTTTGGACCAAAGACGAAAAGTATCATCCAGACTATCATCAGCAACAAGTCCAAAAGCCAGGCTCTGTCTTGGTATGGGGTTGGGTCAGTGCCCTTTGCAAAGGTATTTCACATTTCTGGTATGGCAGCATTAATGCAGAAAAGTACACTGAGATTTTAGAGCAACATAAGCTGCCTTTAAGACAACATCTTTTCCAGGGACAACCATGTATTTTTCAACAACATAATGCAAAACAAGCCAAATCAGAAAAAGTTAGGACTGAAATATGCAAATACCTTCCAGTCTTTCCTTGAGGAACATTTCAATAAAAGACGTAGCCTTTCGTGGATACTGCTTTTTTCATGATTATAATCACCTGTTGACATCACCTGTTTGAAATCACAAAAGCAGTATCCACAAAATCATCATTTAGTTTTTTCTTTTACTTCATTACTAGCTATAAATTGTTCCTGTCCCAACTTTTTTTTGGAATGTGTCGCAGGTCTGAAATGCAGAAATGGATGTTTATTAACAAATGAAATGAAGTTGACCAGTAAAAAAAATGAAATATTTTGTGTTCATACTGTCTGCAATTATATAAAAGGCAAAGGAAATATAAGGAACACAGTATATATTTTACATTTGCATTTTCCATACTGTCCCAACTGTTTCTGATTTGGGTTTGTATGAGTGGAGTTTAAATGTCCTTGTGAATAATAGAGAAAAGGAGTGAAGTAAAGTGTGGGACTGAGGCATGGTGGGAACTGGAGTCTGCAAGTGTGGGGGGTCAGGACTGTGACATTATGCAGAAATATAGAAATGTTTAAAAGGTTCAGAAACTTTCAGGCACCACTGTACTGAATATGGCCAAAAGTATGCAGATTCTCCCTAAACTTCTGCCTAATTTATGGTCTTATTATTATTTCAGCCATACTCACTACTAACAGGTCCATAATATGAAGAATACAGGCATGAAATCCCAAAAAAGCCAATACGGCAATATTCTGCCTGTTCTCCTAAACAAAGACCTTTAAGAAATGCTATACCACCATTGATAAACAACTTGACTGGCTTACCTAGACCTTAACTCCATCCTACACATTTAACATTAGCTGGAAGGCCAACATTAAGCCAGGGCTTATTGTCCAAAACCAGTGCCTGATCTAATAATGTTTACAGTCTGCCCTTTCCTTATAGATCACAACCAAGACACTTCAAGGAATGTGTTGCATATGGATGCAGTAGTTTTTTTTTCTGAATCATTGTTACTTTTAAATGAATGTTGTCTCACTTTGAATTTGCTTTAGATGCTGGGGACTGTGTTCTGTATAGTAATAGCTACGAACAGAAATATAATATAAATATACAATCATGGGTTTGTTTTGTTTTTGTCTCATGTCATCTTTTTTCCTCTCATGTACACCTTTAGTGCTGATGCCGGTATTAGCGACTACTATATACAAATGCAGTTGGCATACTGATTTTTAGGATGTCAAGATTGTTTAAACCCAGTCTTTATTTAAACCTACATATGTATATTTTAAAAAGGGCAGAGTTGTTTTAGCAGTCAGTGCAGTTCTCTCAACAGTTTATTTAACTTACCCTCAGCAAAGCCTGAACCTATATGTGCCAAAGACCATGTACATGCTTTGGTCCTGCTCATTGCCATGCCTGAGCATGTGTAAGAAGCAAGAATTCACAACCACTTCAACAAGGTGAGGCTTTTTGGAGCCTGACCTTGGAGTAGAGTGAGAACTCGTCACATATATGCAATGTGGAGTGATGAGGGCTCAAAGAACACACACTGGGCTATTTTCACAATGTAATTCCCCTAGCAAAATTTGACCACTATATCTCTCAGCACATAGGAAGCTTCTGCTGCTGCTCTCTAGCCCCATTAGTATAGACGTGTTATAGGTGAGGCTCCAGAACCACATTCATTATTCATATGTGCCCAGACAAAGACTCTGATAAATTCTCACTTCAAGTGACAATGAGTGACAGATCTTGTTTTTTTTCTCTCTTTCTCTCTTTTTAATGCCCAATTCTCCCCTATGCACTGGCCAAAGGTCTAGCCTGATCCTTGGCTAATGACCAGCATGATGTATGTGCGATGGAGTGGTGATTCAGGTCCGCTGGAAGCTCTAGTGCAAACTCCTCATTAGTTCAGACACACAGGGCTAAAGCTAAAGGGGAGGAGGAGATGGTGGACAAAGAGAGAAGGGGGCTTTTGCCAGGTGAGAGAGCAAGCTGATCGAGGGAGAGATAATCACTAATGCAGGAAAGATGATAGAATTCATTCATCCTCTTTTGAGCAAAGTTATAGATGTCCCATCACAGGAACCACCAGAATACACTTGAAGCGTTTAGCAGAATATGTATGAAGGGCACAGCCAAAACCAAGCTGGCTTGAAGTTGTATTTTTTTTTTCCTTAAAATGTTAGACAATTTGTTATTTTCAAAGCCAAAAGATAAAAGCAGGTCTGTATTTGTATTTCTACAAAGCGAAATGCATTATGGGAATAATGAGCTTATAATCCTGTCATTTTCACAGGTGCTTAGGCTTTCATGAAACTCACGGTTTTATTTTTCAAAAAAATCTGTAACATTGGACCATCATGGAACTGCAATATATTAATACTTTTATTTTAATAGAGGACATTTGGAATCATAAATGACTTGCCAGGAATTTTGACAGTCCTATTGACTTTTTTAATGTTTCAGATTCCCAACAGGAGAAACATCAGATGCTCATTTCCATTTGTATGAGCGAAGTGACTTAACACAGCCTAAGATTAATGCTAGCAGCAAAACAAAAGCATTCCCTGATGTGTGTTAAGCTTTGAGAACCAAAACAAAGCCTCTCCAGGGAATTCTGTTGTGCATATCAGAATTATCCTTCTTTTTTATTTGGCTAAATATTGTTACGTGAGATTCAGTACAACCACATTCACTGGCTGACATTTACTGTGAAGCAGTGGTTAATTCCCTCTATGAGTGTGTATGACTAGTACTGACAGAACTATGCTCCTGCATGGAATGGCCACTGATGCTGATGCAATGTGAAATAAACAAACAAACAAACAGACACCACTGCTGTAAAGTCATATTACAGTATGGAAACAGCACTGGTTAATGTAGTAAATTACTTTATGTTGGCCTCTGACCAAGGTCATGTCTCTTTGCTTGCAGTATCTGTGCTCAGTGCAGACAACAATATTCTTCTAGATCAGCTGGAATATCTTGTAGAGGTTAAAGGAACGACACTGTCCTGGTTCAGAGCATAACTGGCTAACCATATTGTTAAATGCTATTTTCTATAATCTATAAATTCACAAATAGTTTTATGCTGCATATATTACAAACAAAAATAGGTTTATATATCATTGGCCAGTATACAGCTCTAAAATCATTTTTGGCTTTTGGAAAATAGGGGTAACAATTGTTATGAAAGTTGTCTTTGTGATGATGTAACTTAATGTAACTTAATCATGCACTAAACGTTTGAGTCTAATAATGATATGTATTATAATTAAGTCTAATAGTGATATGTATTGTAAAAATCCATCGAAATGATTATTAAAATGTCAGAACCTTGATTCTGTGGTGATTTAACTATTTTTGTGTGCATATGTTTTGAATCATCCTGCTTTAATATCCAAGCATGTAAAGAACTGTAGGTGTGGTTAGTGATTAGGGGACAGACACTTCTTTCCCGGCATGCTTTCAAAATAGTTTGTTGGCAATTACATGTAATTGCAGTTTGGAAACATGGTGACCACAAATTCCCTAAAATGCTACCGTCTCCAGTAATCTCCTGCAAGTGATTTTCCTCCTCTCAGAGCATTGGGGCAAAAAACCACGTGTGTTCCTTTTCAGGTGGCTTCATTACAGCTCTGGTAACATTAAACTCTTAATTAGAAATTAAAACGCTTAAGACATATTTATTTCCAGGTTAAGTCAAATTGCAAGAGAAATTGTTTGTATAGCACTTTATACAAAAAAAAGTTGTCTCAAATCAGATTTACCAATATCTAGGTCCACAACCGCAATCAGCACTCCTAGAGTGAGAGTGGCAATTAAAAAAAAAACCCTCCTTAAATGTGATGAGCCAAAAACCCTTGGGAGGATGAAGACTCAAATGGGACTCATCCTCCTTTGGTTATTCATTTATAGCCAGTGCCTTATTTATGAAGGTCAGTACATATTCGTAGCATTTTCCCCATATTGTTGAATATGTAAGTTCATATGGCCTTGTGTCACCTCATATTCTTGCTTCAGAGAATCAGTATGTCATGCGTGGCTTCTTAACAGATTAACTTGCATCAGGTACATTTTGTTAATTATGATTTCTAGGGGTATCAATAATTTGGTTTTGTTAAAAATAATTCTTTTTGGAATAAGGTTTTTACATTTCTTATAATGCATGTACTACATTTAAACATTAGATTTTCAGTATGAGATTAAGCTGATTAACCACAAGGGCATTTTTAAATAAATCATTTTCACCCATCTTCATCATGGTTGCCAATAAATATGGAGTTGACTGTGTCTGTTATAAAGGGCATACATATCCCTCCAGCAAGAATGGTAAAAGGTTATAGATCCTCATTAGGCTGTCGAGTCTCTTGGCTCTACTGCATCTCTCTATAGATACACTGGCTCTTAGTAAATCCCTCTGGACAGTCTGGTGAGCTTACGCATTTACTCTGAACTATAGCACCCCTGCTTTAAATTGCTCCATTTGTCTGCTGTGGTCAGGTCAGCACAGACATTGCTTCAAGCACAGCAAGTCTTACAGCAAAGAATTTGCATTTTGATTTGTTTCAGTCCTATAAGGACCACTGTTATTGTATTCCCTTTGAATTTACTTGGAAAAAAAAAATCTAAATTCTGAGTTGCTAAATGGGGCTATAATGGCACCAATTTAACACAAAGTCATACTGATATTGTCGTTTCAGACTGTGTATTTCAGTTGGCATTGGACATTTAAGCAGTGTTGTTTAAAGATGATCTCTTTATCTGGATGAAGCTGGAGATTATTTTTACTATAGTGGTGCTGGAAAGTGTCTGACAGTTTTCTGTATTGTATCTAGATATTTATAAAGTTACTCTGATACAATGCTCTGTTGTTAAAAAAAAAATCCTGTATAAATATTTTTGACGTTGTCTGTATTTCTGCATTAATATGAACAAAAACATCATCTGATTTCCACAAATGTCCCCAAAGTAGATAAATATGCACAAATATGATCCAATATTACTTATCTTTGAGTGACAAAAGAACGCGAACCTAAAAATAGCAGTTAATTTGAAAATGATCAGTCAATGGGATGACAATCAGGTGTGAATGAGTGCCCTGTTGTTTTTAAAGGCCAAGGATCTATCAAAGTCTGATCTTCATAAGTTTGTCCGTGTGAATTATGACACGAACAAAAGAGACTTCTGAGGACCTCGGGAAAAGAGTTATTAAAGTTGATTAGGCTGGAAAAGATTTCAAAACTACCTCTAAAAAGTTTGGATTCACAGTCAGACAGATTGTGTACAAATGGAGAAATACAAGACCATGGTTACCCTTTCAAGAGGTGGTCGACTCTAAGAGCAAAGCATGTAATAGTCTGCATAGTCACAAAGGAACCCAGAGTGAATTCTAAGCAATTAAAAGCCTCTTTCATTGGCTAATGTTAATGTTCATGAATCCATCATCAGAATAACACGGAACAACAATGGTGTGCATAGCAGGTTGCTAGGAGAAAGCCACTGCTCTCCAAAAAGAACACTTCCTCCCATCTGCACCTTGCTAAAGACAATATGAACAAGGCTATTGGAAAAACCTTCTGTGACCGGATGAGACTAAAATATAATTTTTTAAATGTTAAAATGAGAAGCATTATGTCTGCAGAAAGAAAAACATTGCATTCCAGCATAAGATTTTATTTGTTTATTTGGTTTATTTAACATCACTTTGAGCATCAGTGTCCATTTTAACAACAGACAACAGACAGGTTACCTCCATAAACAAGGCTACATTGAAACCAGCCATGCATACTCATGTAATCTTTTAACCTAATGCATGTCTTTGGACTGTCGGAGGGAACATGTGTACCTGAAGTAAACCCACACGGACATGGCGAGTACATACAAACCCCACATAGAAAGGACGCAGATCACTCCACCTGGGATCAAACCCAGGACCTTCTTGCTGTGAGGAGGCGGTGCTACCCACTGATCCACTGTGTTGCCATGCATTACAGCATAAGAACCTTATCTGGTCCGTGAAGCATGGTGGTGGTAGTATTATAAAATATAGCTGCTCATCTTAAAATGCCCATACCTACAGCTAGAGCAATTATTAAAAAATTCCAATCAACTGGGACTGTGACAAACTTGTTTATTCTGGGTCCCCAAGTATAATTGTTACTGATAAAAGTAGCATCTTAGGGTCTCCACATCTCCAAAACTACCATCAGACACCACCTCCATGACAACAGGTTATTTAGAGGACTTTATAGGAGAAAGCCACAAGCGTACGCACCAGGAGTTTGCTAAACACTACTGGGACTTTGACTGGACTTGCGTTCTATGGCCGGAAAAATGTAAATCAAGCTTTTTGGCAATGTATTTGGGTTTGGCATATAAAGAAGGACAGTACTGAAAAAATAACTGGTGGAGGAGAGTGCACGAGAGCCCAGGACAGTCTGGAGAAATTCTGTAAAGAGAAATGGTTTCAAATTCCCTGCTCTGTATTCTCCAATCCTATAAAATGCTAGAGGAGAAGAAGAAGTGCTGGTTTATTGGCAAAGGGAGGTCATGCAAAGTATTAAATGCAGGGCTGCCGATAATTGTAGAACATGTGGTTTTGTGAAAATATCTATTTCTTGATTAGAGTTTTTTTTTCTTCTCAGAATACATTTACATTAATTCAAGGTTGTATTGTTCTCATTTTTCTCACTGTGAGATTAAGCTTATGCACCAAAAGTTTTTTTTTTTACCTTTTTTACTCGTCTTTACCAGGCGTGTCAATGATTGTGGAGGGGTCTCTATGTAATTATTGCTAAGGTTATTTCAACTTTGTGACAGCTCAAATATTTCTAACAATATATAGTAGCTCACGCAACGCTACCAATATTACAGTGAATATGAGCAGTGGTCGTTAATAGGCAATAACAGGGTTCAGGCTTATGATCTGATGCTAAAGCTACAAATAATTAAATACTGAATAAATATGAAATATTTATCATAATCTTATCAGAAAAAGACTGAGTATACGTTACACAGAGAGGGAAGAAGTGAAAGAATAACCTAGACATGCCTGTTGCAGACAGATGTGTCTCTGGGGAGCAGGACACTCTAGCTATATTATGTAGTTGGGTTAGCAATACGATGAAAAGTGCATATAGCATTAAAAAACATTAAGAAATCTAAATCAAACTATATGCTTTACGATGTTTGCAATGCTTTGTATTTTTTTTATATGTTTTCATCTTTTTCTCTGTTCGTCTTTGCCCCTGCAGTGTTGTTGACAACGGCCAGCTATGTTCAAGAGGTTTGTTAAATATAAAGCATGCATGAAATGTACAAGACGTGGTTGCTATCAAATGAATGACTCCCATGACTTGGAATTTTAATTGTACTTTTGAGTCTGTAGTTTCTGTTTCCCACAGCACAGAGAGAATATTTCTCAGAGCCAGATTTTGAGCAGGTGTCCTTGGTTTCCAGGTTCTGCAGGACAGCTATGCTGTTTCAGTCCCCATTCTTCAGGCACATAATTGACACGTATGTTTTGTTATGGTAAATCCCCACCAGAAGACACATCTACAAAACAATTTTATGGTAACCTTTTACATGTCCAGTGGTAGGAACCCCCTCAGTACATGAATTTTGCTTTGAATAGACACATAACACACATTTATATTTGGTCTCCCACTGTTAAAAATGGCTGTTGTTTTCTTGATAATGAACCATGTCCTAAAGTGTTTGAGGCTACATGAGTGCAATCTGAATTAGCTGTTTTATTTGCATGGTTTGTTCCCTAATCCATATATCTTTGTACAGTGAAGTAACTATCAATACATCTATGTTGACTCCACTTTATTACTGTGTGCTGTTTTTCTGTTTTCTCCTGGTTGTCCACTGCTTTCCATATATGGTCCGTATTTCCTGTTATTGTTTCCTGTTGACATGGCTGTTAATTATTTACATTTGTTGCTCTTTACCGTTCTCTAGTTGGTCTTTTATATGTGAATAACTGTGTTGTCAAACTTCTCCCTGAAGTTATTTAGTTATTTTTAGTTCTAACTGACTACAGCTACTGGACTTGCCCTTCTAAACATCCTTAGGGTCACGGGGACCTGGGTGTAATCAGCAGCACAGGGTGCAAGGCAGGAACAAACCACAGACAAGGCGCCAATTCATAGCAGGGCACATATATACACACAAACACACTTGAACTCTTTAGGGAGACTACTTGACCTTACGCATGTCTTCAGAATGTGAGGGGAAATGGAAGAATCCGGAGAGAACCCACATGGACATGGGGAGAACATACAAACTCCACACAGGCAGATTCCATACCAGAAATCAAACCAGGGATTGGAGATGTGAGGTGACAGCGCTAACCACTGTACCACCATGCCACCCTATGTAGAAAAGTGTTCTGCCTATTAATAAATATGGAAATCATCTCATGTTCAGGTGAGTTACTTTGCTTTTTTTGCATTACTAAATGAATGTTATTTAAATGAATACTATTAACAATAACATTCATATTTGTGTTTTAATCAAATTTGTTATTCATATTAATGCATTAATATATTGATATTAAATGTTTAAGAGGAAAGCATAATGATCATAGTATTTTTACTCGTATTATGTTTTCATGTTTTCAGGTCTTTTGTGTAAAAATATCATAATTTACTCCAGTTACAATTTATACAGTAACAAGCTGACACAATCAGACACAACCACCTGGCAACCAGACACAATCAGACACAACCACCTGCCTGTATGTTACTTTAAAGTTATATTTACAGTGCGTAGTCAGTATTTGTCAGCATTTGCCATTCTATCACATATCCAGTGCCTATTTTTAAAACTTTAATTATTTAGTTAGTTTGTCTTATAACATATATACACCAATTCCTTTTACAGCTGTTAATTTAATATTTTACTTCCTCTATTCAAAAGTTATCTCAAGTTGAGTAAACAGCTTTTTCACGTTTTGACTAAAGAACAGTTCTACACTAAATGCAAAAAAAAGTCTCCAGATACTGCTTGTATATTATGCTAGATAGATTGATACCTGTTGCCAAAGCAATGTAGGAAGGAAAGGTGGTGACCCTGTACCACAACCATTGTTGCACAAAATGTCCCTAAAAAAAAAAAAGAAACTGAAAATTTGGTGTTTTTAAAATAAGAAAATAATAATAATAATAATAATAATAATAATAATGATATAAAGCAATCATGATAATGATAATAATGATATCATTATCATTGTTTTATATCATTATTATTATTATTATTATTATTATTATTATTATTATTATTATAAAGCTCATTAAAAAAAAATATTAAAAGCTCAGAAGCGATTTCCAAAAGCTTAAGTACAGTAAAGTCCACCACAAGCGACAGTTCAGGGCCTGTAGATTTAGAAATGGTTGCACACTGCCATCCAGTGGTCAAGTGCATCATTTTCTGTATACAGTTCAAACCATGGGCGTTTTTTTGGGTTTAGCAGGTCAGAAATACCAGGTTTGACCTAGTGTTCAGAGGAGGTTCTAGGTTCATTCTGTTGAGAGTGCTTTGTGTTTACCGAGATGTGCACGTTTAAACCACATCTAAACACATGATGCAGACAACCCATCATCTCCTAATACTAAACTAAAAATATCCAACAAAAATCCTCTACAACAGCACAGATTATAGTGACAAACATAATGTACATGTAAAAACCTTTACTATTATTCACTACATCAACCATATAGTTGATACATAATATTAAATAAGACAAACAACAAAACAAATACGTTTTTAACACTTACCACATAATGAAGAACGGTTGTCATTCTGCAACATGATGAAAGGACTCTTCAACATCTAGCTGTTTTGCTTTTCTATAGAGTTTAATTCATTATTATGACTAAACATAAAGGACCTTATTCATCTAAGTTGAATAATGACCACCTGCTCCACATCCTAACTGACATTCAAATAAATGCCCAGACCCAGGGTTTCCCAGCAGAACATTACCCAGATCGACATATTCCCTCCACCAACTTGCATTCCTCCCACAGTGCACTCTGGTGCCATCACTTTTCCAGGTAAACCACACACATGACCCGGATGTCAACGTGATATAAAATAATATGGGACTCACTGGACCAGACGGCGTCCTTCTATTGCTCCTAAGTAGAGTTCTGAAAAGTATGTCCATTGTAGACCTGTTCAGTGGTGGACAGGGACTGGCATGCTTAGCATTGTGACTTCACTGTGCACTGTGTGTTGTGACACATTCCGCTTCTGACAAACGTTCAACATATTGTGACTAGGGCCACAGTAGTCCTTCCGTAGGGCTGAGACTTTACGTGATAGCGTATGGTGCCTTTGTGCATTGATGAGCCTTGTATGCCTGTTCTCCTGCCACTGGTTTGTGGTTTGTCCTCTAATCACTGTCCATCACTATTGACTGTGAGCACCTCACAAGTCATAGTAATAGAATAATAGAAATGGCTTGTGAGGTGCTCACAGTCAATAGTGATGGCAGGAGAATAGGCATACAATCTATTTCTCTTATCCAGCATATCATCTATGTGAACCTTCCAATATAATGTTTAGTCCAGGATAATGTTTAGGTTCATTTAAGTACCAGTATATCCCAGACATTGATGTGTAACAAGATGATAAAAATGTGTTTTATCTGATGTGTGAGGATTCTACAGGAGAATGTTAGTCTATCCTAATATTCACCCAATGATCCAAAAGAAATACGTCTATATCAGACTGGCTATAGTCTAGATCAGTGGTCCCAGACTTTTTTCTGCAGTGTCCTGCCCTTTTGTCGATAAATACTTTTGAACCCCCACACTCTAACACTCACATGTACACACCTTTTGCTTCCAAACTCCACTGGAACTTATTTTAAACACTGTAATTCATACATAACTGCAACTTCTTACTAAACAACAACAAAATAAAGTGACAGATCACCTTGCATTATGTGTCTTAAATGTGTCACAGCAAACAATTGCCTTGGTCCAAAATGTCAAATCAGTCACGTTCACAAGGACAATGTGCTGATAAGGAAACCCACTGAAACAGAGGTTAATGCAAACCATATTCTCCAATTCATATTAAATATGGCTGTGGTCTGCCATTGATTAACACTGTTATGAACACCCCCCGGAAAAACTTATACTATTAACACGGGGGAGGAAACTGTAGCAGTTTTAATTCAGATTATACTTGGCTCTGAAAGTGCACTGTAGCTGGATACAAGAAAAAAGACGTTCTGTGTGCTATTATGTTTTATTGACTTAAATGATATTACATGCAATGTATGTTTTTGAAACGTTGACTACTCATAAAACTGTTCACAGCATTGTTCTTGAATGAATTTATGAGCATCATCTGAGTGAAAAGTGAGATGCATCAGATAAAAAAACCTTCCGAGCATGCACTACAAAAGTCATTTTGACTTGATGTTTCAAAGCTTATAATGTATCGGTGCAGCCCTTTAGATGGCATATTCTCACATAGAGGGAAAGTTCACATGTATGCAAAGAAAAAAAAAACTAGTAGCAGTGCAGATTTCCTGTTGTAAATAGTTACTGGTTCTGACTGGGTTTAGTCCATGAAATATGATGCATTTTGTCCAAACTATTAATTGAGTACTTTATCTTTCATATTCAAAATAGGATGGGTTTACTGCTGAAATATAAAGTAACGGAAACTAGAATCTTCAATGTCAAGCAAGGATACAATGTCAGAGACAATTCACTCCGACATTGTAGGCAAGCTGCAAAAGGAAGTGAAACTATCTCTGCATATGATGTCACCGTTTCTCTACACAGCACCTCAAAAAAAAGGCACAGCATGCAACCAGTGCACAGGCAGGGTGGAGTTGCTGTCACATGGCCAAATTACTGTAAACCTAAGAAAAGAAGAAGTTTCTCAGTCAAGATCGGTTTAGCTCTCACAACACAATGCACTGGTACTGATTTATCTGTATGCTCCTGGATTTATATATACACTCATTGATGCAAAAATAACTCAACAAAAGGGGGTTCTTGGAATCGAATAAAACTTTGTATGTTTGAATGTAATGATGATATGTGTAAGTGATTACAATAATTAAGCAAAATGATAAGTTTACTGCGGAAAACTGGACAACTGAAAAGAGGCTCTAATTACACTGTTAGGCCATCAAGTCAGAGTAAATGTAACACACACTGCAGTTTTATTTATTTGAATTTTCAATACTGTCCCAACTTTTTCTTATTTGGGGTTGTATATTGTATATTATTCTATTATATATTATATATATATATATAGATATATATATCTATATATATATATATATATATATATATATATATATATATATATATATGTGTATACGTGTATACGTGTATGTGTATATATATATATATATATATATATATATATATATATATGTGTATATATATATGTGTATATATATATATGTGTATATTATTTCTACATATATTACAGTATATTCTGTAATATATATATACATTAGATATACGTATACATACGGTCTGCAATTGTGGAACTACAAAGAGCAGATACCACTAAAACTTAAACAAAGAATAAGCAGAATATAAACTGAGAAATATATCATGCTTTTATACACATTGATATTATATATTATTATCCACTCTGTGAGAGGACCTGTTACCCTTGTCTATAAAGCATGCCAGCAGACCATTAGTAATTTACTGTGTTTATTAGTTTTATGATTTCACAGACATTGAATGTCTCTCGAACGTACGAGTAACAGCAAGCCAAATCTCAACACTGAAATATTTGAATTCAATACTAAAAGTCATACTTTGAATTGTGTGATATATGAGTTTAAACAATGTACATTGTTTGTAAATGGACAAGTTAAAGTGGTGCTTGAAAGTTTGTGAACCCTTTAGAATTTTCTATATTTCTGCATAAATATGATCTAAAACATCACCAGATTTTCTAAAAGTAGATACAAGGAACCCAGTTAAACAAATGAGACAAAAATATTACACTTGGTCATTTATTTATTATAATATTACATAATAGTGAGTGGCAAAAGTATGTGAACCTCTAGGATTAGCAGTTAATTTGAAAGTGAAATTACAGTCAGGTGTTTTCAATCCATGGGATGACAATCAGGTGTGAGTGGGCACCCTGTTTTATGTAAAGACCAGGCATCTATCAAAGTCTGCTCTTCACAACAGGTTTGTGGAAGTGTATTATGGCATGAACAAAGGAGATTTCTGAGGACCTCAGAAAAAGCGTTGTTGATGCTCATCAGGCTGAAAAAATGTACAAAACCATCTCTAAAGAGTTTGGACTCCACCAATCCACAGTCAGACTGATTGTGTACAAATAGAGGAAATTCTAGACCATTGTTACCCTCCCCAGGAATGGTCGACCAACAAAGATCACTCCAAGAGCAAGGCGTGTAATAGTTGGTGAGGTCACAAAGGACCACAGGGTAACTTCTAAGCAATGGACGGCCTCTTTCACATTGGCTTAAGTTAATGTTCATGAGTCCACCATCAGAAGAACACTGAACAACAATGGTGTGCATGGCGGGGTTGCAAGGAGAAAGCCACTGCTCTCCAAAAAGAACATTGCTTCTCCTCTGCAGTTTGCTAAAGATCACGTGGAAAAGCCAGAGGGATATTGGAAGAATTGGACAGATGAGACCAAAATAGAACCCATAGTTATTGCTGCATAGGGGGGTCACACCAGATACTGAAAGCAAAAAGTTCACATACTTTTGCCACTCACTAATATTTAATATTGGATCGTTTTCCTCAATAAATAAATGACCAAGTATAATATTTTTGTTTTATTTGTTTAACTGGGTTCTCTTTATGTACTTTTAGGACTTGTGTGCATATCTGATGATGGTTTAGATCATATTTATGCAGAAATATAGAAACTTCTAAAGGGTTCACAGACTTTCAGGTAGACTTCTAAACACTTTGTTCTCACATTCCAAAGACATGTGTTAGGTCAGGTGCTGTCTTTAAAGTATCCCAGTCTGAGAGAGTGTGTGCGTGTGTGTGCATATGCCTTTTAATGGACTGGCACCCTGTCCAAGGTTGGTTCCTGCCTTGTACTCTGTGCTGCCGATTCTTGCAAACCTGTATTGGATTAGTGATTGTTGCATAGCATTAATTGTGCTTATTCCCATTTATTGTTAATGTGAAATAACATAACATTATTTTAGTTGAAAGGATGTGTATGTATCTGTGGGAAATATCTGTGTTGTTATAATATAAGCATATAGTGTAGCCTATCAGCAGGCAGTGTTGGCACTGGAGTTAGATTTTTACAGAAATTTCAATCTGTTTATTTTTAGTATCAGAAATGTTGAAGGTTGAAATGTAACATTGCACATCATATATAGAATGATGGCTTATGATGTTAGTAGTCTCTCAAGCCTGTTTTAACCTTGATAATTTAAAGGGGACACAATAAAATAAAGCACTCAGCATTTGCTAATCACATCAGTGGATGACTATCTTGGTAATGAAGACATACACTGTAAATGGATTGGTTGCCCATAAGTCAGTGCTTGTAGGCCAGTCAAGTTCTTTCACACCAAGCCTTTTCTTTATGAACCTCAGTTTCTTCACATAGGCGTTGTCAGGGTAATACAGGAAAAGGTTTGCTGCTGGATGCAGAAAGTTCTCTAGAATGACATTGCGTAGTGTAGCATTGAGACTTTTATTCATCGATATGCCAAACCATGAAATCTGACCCAGACCTTATTTCACCTCTGCTATGCTTTACAGTGGTTGCTGTAGTATTCTGGCATCAACCAAACCTTAATTCATCCCATCGACTGACAGATGGTGATGTGTGAGTCACTGATCCACGGACTGCAATTTCCCTGCTCCAGAATCCATGAAAAGTTTGCCATTGAATATGATTTCATTTGTGTGTCGTTGCTTGGCCCTGGAAACCCAGGCTTACAGATAATTGCGACTCAAAGGTTATATTCTGACTTTATTGATCTGTTTGATTAGTGCTGTGTAGTTTTCAGGTGGTTATTAGTGTGGTTGTCAGAGTCTTTCTATAGGTTGCACAGTAAAGCTACACTGTGTATAGCTACGAAATAACTGGGATGACTACTGACTTCAGTGTTCGGTATCCAAATAAGAGTGCAATGTTACGTTGAACAGAAGTCATAATATTGAACTAACAAAGCTCGAAACATTGATCAAAATCTACTAATAAAGCTGGAAAATCATGGGGAAAATGTTGTGTTGGCAGAGGAAGGATTTTCAGAATGAAAACTTGTTGTTAGGGTTGGTTGCTATCAGAAGAGTGTAAGCGGCATTCTGAAGAAACAAAGAAAGAGTGAATCAGTGAAGGACAATAAGATTCCTGGGAGACAGAGAAAATCCTATATACAAGCAGAAGCGTTTTGTATAGGATAGCAGGACCGACAGGTTTAAACAGTGCAGAAAAGCAGTTCTTAGATCATATGAACATCTATATGAAAGTACAGTATGTCAGGATGGTGTGACGAAGTCATGAAGGCCAGAGGAGGATCCAAAACCTAGCAATAATTATTATTTAGTCAGTACGTTAATTAAAGTGCAGCCATGTCTAATGACACTTTTGGTGTCTTTCAGATGTTATGAAGAGTTTACATGTGCTCAGGATATTATCAGGATTTTGATCGTATGTACTAACATTTCGGGACTACAAGGATTTCCATGAATCCAGCCATTTACCAAAAAACTGTTTTACGAACGTTTTATGCGCAAATTCGTTCTGCTCGCGTTTCATGAACGAGGCCCCTAGTGTGACAGTGGCAAGGAAAAACTCCCTAAGAGGTTTATGGAAGAAACAGTGGGAGGACCAAGACTCAAAAAGGAATCCAACCTGCTTGGGCATCCAACATGATATGTGTAAGAATCTTTTAGAAATAGTTAAATAAACAGAAGCTAAATATGAAAAGTAAAGGAGAGAACATATTTCAAGAAAATTGAACAATATTTAGATCTATGATCAGTTACAGATAATGTGATATTATGAAGAGTATAATAAAATATAGAATATGAAACTATAAAATAATAAGATAATAGTGTGCATAGTAAATGTAATAATGTAGAGAACATGAGTGAGTATCAGCAATATTTAGTAGAGTAAGAAAGAGTCACTGTAGGGTCTCATGTTCTCAGCTGGAAAGGTTTGGTAGCATGGCATGCTCAGTCAACTGGAGTCGCAGTTATTGCCCTATAATGTGGTATGACTGATGGTATGGGGGCAGGTATGCCTGATTAACCACTAATAACCTGTGTAGATTGGTTTGTTTTTGGGTTGAATACATTTTTATGTATTACTTAATGTATAATAAACATGACATTTGCCCTATTCCTTTTGACTGCCAGTGTAACATGCACATAACAGATAATGACCCAGCTAACTTAACCCAACAACCGAGTTTTGTAAATAACCTTAAAACGTTGTAAATAATAGTTTTCAGTGAGTATGGTTCTATATCTGTACATGGCAATAAAAATAGTATTTGCTGTCATTGTCAATTTTAACTGCTATTATTTCAATGGGGTTGCTTGCTAGCATATATATATACCATCAAGTATGAGTGGCCTGTGTGCTGGCATTTTTAAATAATGGAGCCTTTACTTAATGTGTACATAATAAGAGCCAAATCTTGCGCCTTCAGTTATTAAACTGTCTTTTTCAATGAGTCACATCCAAGAACTAAGCAGACGTAAATCACTGTGCCCAGGTTCACTTAAGAAAGAGTGTTCCAGGTAGAATGCATTTCAAATTTAAATCTTAAAGGCACAGTGACCAAATCTCATTCAGCTCTAAGGATTAAAAGAGGCTGGAAAAGTTTGTATTAAAAAGTGGTTCTTTACGCAGTATTAAACATAAATATACTCCATGACGAAAAAATATTGCACACAGATAGAAATGTACCTGAGCATCTGGCACCAGCTGGCTCCGTAACTGAGCACGGCGTGCTTGTAAGCTCAGTACTTGAGCATTTAGTGCTGCCCAGCTCCGTACCTGAGCACGCCACGCTGGTAAGCTCGTAC
This sequence comes from Ancistrus triradiatus, assembly GCA_025084515.1. NCBI lineage: Eukaryota > Metazoa > Chordata > Actinopteri > Siluriformes > Loricariidae > Ancistrus > Ancistrus triradiatus. The sequence goes on along the minus strand of JAJAGP010000004.1, from coordinate 618,013 downwards.
CTGAGCATTTAGCACCGCCGAGCTCCGTACCTGAGCTCGCCGCGCCCATTAGTTTCGCTACTGAGCAGCTAGTGCTGCCCAGCTCCATACCTGAGCTCGCTGCGCCTATTAGCACCGTACCTGAGCACGTAAGCTCCGTACCTCAGGAAGTTGGCTCAGTACTGATTCTCGCGCACTGGTCGCTACCGCTGACCCCTGCACTATAACCATGTACGTCACGGTCGTCTCCATCCACTCGTTTGACCAGGCGAATGGCACTGACCTTTCTCTTGGGTCTTGTTGGGCCTAGCTCCGCCCCTGAGTCGCCGGTACCAAGCTCTGAACCTCTAGATGGGAGCAATTAAGAGATTGCCCGGTAAGGTAGGGCCTTTGTTATAGCGTAGGGCCAGCTTTTGTTTATTTTTGTGTGTTTATTTTTACCGGGCTTTTCTGGCTGATTTTGAGCCTCACCCCCACCCTTTCCCTCTCATGTGATCACCCCCTCCTTCGAGATGGGGGGGATTTCTTTTCCCTGCGAGATCACGCTTTGAAGAGAATGCTGAGCCTTTAGAGTCTCGTCCTCTTCATTCCCCGCGTACTATATATGTTCCACCAATTTATTGACAATATATTTCTGATCAGTTTAATACTATCTTGATAAATATAATATTCAGTTCCTTCAAAAGCAAAGTCATTTGCAAATAAACTGAATCCTTGATAGCTAATGAATTTAAGTTTTTATCAAATATGCAGACTATTTATTTTAATCATCTTTATCTCAAATCCTGAAACTTGATGTTTGTTGGCCAGTAGGACAACACGGTGGCTTGGTGGGTAGCACTGTCGCCTCACTGCAAGAAGGTCCTGGGTTCAATCCCAGGTGGAGTGACCTGGGTCCTTTCTATGTGAAGTCTGCATGTCCTCCCTGTGTCCACGTGGGTTTACTCTGGGTACTCCAGTTTCCTCCTACAGACCTAAAGACATGCATTAGGTTAATTGATAATGCTAAAATTGGCCCGACCTGAGTGTACATGGAGTATGACAGGTCTCGATGTAACCTTGTGGATAGATGTAAGCAGTCATTGAAATGGCCACTGATGCTGATAGCGATGTTAAATAAACCAAATAAACAAACAATATTGGTCATTATGTGTAGAGTGAGTCAGCCACTCTAAAGAATCTTTTGACTACCACATATTTTTTCTATCTATAATATAAGTAAATATATGTACTTCAGTTGTACTGATCAAATAAGAGAATCTAATCATCTGGGGTCAACATTGCCATGGATTCTACTTAGTTTGTGTTATAAACAATATTCAATTTAATAGAAAAAGCACCATTTATTATACAAACACCAGACAGGTTGTCACAACTTTATTTGAGAAGCAGATGTTAAGAGAATTGCAGTGTGCTGTAGTTCTCATATGAATACGTCTCTCTGTTACTTCCTCAAACAGGCAGGAAACCAAAAAAGAAGAGGAAAAAAACTTGCAAGGAAGTGGTATCTTGCATACTTTACATTAAATTAGCAGATGAGTTTATTCAAGAGTCAGACTTTAGTGTTTCAATTTGAAAACCTTTAGCTTTAAATTCAAGACAGCTAGAATAAAAAAACAAACAAACACACACAATGAACCCAACAAGAGATCTGTCAATTAAAACAATGAAAAGGATTACAAGACTCCTTCAATAAGGAATCTAAGCTGGAATGTGGCAAAAGATATTCATTGTTCCAAGTCACCTGTGTCTAAACAATAGGAAAGTTATTTAAAAAATATACAGATAGACCAAGTAAAACGTGTAAGCATCAAAGTAGAAATCTCAAAGCAATTTGTCTTGAAAATAGAAAATAATCAACTAAACAAATGGGCAGAAACAGGAGTCAATGTTTCTGACAGAATGAAATAGGACTTAAAAACTCAACATTAACACCTAAAGAGAAGAATACAATGTTAAAGAGCAAGAGGAGACACAGTAGTGGAGTGTGGATGACTAAATGAAAGTGATGTCCAATGATGAATCACAAGTCTGCATTGGCCAAAGAGATAATGGTTAAACTTTTGTCTTGTGCCCTCCTAACACACCATATAAAGGAGACTGCCTGAAGATAACAATCAAATTTCCCTACTCATTTCTGATATGTTGTTGCATGTCAGGGGAGATGGGAAGCATTATTTCAACAGTCAGTGCACAGGAATTGTATTTCTCGCACTTTTTCCTTCAATTGATAGAAATCTTTTGGTAATGGAGACGATAATGCATCTTTCTATGGAACACAGCACAGGACCGCACCGACCTCAATCAAATTGAAAACAATTGGTCCCAGACAAGGCTCATCCTTCATAGTGGATCTATGGACTGCTATTTGAGCAATTCATTAGCCATGAGAGCATGTAGTGCATCCTCTCTCTCAGCAATGAAAAACACAAAGTAGATTTCACATTGAAAAAGTAATGCTTTCTGTGGATGGATATAACCATCTTACGGTACTGACATGCTTAATAGGATAGTAGAGGGGAAATCCACAGAACTGAATAAAGGCGTGAAGAGACAGAGTAATATCTCCTAGCTGGGGAAGGTGGACTGTGGATCCTGATGTAGCTGGTGGTTGTGTGGTTTACCCCACTGATGTTCTACATCAGGAGTGAAGTTTCCTCTCAGCATGAATGCTATCACTCCAAATAGCAAAAGTCATAATCCATAAGAAGTCAACAAGAAGACAGGCAGGGTTATCATAGGTAGATTAACACTTATAATTTCAAACAACCAGGCTGAGGTCATTAACAAAAGCTTAATAATAGAAACAGGAAACTTGACGAGACAGTAGCCAAGGCTTTATAACTTGCATAGTTACAGAACAATACTGAGAAATATACAACGAACACAAGCTAATCAAGACAGGAGTCAGTCTAAGTGAAATGAGCCAGACAAGCAGTACCAAGATGTGGGATGCTGACTTGATTAAAGAAATCATGTCTGAAATATCTGAAACATTGTTTGCAACTTAAGCTGTATTAAGAGAAACATTTATAGTGCTATGGATTGTTTACCTTAATTACAAGGCAGTGGTATTTATAAAATGCAGATTTACTTGAAATAACCATGGCTGTAAGCTACGTTATTTTATAAGAAGTAGAACATTCTTATTACACTGTTTCTTAGTTGCAAGATATGACATAGCCATGTGAAGTGAGAGAGATTGTGGCGTAGCTGAAAATACAACTTCCTGTTAAGACGTGCTTGGTGCTGGCTGAAGGTGAGAGTGTGCTTGACATCGCTCCGTCTCTCAAGCCTCAACGCAAGCTTACGAACGTCGGGGTGTACACACACAGGAAACTGTGCCAATTTATTAGATTAACGAAGAAAAACGTAAGTCAAACAAAAAATTACATTAAAGTGCATAAAATAACAACAAAAATGAACCTACTTAAAATCATCATCAGGTCTAGGATTATTTACTTTTATGATTCTCTTTCCAACAGGACTTATGGTGTCTTAGAAGAGGCCCTTGTATTCCTAGCTATGGCTGTGTTTCTTGGACCAAGGCTGTTCTTGCTCCAAGTCCTGACAGTATTTTTGTTAGGTAAGTACAAAAATTTGCAAAGACATTTTTTAATCAGCTGGCTAAATTGTGACATGATGCTCTTTTCCCCACCTTAACTATCTATGAGTTAAATTACACCATATTTCTTTAAATAGATTTGTATTATTTAATTTACTTCCTTTGTTTGTTTTTTTTTTAAAGAACGTCTTCCTTTGATTAAAAGACATGCGGTTTCCCTAAGAAATGTGGATAATTTACTTTCATTATTGTGATTTGTTATACAATAGGTTTAAAATATTATGCAAATACTTAATTCATAAATTATTTGCAAATCACTTAGTATTCTTAACGTAAATTTTTCCCCCAAATGTTAAAAATGCGGAACCATCACTCATCTGCTCTATAGCTAGCCTTATGGAACAGATAAATGATGAGAACTGAGAAAAATGTTTAATAGTGCCTTGCTTTGTGAAGCATTTGTACAGCCGCTGAGAATATCTTAACAACTTTCAACTTATTATATACTTAAATACATTTATGAACAAGGTTGAATTTGTGATTGTTCTTCGCATGGGAAGTGATATGTGCTTGGGAGTGTCCACTGAAGCTCTGCTCTACTTTAGAAAAGTCTGCCTGATATGTAATAGCAGATGGATGATTGAATAGCTCAGTTAGGGGTTGCTCTGTGTGTGTGCTCTCAGACTTATCTGCCACATTTTTGATGAATGTACTTGATAAATACACTTTTTAAACTGTTCATTTCCTGGAGATAGGCCTTGTCCTTAAGTCCATGTTTGGGATATGTACCTTGTGTTTTTATTGAGTAATCATTACTAGTTCTGAAAAGTTATTGATTTTTAAAAATAAATCAATCTACTTCTGAAATCAGTCTACTATACAAAGTCCTTAGACCACTTCCTCATTCCAGGCTGAACTTGTGTCTATTCCTCACAATCAGATGCTCACTGTTTAACACGGTGGTAAAAACTGTTTAAAAAGGCCTAAGTGAAATTAAGAAGTAGAAAACTTTTAAGCATTCTGTCGTTAACATTTAGGCTTAGTAAAGAGGAAATTTGTGAAACTCTGAAAAGTCCGTACATGTCAAAATGACCGCAAGAGCTTGATTTGGGCAATTTGAGAAGTTGTTTTTTCACTTCCAGTTTTATTTTAGTTTAAGCTGTATTTGTTCAATATTGTCATCCTTATCTAAATTATAAGATTATAGGATTTATAGAAATATTAAGATGAATGTAAGGGATGATCATTGTACAGTGCAGTACGATTTGCTTTTAAATAAGAGGATTAATTCACGAATATGTGCTTTATTATTTTATTGCAAACACAATACAAGGTAAGCTTGGTTCTTGTCTTAGTTAAAGCCTACTGTTCACTGTTTAAAAGGATAACCAAATTCACCACCACACAGATAATAGCAGGTTGTGCAACACATGATTGAAAATATTATAATTTAAACTTTTCTGCCAAAAATACTATGTGTATCAACTAACCACCTCATCATCAGGGTATTTTTAGGAGAGTCTACTCTTTTGCATTAGTCATAATATATTTATATCTGTTTTTGAAATGGAAGAAAACAGTATGCCCATGTTCATGTTTTAAATGTCTCTAACATCAAATAAAAAATAAAAATAAAAACACAGACAAACATGCATGCAGTACATAAATAATTACAACTAGTTACAATAGCTACAACTCAGAATACATATTTTTCCAGGGTTCAAAACCCACCTCTGCCAGGCTGCCACAGTTGGGTCCTTGAGAATGACCCTTAACCCACAATTGCTTGGATTGTAAGATTGCATCAGTTGTAAGTCGCTTTGGATAAAGGCATCTGATAAATGACATAAATGTAAATGTAACCTACTTGTACATCTACATAATTCTTTGTCATTTATACATGGAAGTTTACACATGCATTTCATTTTTACAGTAACAGCACATTTTTGCTATCTGATTAAAATACTAAATAATTCCAGAAGGGTTTTTGTCCTTGTAACTGAACCACAAAGTTTAAAAACCTTCTTTCTTAATGTAGTACACTGCTCACTCTGTTTTTAAAGGCATATCAAAATAAAAGTCTTTTTGTTGGTATTATATTTAAGATATTAAATATCTTTATCGATATTATATTTAAGAAAATCTTTTAGGGACAAACATTTCACAAGTTTTACACCTGTCCTGTATTGCAATGCTTCACATTTTACATTTGTATTTATTCATCTAGCAGATGTTCTTATATACAGCGACTTGCAACTAACAGTTCTTACAGTGTACAATCCAAGTCACTGCCGGTGAAAGACCTTGATGAAGAGCCCAGCTGTAAAAGCTTGGGAGTTTCTGGGACATGAACCCTGGATCTTCTGGTCCATAGTCCAGTATCTTAACCTCTGCGTGACCAGTTCTTGTTTTCAGGCATAAAATCAGTAAAACCTTTGCAAACCTTTGCAAGTAATTTAGAATTGTATATGGCAACATGACTGTTTTAATTAGAGGGAGGTAGTGAAAATGTGTATTGTAGAATAATATATTATATGCCATGTATTAATCTCGTTAACTATGAATTGAACACATTGACTGAATGTCATTGACTAATATACAGTGACATAGACTTGTGGTTCTAACTAGTATCATCTAATTTGTCAAAAATACACAAACAAACATACAAATGTGTTTAAAAAGTTGACTTGGGATAGGGTTGACTCAGTGGTTGCAGCACTGGACCACTATTGAGAAATCTGTGGGTTCAGCTCGTGGATCCTTTGACCTTGAGCTGCTTTGTTCAATTGTAAGTTGCCCTAGACAAGGACATAAATGCTGTAATTGTGAAATTTAACAATTACTTGTATTATCAGTATTGTGATTTCAAATCACTATAAACAACATGATTTGAATAATTTCCATTGACAGTAATGTGATTACTTAATTTTGCTTAATGAAAAACTGTGCATATTTATGGTACCTCGTAAAAAGCTAAATGATCAGTTATGTTAAATCTTCCTGTACCTGGTTTGGCATAAAAGGGTTAATGTGAAATTTTTAATTGGTTTATATGATTTTCTTGAAACAATATAGTCAACCACAATATTTTCCCCATCTTGTTTATGGACAGTGTATTTAAACAGTTTGTGATAGAACAATTTGATAAGATGCAATCACAATGATAATAATCTATAAAAGGATATATTTGCTGGACATTTAGTTCATGATTTTAAATAACAAGTAGTCAATCAAGACTATTTAGACTATTTAGTCCTTGTATTAAACTAGTGTGTATGATTATGTATAACCCTATATAAATATTCATGTAAATCCTCATTTTATCAAGCAAGTGGAGTTTACATTCTGTGTTGCCAACATGACTGAACTTTTACCTCATGGTTGAAACACTCTAACCGTAATGTAACCACGTAGTCAATACATATACATTTTTTTCTAACTACATTTGATTCATTAAGATGTTGTACAAATTCTATATGTATATAAAATTTATTTTAAATTAATATACATTTTACCAAAACATTTTCACATTGAAATCCACTTCCATTCTCACTCATGTGATCTATTAAATGGCAAATGCTTAATCGTTATAATTTTATTTCAGTATTACAAAGTATGGGTTTAACTCAAAGTAAAACTCTATCAGAGTGTATCTTGTTCCATTCAGTGGGTGGGCCCTCGAAATGTGTGTTTGCAGAAAGTTAACCACATCCGGAAAAGTGTGTTACTGAGAAAAAAAAAATGCAAATCTTAGTTGTCCCTTATTAGTAATGTTTAATTACCTTGAATGAAACAATGCTGTAGCTAGTCATCTTATACAATTTATTTATATTATTTGAGTGTTTACTGGCATCAGTGCTATTATGATCTAGCAAATATTTTGATTTACATGTATATATGGACAAAGCAGTGTTTCGTAATGTGTTTTATAATGACGGCAGAGTAATTATATCTTAATTGATTCACTGTTAAAAATTCTGGTTCATAACATAAATTTCACAGGATGAACTGAAGACTCTCTGTAGACACTTAATTTACATTTAAGAACAAACATTATCTTTGCATCAAGCAGAACAAAAGGACTAAAACCAAAGAGCACTCGACTAGGGATGGGGGTAGGGTTTAGTCATTGCACAGGAAGCTGTGGTTAAAAAACTGAAATAGCTTCTCTCTGCGTTGCTGTAACAACCAGATCGTCCCAAACATGAGCCGCGGATAGCGATTCTCCTTTGTTTGATATTTGAAGTGAACTTCAGTGTTATCCATGACATTGTTTAGTTGTTTAAAGAATTGTAGTTACAGATAGATTGCAGAAAAGTCTAACTATTCATGCATTTATCTTCAGTAATAACCAGGACTGGGGCCCTCCAACTTTTTGTTAACCCTTTACTATTTTCCAATAGTGATCTGTGACCTTGTTACCCACACTCTGACTTGTGCATTTTTAGGTCTTAACCACATGAGTATTTCTGAATGCCTTTGTTTAAAAAAAAAGAAAAATACCTATGCTAACAGGCCAAAACTGGAAAATATCTGTTAAATAAATACCTGACAAAATATCTGTGTAGCTTTGAGAAATGTTCTAAAACATATCTGTTTTAGATAAATTAATTTCACCTGATAGAAGTACATGTTATAACGTTTTGTAAATTGTAAATTTTATGTTTTGGCAGGTTTACACTATTATTACAGCGGATTATAGATCAGTTTGCGTTAGGTATGAGGAGCTGAGATGTATACAAATGGTTGATTAATCATCGTTGTATTTACAGCACTGTTTCTTAACATTTTATATCCATTAACATGTGACAGTGGCCATAAGTATATGTCATGATCATCAGGCCTGCATTAATGTTTAGTAATAGTTATTAGTTATTAGATAACACTATTATTAATTGCTGCATGGGGAATAGGCTGAGAAAGACTGTCCATTTATTCAAGGTCAGGAAACATTTTGTGTCATTTTTGTAACTTGTTTATTGTTTGCATTATCATTACCTGTATCTCTGTAGAGAAAGCAGTTATCTGGATCTAAATTACATGGATAATTTAATGATTTTATCACACAGGTGAGGATTTCACACTTGCCAAAACTTCCAATCAAACCATTCCTGCAAGCACCACTCCAACTCAGACTTCAACTTCACACAGTCAGAACAGTCAAGGTAACATTGACTCTACAAGTCATATCAGGCACTCTTGATAAGTCCTGCACTCACAATGGTTCCAAGCTCTCACTTACATTCAACATCCCACCTGTGACTTCACTGTCTATGTTACAGACACAAATACACAGAATGTTCTATTTAGCAAATAAGCTAACTACTTATAATACTTGCATTTCCTGTACTGTACTTCTTTTAATATGGTCCAAAATTATGAAAGCTGCCGGTTACACGTGCAGGATATTTTCCATGCACTGCAAGTTTTTTTTTTTTTTTTCCATTCATGAAATGTTTGCAACACAGGTACAAATTCTCATAGACATCAATCTTCAGATGCCCCTACTCATGACTGTTGTGTATCGTGTGTGTCATGATCTTGATTGTCATCTGATAATGACAGTGTGAAAGCCTGAACCATGGTAACAGCCAAGGGCTCACTGTCACTCACTGTATTGCCAAACGATATTGCTGTACCTCCAAATGAAATTAAGAAATGGTGGTACAGTACTGGTAATTCGGCCCTGCCTATCCCCACAGAAAATGTCACACCTGTCCTGGGTGTTGGGGATTCAACGGGATACAACTTATAAATGCCAACATGTAGCTTTCTATATATGTAATTTTATATGTGCAATTTTGATTAAACCTAACCTTCTTCAGATCACACAACCCATACTTCCCACCCCCACCCAAGGGCCCCTGCCTGGTAAGCAATATTGATGAACACCCTTCTCCACCCTCTTCCCTCAGACCAATGACCCTGGACCTCTATGTTTTTTAAACTCTGAATACAGCCATGCCTGTATGTGACATCTTACCTGGCCAGGAAGCACCATGGGGACGTGAACTTGGATCTGCCACTGATCCAACCCCATACCATGACAGACCCTGGCTTTTGGACTTGTTGCTGATAAAAGTCTGGATATTCCTTTTCGTCCTTTTTGACGCTGCTTCTTTTTTGCACAGTAACTTTTCAATTGGCATTTCTGAATGTGACTCTGTATTGTAGTGCTTGATAAAGTTTTGTTAAAGTAACCCCTTGCCTATGTGGTTCTATCAGCTATTGATGAATGGCGGTTCTTGATGCATTACCATCTGAGAGATCAGAGGGAGAAATATGTAAATTCTTCTTTGAGGAACATTGTTTTAAGACAGTTCAATAATGTTTGTACACATTTGATGATAAGCTAGAGATCCTCTGCCCATCTTCACTCCTCAAAGACTCAGCCTTTTGTGAATACTGCTTTTGTACCAAATGATTGTAATCACCTGTTTGAAATCACATCATTAGTTTTTTACCTACCATTAGTTTTTTATTACTAGCCCTAACTTACCCCCGGCTCAACTTTTTTTGGAATGTGTTGCAGGCTTGAAATGCAGGAATGGATGTTTATTAACAAATGAAATGAAAGTGGCCAGAAAAAAACAACAACCCTGAATTATTTTGGGTTCATACTGTCTGCAATGAAATAAAAGTCAAAGGAAATGTCAGGAACACTGCATATTTTTTTTTTACTGCATTTTTCATACCATCCCCACTTTTTCTGATTTGGGGTTGTAGTTCACAAATTAGCGACCTTAGATTGTTGTTGATTTAACTCATTCATTAAAAGTGGATAAAGTCAACTATTTATTAAATGAGTTTTTCTCTTTACATAGGTACATGGACCACTGAAGGTAAGACAAAAATAATTATCCATTCCAAGTTTCATGTTTCAGTGAAAAACATTTTGCAATCTGTAGGTTATTTCTGGGATGAATTTGTGTATAACCATAATTTGTGTCTAAGTTAGGAATATTCATAAGTATTCACCATTTGTGCATATAAAACTGAATATAGAAGTACTGCCACACTATTATTATAAATTAATCATTTAGGTAATTTAGCTTATTTCTTACATTTAGAAAGAAACCTTTCTGAGTCTTAGTCCTGTCAAGGTTTTTTTCCTTTCAGGAGCTTTTCCTGTCAGCTGTTGCTGTATCTGCTCTGTACTGGCTGTGGGCCTAGTTGGTTGTAAAGCTGCTTTGAGACAAAGTTGTGTTGTGAACAGAGCTATACAAATCAATTTGACTTTGACAACAACGTATTCAGTGTTTTTGACATATTCCTACATACTTAGCAGGCGTTACCTCTTAAAGGCTGCTTATGGAAAATGCAATATAATGAAGTACTAATTAAAAAGACTGTTTAATTCTAATCTTGTCTGTAATTGGCCAAAATATTGCAATAATTGGAAAAAGGTCTTAGTGACTTTACTATTAGCTTACCTATTAAATACAACTTAATCTGGGTTATAGTTGTGACTATAGTTTAATTGTGTGCACATATTTATATGTTCTGTGTTGGGGTGTTCAGAGGTGTATTAAGCAAGGGGTGGTTCTGTTATGTTTTGGCTTTTGCCGCAGCCAGTGGCAGGGAAAATATTGCACAACTAGACAATATCCCACAAAGCAGCAACTGAAGCTGAAAAAAGAATACAACAGCTTTGAACTCCTGTAAGAAATGTTGATGTCTGACAGTCTCTAGATTTCATATTAATATTATTTTAATATTGATTAAAAATGTATGCTGTGCCTTCAAGACAGCTTAAAAATATTTCTATCATTCTGCAAGAAAGAATGGGAAATTGTTCATAAAGAAGCCATACAAGGACAGCTGTTAGCTATGAGAAACACATGGCTGCTGTGATTTCGGCTAGGAGGTGTCAGGTGTAACTTAATATTGATTGACAGAACGTCTTACACATAGATGAAGTCTAAATTTCCCCCAATATTGAAACTTTTGCGAATAAGCAGGTGCACTACTTGCAGGACAAACTTAAACATGACATATTTTTTACCTTATCTATAGTAGGTTAATGTCTCATCCAGAACCAAAAATAAAGCCTCATAGCAGCAAGAACAACCATCCCTGACAATCTTTTAATCCGCTCACAATAATATTTAAGCAAGCACATTAATGGAGCAAGTAATACTCTTAATTCTGCTACCATTTTGATTTGATCTCTCCCCCATTTCAATGAGTGTTAATATGTTTAAGCCTTACATAATCAGCAAACATTTTGAAAGCTACAAAATATCTGTAATAGGAATAAACAATTTTATTTACAATGTGACCCTGATTAACAATGCCATTTTTTACAGACCACCTAGCCATGTCATATTTAGAATCAGGAAAAAGCAATTTGACTGATTTGGAATATTCATGGGGAAGCTTTAATTATTTTTTATTCTTAGTTGTGACATGGTTCTACACATTATGCTTGAGATTCTCTTCTATTATGTTTATCAATAATCACATTCAAACACATTTAGTTAATAAAGGTAAGTGATCTGTTGTTGTGACTTAACACTTTCCAGATCTCACCAACATTCTAACATAGTGTACATACTGACATATTTATGTGTTATTCTTCATATAGCCACAGACATGAATACAGCAGGCTTACCTAACAGGCTTACCTTCATGCACCCAAGAAGTAAACCTGCATTCAAAAATGCATCTGATGATAAAGATCATCAACAGCTAGTTAAACATAATAAAGAAATATGTTGTTGTGACTCTTTCCAGACATTACTTAGGTTACATTCTGAGATTCCATCCATGCTGACTTGTCTATTTATTATGCTTCTTGTAGCTACATACAATAAAACAACAGGCTCACCCCCACTCACCACCACGACTCAACGTGTGTTGTCAAATCCAACCTCTAATGAAACAGGTAAACGTCTTAATTAGTACTTAAACACGTGCACTGCAGGAGCAGGTAATATTCTGATTTGCGCAGTCAGTTAAATAATATTAGAAGTATGATGTTATGAATGATCTCTTTGCATACCTTCTTAGATTCTGTGCATGTTGACATACTCATGTATTATGCTTCTTACAGCTACAGAAATTAAATCAGCAAGCTCACCCCCACTCACCACCATACATCAACACACGTCAAAAACACTCTCTAATGAAACAGGTAAACATCTTAATTAGTACTTAAACACGTGCACTGCAGGAGCAGGTAATTCTGATTTGCACAGTTAGTTCAACAAAAATAAGAAATATGCTGTTGTGAATGATCTCTTTCCAGACTTTGCATACCTTCTTAGATTCTGTACGTTTCCATATTCATGTATTATGCTTCTTATAGCTACAGACAACACAACAACAGACTCACCCCCACTCACCACCACACATCAACACACGTCAAAAACAGCCTCTAACAGGACAGGTAAAAATCTTAATTAGGAGCAGGTAATTCTGATTTGCACAGTCAGTTAAATAAAATAAGAAATATGTTGTTATGAACTATCTCTTTCCAGACTTTGCATACCTTCTTAGATTCTGTACGTTTCCATATTCATGTATTATGCTTCTTACAGCTACAGGCAACAAAACAACAGGCTCACCCCCACTCACCCCCACACATCAACATGTGTTTTCAAATACACCCTCTGACAGGACAGGTAAACATCTTAATTAGTACTTAAACACGTGCACTGCAGGAGCAGGTAATTCTGTTTTGCACAGTCAGTTAAATAAAACAAGAAATGTGTTGTTATGAAGTATCTCTTTCCAGACTTTGCATAGCTTCTTAGATTCTGTACGTTTTCATGTTCATGTATTATGCTTCTTATAGCTACAGACAACACAACAACAGACTCACCCCCACTCACCACCACACATCAACACACGTCAAAAACAGCCTCTAACAGGACAGGTAAAAATCTTAATTAGGAGCAGGTAATTCTGATTTGCACAGTCAGTTAAATAAAATAAGAAATGTGTTGTTATGAATGATCTCTTTCCAGACTTTGCATAGCTTCTTAGATTCTGTATGTTTCCATATTCATGTATTATGCTTCTTATAGCTACAGACAACACAACAACAGGCTCACCCCCACTCACCCCCACACATCAACACGTGGTTTCAAAAACACCCTCTGACAGGACAGGTAAAAATCTTAATTAGTACTTAAACACGTGCACTGCAGGAGCAGGTAATTCTGTTTTGCACAGTTAGTTCAACAAAAATAAGAAATATGCTGTTATGAACTATCTCTTTCCAGACTTTGCATACCTTCTTAGATTCTGTACGTTTTCATGTTCATGTATTATGCTTCTTATAGCTACAGACAACAAAACAACAGGCTCACCCCCACTCACCACCACACATCAACACACGTCAAATACACCCCCTGACAGGACAGGTAAAAATATTAATTAGTACTTAAACACGTGCACTGCAGGAGCAGGTAATTCTGATTTGCACAGTCAGTTAAATAAAACAAGAAATGTGTTGTTATGAAGTATTTCTTTCCAGACTTTGCATAGCTTCTTAGATTCTGTACGTTTCCATATTCATGTATTATGCTTATTATAGCTGCAGACAACACAGCAACAGGCTCACCCCCACTCACCCCCACACATCAACACACGTCAAAAACAGCCTCTGACAGAGAAGGTAAAAATCTTAATTTGTACTTATGCATAGTTAGTTAAACATAATTAAGAAATATGGAGGCACGGTGGTACACTGGGTAGCACTGTCACCTCACAGCTCTGAGATCCCTGGTTTGATCCTGACCTTGGACTCTGCCTGTGTGGTGTTTGCATGTCCCCCCCCCCCGTGTCCTTGTGGGTTTACTCCAGTTGCTTCGGTTTACTCTTACATTCCAAAGATATGCTTTTTAGGTTAATTGCTGTTTCCAAAGTGTCTCTCGTGTGAGAGAGTATGTGCCCTACGATGGGTTGGCACCCTGTCTAGGGTTGTTCCTTCCTTCCTTGCTTTGTCCCGTGGCACCAGCTTTCCCATGGCACTTAATTGGATTACTTATCTGCATTATTTTCTCAACACAGACAGCATAGGGTGAAAGCTTACAAAACGTCTCCACCAGCCCAAATCTCACATGCTTATACTAGTTTGCATAAACTATCATTATTTTTCTCAACATAAAGTGACATTTGAAGTAATTTGTTGTTGTCTGGCTCTTTATAATAGTGTTCTTCTTTCCATTTTTTGTTTTATTTTTGTGTTTTAAAATGTCCTATTCCTACACTCTGTTCACAGAAAGTGCTTCAACTGCAGAAGGTGAGACAAGCATTTATGCTAAAATTCTGTGACTGACACTTTGTGACAAGATGGTGCACCACTTGTGTTTTGAAATGTCACCCTAATGGAGGTTTTGTTGAAAGTTCTGGATTTGTGTGATTTACATTTGTCAAATGTAGGTTTACTTTAAGAGTGAAGTAGCTAATTGTGCTCTTTTTGTCTTAGGAACTATAGTATTGTAGCTTTGCCCTAGATTCCACAACCTATTTCTAATATTTATGTTTTGTTTTAATGCTCTCCTTGGCTGCAGACACCTCACACACTGTGACCTCGAGCACAGCCACACCCACACCCACAGTCTTGTCTACCACGGCAGGTATCAATGCCACGTAATGTCACAATGTGCCTTCATACATGGACAGTTGCCTATTGAGCTAAATGTTACAATTCACTGTATTTCATACAAATCACTGTATTTCTGCTGAATGTAAATTAAAATATAATGTACTACTTTTTTTCCCTCTCCACAGCCCTTCCCACCTGTAAGTACCAGTCTCTTTAAAAGCAACAATCCTCAATACTGATCGTCATTTAATATGTTCCTCCAAATCTCATGCAAGCATCTCTTTACAGGTAACTACACTTTTAAACACGATGACAGTCATGTGATAGTGGAAATGCATGGTTTTACTTCCGATTCTATCACTGTGACTGACCGTTTGAATCACAATGTTACAATACCTAAAAGGAATGATACAACGTTTGTGATAAACAAAGCACAACTGAAGCCTTGCAGTGACTACAATTTCACATTTAACCAGCCATGTAAACCTGAGTCTCCGTATGATTTGCAATTTAAAACAAACAACATAAGTAAGTTATTCCTTATTCCAAAGAAAAAGAATATTTCCTATCAAATCTAGATGCTGGTTCATCGTGAATGTTACAGTTTGCTTACATTTTAAATGTTTAATATTCTGTAGAAAAGTCAGATGTAACAATTACATCGAACGACACCCATCTGTGCTTTCAAGCGTGGAGTTTGTCTGCTTGTTATGTTGATGAAGGCTACTGCAAGAATTATGAAGTGAATTTTTCAAAGTTTGAACACTGCCAGGAGCCTGCCCCTTTACTTATCCACCGCCTCCCAGGTATGTATTTAGGGGGTACACGAAATAACAGCACCACCACATAAAAAGGACCTTGACTCATAAGTGAATAAATCACAAACTACACAAACACACCTTCACAGGTGAGCAGTGTTAGCTTGATTGACAATTACATTTACATTTACAGCATTTAGCAGACGCCCTTATCTAATTATCCAATTAAGTGACCTATCGGCTATGAAAATCCTCTTCAAAATCAAATGTTATGTAATTAGCAGGTTATCTATACCTGTAAAGCCTAGGTTTTGTGTGATGCACACATGCAGTCTTAAGAAAGTAATTTACCAGTTTGCACTGTTACACTTGAAAGACCCATTATGGTGCACATGTCTAAGAAAACCATACAGCAAACATGCTTCCAAAAATAACAAAATTAAAAGTTTATAGAACTTATAAACTTTTTATTTTAAAGTGTATATAAAGCTTTGCACATAATTTCCTACACATCAACTGAAACACTCTGTATATATGCTGTGTTTTCCCTCTACATAAATGTCCTGTTGTTGGCATGATTCATGGGTGGTTCACATATATGATGCATAATACTTTTTATGAAATTTATGATTGTGATTTTTCTGTTGCAGAAAAACCGAAAATACATCACACAGATAGGATCCCAGTAACATTTGTTTGGGAAAATAGACCCAGCAAAACATGCACAAATTTGACTTACAAATGCCAAAACGGTAAGCATTATGTATATCATGACTGCATAAAATGCTTAATAAGTGCAGTGGATGGTAATGCTTTATAATGACCTCACCTGATAAAATGTTTGAGCCATAGATGTTTATCAAGTAAATTATTTATTAACAAATAAAATCTGTTTTCCAGCAATTTTAGTAAAGAATAGAAAGGTACATTGAAAAAGTTTTTATTTTACTTATTTGACGAAGTTGTTATAGTACTTATTAAATAATTATAGACCCTTACAAAACATAGAGTGACCAATCAACCTACTGTAAATGCATTTCTTTGCAATGTGGGAGGAAAGTGGAGTACCCGGAGACGATCCACATGGAAACAGCAGGACGTGCAAACCTCACACAGACATTGAACTGAGGATCTCAGAAGCTGTAGAGTGACTGCACTGACTGCTTGTGCCACTGTGCCACCCATAAATTACAGTATTAAGCAATGGTGTGCGGTGCATACAGTGGGTACCCCTTCGGCCCTCGCCACCCCCTAGGGAACTCGTGCACACATATTGTTAATGCACTGTACAATTACCACATAAATTTAGACTTTACTGTCAATTACATTTCTAAATACATATCAACAAGCCACAAATGCAACTACAAAAGAGCACAACAAAATTTTCCTATATTTTCATAAGTTAATTTTCTGTGTATGTAACACATTCAAAAATAATCCTACAAGTACAACCGTTCAACAAAGTAGGATCACAAAGTAGGATGTATACATTTCTTATGTATACAATTACCTATGCCAGGGCAGCTAAAACATCAAGGAAACTTACCAGCTGATTAGGCTTATTTGAAGATAAAGTCCGTCCTGTGCTCTTTTGCCAGAAATTTTTTTATTACTTTGTAGGTAGATTTGGCTGACATTGGTGAATTATAGCAAATTTAATTGAATGTCTTCATTTGACGTTACCAGGCCAAATTAGCATTCTCATAGACGGTGATGTTTATTATGAATGACGAATACGTAGTACCTTCTGCAGTATGCTGAGAAGAGTTAGACAGCTATGGGCCAGCCCTTATAGGGAAAATCATAAGTCTAATTGGTCCGATCTTCTTGTCCTTTTCTTAACAGACACACATTACCAAACCCTTCAGCGGGGTCACACACTCATGTAGACAGAAGCCATTCTAATGAGCAGTCCTGATTGGTTAGCGGCACTCTCAGTCAGATATAGATCCTATAACAACCAAGAAAATACAAAGTAGCGTTTTGATTGGGTTGATGTTTTTTTATTTTACTTTATTAATTAAATAAATATGTATATAATATTTTACTGTTTGTTTCCCCTTATCTGAAGGATTAGAAGAGCCTGACTGCCTACCACTGTTATTAAGTTATCTATATAAATCAGTACATCGTTTACTAATTGGTGCATTTTATCTCAAAGTCACTGTGTTGAGAGACAAGAATAGAATTTAATCAAATTCCATATTCTCTACCTATATTATCATTTATTCAGGTTTTATGGCATTGTGGTTGTAAGCTTTAGTAAACAAACAAAACAATAAAAACATAGACTTAAGAAGCCTATAAGTTAGGAAGACATATGCTTTACAAGAAATGCTACACTTTATCATAAAATATTTTACTAAGCAAAGAACAAATTTGGATTTTCAAAAAATTATTGATAAATGAAATGTTTAGAATTTGCCTTTATTGATAGACTGCCCGGTTCAACATGGACAGTAAAAATTTGGTCTGATCATTTCATAGTAACAAAATATTCATCTACCTACGTCATCATGTAATGTTTATTATTATTTGCTAAAAATGAATAAAACTTCTTGTAAAATGCCTATGACAATGTATATGACTTTCTCTCTAGGCTCTACAGATGTTTCATTGGATAAGATTCTACCTTACCATACATATAGCTGCACTGGGACATACCGTTATGCAAGTAATTCTATTCAA
Source organism: Ancistrus triradiatus (assembly GCA_025084515.1). NCBI lineage: Eukaryota > Metazoa > Chordata > Actinopteri > Siluriformes > Loricariidae > Ancistrus > Ancistrus triradiatus. The sequence goes on along the minus strand of JAJAGP010000004.1, from coordinate 599,466 downwards.
AGTGAAAAACTCCACATTAAAATTGATTGTGGTAAGTTCATTATTCAGCTCCTTTTTTTGTTCATTCAACTGATAAAAGACTGTAATTTAAAACAAGATCTTGCTCTGGTGAAATGTTTAAAGTTATGAATCCTTTCTTTCCTTCAGTCCCACACTTTCCGTGGGGAACTGAATACTCCTGATGGCTAGTCTAGGTGGCAAAGCAATACACCACGACTACTGAATTGCAGAAATGTGATACAGGGCACTATCCAACAGTTAGTTCCTCACAATCTGATTGGCTGAGAAGCAGTCTCACCGTGATGATATTTGTGATAACAGCACGGGTTTTTCCACACAAAAAAACGCTGATGCATTACCAAGTAACAACAAGCTTTATGCACACATATAACATATACAAATAACACAGTAACCCTAATAAATAACCAAATTCTATAGTTTAATTCTTAATTAATTTTACTTTTATTGCTAGGGTGTTTCAGAGGATCAACCATAATACAGCACTCCCTCTGGCAGTTCATTATTAATGGCCTTGCACTGTGACTCAGCAATGGCAGCTTGGGAAAGCAGGGATTCACACTCTTCATCTTCCAACAAGTAGCCCAGAACCTTAACTACTGAGTCAATACAACCACCACTATAGGCACAATTAAATATAATTATTGTATTTCTACTACTATATTTATTTAGGACGGAGCAAAAAACGAAATAGCAGTTTAGATGAACAGAAGCTCTTCCCCTCATGGGTCCAAATCTGCTAAACCACTGACTATTTACAAATATAAAATGTAGGTTAATCAGTGGACACTAGTGTACGGTTTTTTAATTCACTTTAGTAGTGACTGACTTTTGTATTTGTGCAACCATCTTTAAAAATAACTAAATGACTTCGTTACTGTGCTTAAGTATATTTTTTAGGTATTTGTACTTTACTTGATCATCTCTAACTTAATACTTTTTACTTTTACTCACTACTTCAAAACAGGCTCGCTACTGTGGCACTTATGAATCTATTTATATATCTGCTTATTTATCTATAGCCTATACTTTTCTTTCATTTTTAAACAATTCTATTCAGGCATCTAATGAAGCACAGATTGGAATCATAGGTTTATACTTGACGCATTAGATCGCGAGGATGCCCAGGCCAAATGCAATGGCGGTGGTTCCACCTTTTTTGTAGGATCTCAGTACGCGCCGCGCTTTGCGATTTTAAAGGAGCTCTTGCAGAGCAGGTACGCCTTTACAGGCATTTATATGATGCACATGTGAGAGCTCATAGAGATACTCAGATAACTTGCTTGAAACAAAAGCATCAAGTATGATCAAGCATTCGCGCATGTTCACAGGCCATGTGCGGAATCGTGCGCGACACTCTGGAAGTATAAAACTTATAAAGTCTTTCTAACAATTTTTATTGTTAAGTATAATGCATTCTACTCCCAAAATTAATTGTATACACTTTATACTGTTTTGTTAATCAGAAACTTGAGGTTTATTCATGCCCCTGGGATGGTGGATTCTATTTATGTGATGATGAATATAAGAACTATATAATATTTCGAAATGTTTTGCATGATTTTTTAAATTAAGTAGTGTAGTGGAGTGCAGTTTCAAAGTGTTTCAAAGAGTTGATGATTGTTTTGGTTAAATATCATGACATACTGAATGCTGCTTTGATACGAGCGATTTATGAGCATTTATTAAGTGTTCTGTATATATTGGTTCATCATGTTTGAAAATGTTTTTTATTCAGAATTTTTTTATATAGCCTATAAATAATACATAGTTCTATTCTGTTTGATTCTGTATTTGTATTTTTGCAGATGATTAATGTAGTTGTAGTGCAAACCCTCAGTGTCATGGATCTTTACCTCTTATCCTCAAAAAAGTCATCCTGTTTCAGAATTTTCGTTAGAAGGACTTTAAAGAAATGCTTTTTACTTTAAGTACATTTAGTAGCATGTACTTTTATATTTCTACATTAGTAAAAGTCTGTATATAAGGCATACGTCAGCTTTTACTTCAGTATTTTTTAACAGATTTGTAGTACTTTTACATAGTACTTCTTCCACCTCTGATACTAACAAATAAAACCATGATAATACTGTAGAAGAGCATATTCAGGCAAAATCAAATAATAAAGTTATCTATTCATCGAAGAAATTCCAACAACCTTGTGAAAGGAAGATTTGAGACTTTCAAGCATGTACATCTATTCTTTTATCAAGAAAATCATCTATGTTTAAATGAAGCGAAGCATCCTTAAATCATGATGTTACTGTGATCATCATTATTGAAGGATGCAGTGCTTCATTTAAGCATGGGTAGATTTTTCTATGGCAGATATTTCTATAGGTTTTGAAGTGATTCTCGTGTTCTTGAATAATACACAGAGTTTTTTTTTTAATGTGAGAATTAATTGGAAATATTTTGAGGAAACCTTAACCTAGATTATTGTATACCCAGAGCCTTTGTCAGACCTAAGAATGCCATCAGAATACATTTCTGTGGCCATTTAGTCCACAACATGGCAAATGATGATAGGCAAAAATGTTAATTATGAAACTCAAGGTGTTGATCCATATTTTATTTTTAACAACAATTCTCTACCATTTGAAGACATTTATCATTACTGTACAATGCACCATATACTTTTCTTTGCTCAGTGCCATCAGAATTATCAACATTTCACACAAGTTCTAAACTTAGATAAAGGGAATCCAATTAAACAAATGAGCAAAAAATAGCATACTTGGTCTTTTATTTATTGAGGAACATCATCCATATCTGTGAATAAAAAAGTATGTGAACCTCTAGGATTACCAGTTAATTTTGAAGGTAACGTTAGAGTTGCATGTTTACAATCAAAGAAGTGGGATCAGCTGTGAGTGCGCACCATGTTGTACTTAAAGAACAGAGATCTATCAAAGTCTGATTTTCATAATTCCACGTCTGTGGAAGTGTATCATGGCAGAAACAATGGAGTGTCCATGTTCATCTGTTGTAGATTTTGTACAAATTTAAGAATTTCAAGACAATTGTTACTTGGTCAACCAACAAAGATCACTCCGAGAGCAAGTTCGCGAGGTCACAAAGGGGCAGGGTTTCGTCTTTGTATCTGATCCTCTGAGTTGAGGAGTATCGAAAATGCATATTAAAAAATCACACATTTTCTTTGACTTCTATTTAATTGCAGACAGTATGAACCTAAGATATTTCCTGGTCAACTTCATGTCATTTGTTAATAAACATCCATTCCATTTCAGGCCAATAGCACAGAAGTTGACCAGACAAAACATGAAATATCTCAGGTTCATACTTTCTTCAATAAAATAAAAATCAAAGTAAATGTAAGAAACACTATGTGTGTTTTTTATATGCATTTTCCATACTGTCCCAACTTTTTCTGACTTTAAAAATGTTGTCTTGTCTAACATGGAACTTTTTGGAAAATAAAGCTTATGATAACATTTCTGTATTTTTGTGTCATAGATGTGAAAACTTCCACAGAACTGAAAGCAAGTAATACCAGCATCAATGTATCATGGTATATTACCACGGAAAAGTGCAACTGTTCAGTTTTATCCTGTGCAGTAAAATACAGGGAAATAACTGCAAAGTCTTGTAAGAAATCACTGTCTTATTATTAGTATCATAAAATTATTGTAAACGTCTTTCTTTTTAAATCTTATTATTAATTTCAATGCTTCTTCATTCCAGGGCAAGAGTTACACTCGACTTCAGGTTTGTCACTGCACAATTTTTTCATGTTATTTCAGATTTATTATACACCTTTTATTAATACATTTTTTAAATACTTCTTTATTTTTGGACATTTCAGATTGTAACAAAACCTGGAAGTCCCCCCGCTTGGACCCCTTTAAAAACTATATGTTCCATTTGCAAACAACAGTTAAACAATTCAGTGTTTTATCATTTGAGATAACTAAAGCAACAGAGCCTGGATGTAAGTATTACCAGTTTTGCAGAACTATTATATATATATACGATGATGATATTCTTGAGAAATGTATTTTATTTATTTATTCATTATTTATTTATTTATTTATTTATTTATTTATTTAACTTATTCCACCATTACTGTGCATTATTTGGCCAAAAGTTTGTGGACACACTTTATTTAACCATAATACATGTACCAGAAGTTGAATCTGTTCATCTGGACAACGTTTCGTCACTCATCTAAGTGACTTCTTCAGTCTCAGCAGTTGGAAAACTTCCCCAATCTTATATACAGCACCTTTGCATAACGACTGGTACCAGCACCATTACATAACAATGGGACCGGTGATCAGTTTAATATGCAGATAGACATAGCCATTAACGACAATGGCCGCGTGTGCCATTCACAAATGATTGGGGAAGGGCTGCGATGGCTCCGTTGTAAGATGGTGAGAGGTGTACTCTGAGGTCCCCTCCTCGGTTCAGGGATGGACGTTCCCTTTTTACAAAAATGGCTTCTTTTACTCCGCGTTCAAACCATCGTTCCTCCCTATCAAGGATCTGCACGTCTTCATCCTTGAAAGAGTGTCCACTGGCCTGTAGGTGGGTGTAAACCGCAGAGTCCTGACCTGATGAGGTAGCTCTTCTATGTTGTGTGCCATCCCGTTTTCACCCAGTGGCTGTTTGGTTTTCCCCGATGTACAATTCCTGGCAATCCTCCCGACACTTAACAGCGTACACTACATTTCTCTGTTTGTGCTGGGGGACCCGATCCTTGGGGTGAACCAGTTTCTGGCGTAACTTGTTTTGGGGTTTGAAAGCCACTGAGACGCGGTGTTTGGCAAATATGCGTCTCAATTGTTCCGATGTTCCTGCCTTAGACTGCGGTTGTTGTTCTCCTCTCGTCGAGTGGTCGACCAACAAAGATCACCCCAAGAGCAAGGCGTGTAATAGTTGGCGCACAACTAAAGGATCCCAGGGTAACTTCTAAGCAACTGAAGGCCTCTCTCACATTGGCTAATATTAATGTTCATGAGTCCACCATCAGAAGGACACTGAACAACAATAGTGTGCATGGCAGGGTTGCTGCTTGAACGTTGCTGCTCGTCTGCAGTTTGCTAAGAATCATGTGGACAAGCTAGAAGTCTATTGGAAGTATGTTTTGTGGACGGATGAGACCAAAATAGAAGCATTATGTTTGGAGAAAGGAAAGCACTGCATTCCAGCAGAAGAACCTTATCCCATCTGTGAAACATGGTGGTGGTAGTATCATGGTTTGGGTCTATTTTGCTGTATCTGGGCCAGGACAGCTTGCCATCATTGATGGAACAATGAATTCTGACTTATATCAGAGAATTCTAAAGGAAAATGTCACGACATCTGTCCATGAACTGAATCTCAAGAGAATGTGCGTCATGAGTCAAGACAGCGAGCCTAAGCACAAAAGTCGTTCTACCAAAGAATGGTTAAAGAAGAATAAAGTTAATGTTTTGGAATGGCCTAGTCAAATTCCTGACCTTAATCCAATCGAAATGTTGTGGAAGGACCTGAAGCGAGCAGTTAATATGAGGAAACCCACCAACATCACAGAGTTGAAGCTGTTCTGTACAGAGTAATGGGCTAAAATTCCTCCAAGCTAGTGTGCAGGACTGATCAACAGTTACAGGAAATGTTTAGTTGCAGTTATTGCTGCACGGAGTGGGGGCTCACACCCTTGAAAGCAAATGTTCACATATTTTTGCCACTCACTAATATGTAATATTGAATCATTTTCCTCTAAATAAATGACCAAGTATAATATTTTGGTCTCATTTGTTTAACTGTGTTCTCTTTACCTATGTTTAGGACTTTGTGTGAAAATCTAATGATATTTTAGGTCATATATATGCAGAAATATAGAAAATTTTAAAACATTTTCCAATAGAATTTGCTTTTGTAATTCAAAATGAATTAATTGAAATTGAATTCAATTCATTGTTGCATCAATTCTGACAAGCATCCTGGCCCAGATTGAGCAAAACAAGCCCAAACAATGACACTACCTCTACCATATTTCAGAGATGGGATAAGGTTCTGATTATGGAATATGCTGTTTTCCTTTCTCCAGAAAAAAATATTGTCATTTAAACCCAAATGCTTCAGTTTGCTCACATTTGTTCAGAAAGAAAAATTCCAATAGCCTTCTTTTATTAATATTGTATAAATATTGTGCTTTTATAATATTGTAGCTTCTTCAAACTTTAGAAATATTGTCTTAATTTAAATTTCAAGTCAACCTCATTCTGTCTTCTTTATTATAGCACCCACTTTTAAAAAAACAACAGTACAATTAATTTCCCATAATGCTTTAAATGTAAGCTGTGAAATTGGCAATTGGAATGGTAAGGATGGAAACTTCCGTACAGAGCTCTACAATGATGGCGAGTTGGAACACAGTGAAACGAAAAACATCTGTTCATTTATATTTTCCAACCTCTACTACTCTGCTAACTATATGGTTAAGGTATTTATATCAACACTTGATCATACTTCTTCCCTTTAAATGTGCATTTAAAAGATATTTCTTATTTCCTGTATGCAGACTGTAGGAACCACTGAAATAATAGTGGATTTAAAAAAGTATTCTTGTTTATTAATTTCAGGTCTATGCTACAAATGGCAATAGAATAGAAACTCTTCACATTATTGAGAAGAAAACAAAATGTAAGCCCAATTTTCTTACCTCCTTTCAATTAAATATTACATCAAATTATATCTGTTCACTGTCCATCTTATTCCCATGTAAATAATGTATGAACACAAATAACTACCTTAACATTAATAACAGACAATGTATGTGCTTCAGACAATGATCGAGCTGTTCTTGGATTTCTGGGCTTCCTCATTGTTCTCACATCTGTTGCACTCTTGTTTGTCATCTACAAAATCTATCTTCTGAAGAGGAAGAAGTTAAGGTTTGTGTCAAATAAGCTTACGCATTAGACTTCTGGACCTTCATGTGTTATTCAAACTTTTGTTTGAAATGGCATTTAAAAGTATTTAACACTTTTTTTTGGCTTTGTGTGTGAGTACAGGGATGATTGTGAAATGGACCTTCTTCCTCCAAGTGAGTAACTAATCATCTCACATTTTGGTAATTTGTCTAAATTTCCATTTGGCTATGGTAGTTTTCTTTGTATCCAGATGCACTGCTCCAGGTAGAGCCCATCATCGCTGAAGCCCTGGTGGAGACATACAAGAAGAAGAGGGCTGATGAGAGTCGTCTGTTCATGGAAGAATTTCAGGTGACTATCAACTGTTTAAATTTATGCTAAGAGGCACTTCTACTTTAGGTGCCACTAAACAGTAGACAACATGGCCTGATCAAGTACGGAAGTGCACCCAGACATGTAAGAGGTGATGTTCTGTTTCAGCTCCAGTGATCTCCACTTAACTTTATGTGCTTGTTTGTGTTGCATAGAGTATTCCACGTATTTTCTCCAATTTCTCCGTCAAGGAGGCCAAGAAAGCAGAGAATCAAACAAAGAATCGCTATATTGACATTCTTCCTTGTGAGTGTGAACCAAATACAAACCAATATATGAACTTATATGAACCCATTTTTATTTGCTTTACATCCATGATCCCCGTTTATTCTTTCAGATGATTATAATCGTGTGCAGCTCTCTAATGGAGGAATACATGATTATATCAATGCCAGTTTCATTGAGGTGGGATTTTTGGATCTGAACACTTACAAACATGTCTGCAAATTGAAAATTTGCTAGTTTGATATTCGTATTTTCTTTATCTAAATGTAGGGGTACAAGGAGTCCAACAAATACATTGCTGCCCAAGGTAAATACATTTCTTTATAATTTGGTATATATGTACATCAAGGTTCTGTACTGCAGTATGTGTAAGGATTTTTACTGTGCTTGCTAAGACTGCTTATCATTGTTTTGTGTTTGATCAGGGCCCAAGGAAGAGACAGTTGGAGATTTCTGGAGAATGGTCTGGGAGCAACAGTCATCAATCATTGTCATGGTTACTCGTTGTGATGAAGGAAACAAGGTAAGAAAGAGAATGTGAGCTTAAAAAAAAACACCAAACGTACAGTTTACAAAACCACTTTTGCTGAAGTTGGTAGAGAAGGACGCAAGATTACAGTTTTCTGACTTATGCTTATTTCTTCATGGTATGCTTACAAGTACGGGACTCCAGCTTACACTTTTCAGTCCACATCACTGTCACTGCTGGACTGAAAAGTGTAAGCACTGATGAAGGATTGGAGGATAATTAACACAAACTGTGCACCTACTTTCTCTACTTACATCTACAAGGTGGAGCAATATGGTAGATATGCCTTAAAGAGTAGACAGTGAATGACCAGTGAACAGTGAATGAGTGTTTAAAAAGTCCAGCAGTACAACACACACTAACACACCACCCCCACCACGTCAGTGTCACTGCAGTGCTGAGAATGATTCACCATCCAAATAGTACCTGAGCTTTGGTGGTCCTGTGGGAGTCCTGACCATTAGAAAACAGAGTAAAGCGGACTAACAATGTATGCAGAGAAACAGATGAACTACAATCTGTAATTGAACTACAAAGTGCTTCTATATAGTAAGTGGAGATGATGAAATGGACAATGAGTGTGGAAACAAGGAGATTTACCTCATAAAGTGATCAGACAGTGGTGAAGAACAAACCATAAAACAGTGACAGGGTGGTACCCAAGGCTCATCATTGTGCGAAAGCAACAAACACTATCCTTTCTGGTCTGAATGAACTTGTGTGCTACAATGGGAAACTGAATGTCAGAACTGGACAATGGAGTGTCTTCTGGTCCGATTAATCCCGTTTTCTTATCCTTAATGTGGGAGGTCAGGTGCAAGTGCACTGTTTACCTGGGGCAGAGATAACACCAGGATGCACTGGGTAAAGAAGCAAAGCCTATGGGAGTAGTGCCCTGTCACAAGTTGTGTCTGTGGAGCACCAAGGCTCAGGTCGCTGCTGGAACAAGGACCCTGCAGTGATGGACAGACATATTTGACCGAGCATGTTCACCAACTTTATTTAAACTTGTTGAAAGGTTTATGAATGTTTTTTTGGTTTTGTTTTCAGAACAAGTGTGCTCAGTACTGGCCATCACTTCAAAGGGAAACTGAGATTTATGATGAATTGGTTGTGAAGATTAAGGGAGAGGAGAAATGCCCCGATTATATAATTCGCCACCTGAGCCTGCTGAATGTGAGTTAATGACTTCCTTTTTCACACAGTCAGTTGCTTTTTATACAGACATTTCCTCTATACATCAATTAATTATGTAATGTGAATATTGCTCCAAATATCCTAATATCACTATTCAGAATATTATGTGTTATTTTTGTCTTGTGTCTAAGCTGAAGTTAGATATCTTCAAGATTATAAAGTGCTTGTATCTAAGATTACTTCTGGCTAGCTAATTTCATGTGACTTTTATTATTTGATGGTAGCACTTTTTAGTAAGTATATCTATTTTAGCAGTGATACATTAATTTAGCAAAGTGCATAATTGGCATTTCTCATCTAAGATGTAGACTCACCAGCTTGCAGCCAGCTAGTCTTGTGTTCAAATAATCTAACTCTTTTTCCACAAAGTATCAAAAACTTTAATGAGCCCATATAAAGCACGAGAGAGAATGTCCTTTGTGTACTTTAGTCTATCATCCATCATTTTGTACTATTTACCCTTTTGTAGAAAAAAGAGAAGGTGGCAGAACGAGATGTTACTCAAATCCAGTTCATAAGTTGGCCTGACCATGGTGTGCCTGCTGATCCTGGCCTGCTTCTCAAACTGCGACGGAGAGTCAACTCATTCAAGAACGTCTTCAGTGGACCCATCGTTATCCACTGCAGGTCCCATTTTATTTCCGAATGGAGAAATTTGACATTTGAGTTTTTAGAGCATGAAATTTTTTTTGTAAACTACATTTATGTTAAGTGTTATGGTCATACTTGAGTAAAAGTACCAAAAGAATTAAAGTTAAAGAAGTACATGAGGAAGCTACAGATATAGATATTTTAAAATATCAAACATTAGGTGTAGTTACAATATCAAAGGTATCAATAATAGTGAAAGAGTGGTATGGTATTTTATTTTAGTGAAAATTTTAATTTCTTAATGTGAAACATAGTTAAACATATTACAAGAAATGTGGGATAGTAAATCTAGTGTGATATCATCTATTTGTTAAATCATAAAGTTGTTATTTAGTAAAAACAAGTGCTGTTCAGAAAGCCTGCAACAGAAAACATCATCATACTTAATGTTTTACATATTATTTATGTATAAATACATCCTTTATGTATTACACCAGATACTGATAAATGGTTTTCATGATATTATGACTTTATATGAAAATCTTTATTGAATGCAGTATTGATTAAAAATGAATACAGTGGAAGTAGTAGACTAACTCACTCAAGTAATACTGCATATGATCAATCCTCACTAGTTTTTTAAGTTTATTTATTTATCTAGTTATCTATTATTTATCTATGAAAAACACCACACACTTTTTGGAGCAGACTGGTAATTATGTAACTTGTCAGCCTATAACAATGCTTAGTCACCTAATGTCACATATGATAATGGAAATATCTGATATATAGACTTTTTTCATTTTTAGATATAAGTGATTAACATCACATTTTTATATATCATCACATCACATTAATATAACATTTTGGTTTGCATACTTGATCTGTCTTTGAACAGTTCTATCAGGGAATGTCATTTTTAATGATATTTCTGACAGTGAAAATCACAGTTTTATAGCCTTGTCCTGTTGTGTGTTAGGCAATTATCATTATTTTCTAATCCTCAGTCCCCTGCTTAGAGAAGGCCATGGCTTCATGGCAAGTCAATTAAGTTTTGTGACCACAGACTTAACAGTGTGGTCTGGATCTTATATCACAGGGCACCACCATATCTAAATAGAGGAGATTTTATTGTTTAATTTCACAATTTTCACCATTTTCAACATTTAACTTAATAGTTTCCACAAGTTGATACAAAATGGAGATTTGTATTTTGCAGTGCTGGTGTTGGACGCACAGGAACTTACATCTGCATTGATGCCATGATAGAGAGTTTGGAGGCAGAGGGCCGTGTAGATATCTATGGCTATGTTGCCAGACTTCGCCGCCAAAGATGCCTTATGGTCCAAGTGGAGGTGAGACAGATGGTGTGATTGTTATGTTTGTATAGTGGATTTGGAATTTGCAAATCTAGAGACTTTTCCCCTTCCAATATGATATCGTAGCTTTGGCTATCTGCAAATACCGATATCAATTTGATACTTTACTTTACTCTTGAAAGAAAAAAAAGCAAAACAAAACAAAACAAAAATAATTGTAATAATAAAATATATGGAAGATGTGTAGAAAAGTTAAATGTATACAGTCTATAACCTTATAATATTGTCTTGAATAAATCAAATATGAAAACTGTGTTACACTTACAGTACAGTTACTAATAATCAACATAAATTGACTCAAGTATTAAATAAACAAATTATTGACAAAATGTGTTTTTGCACTCCGTGATAAAACATCTCAGGTGTTGTAGGAATTCTTTCCAGCAGGTGACAGTGTAGAACAGGGAATCAACAGTTCGTGTTACAAATTCAAAAGATTTATTCATGCAACATTTCATTTTTAACACTTGCAGCACCTATGGCAGTAACTGAAGGTTGTCCTTAGATCCATTTTCGTATATCCATTATGGTGTTTAAAACGCAAGCTTTTAAAGCTATTAGTGTTTCTGTTTAATGAGAGGAAATGCCTACAAAACCACTACGTCAGCTGCATTAGTAATTACATACTGAAGCAAAATGCAAGTTTAATGTATATAATGAGTAAATTACAAGTAAAATGGACAGTTCTGAAGCTTTCCACCAGATTCATGAACACTGCATGAACACCAGATTTATTAGTAGAAGTTGTTAATGTTAATGAATAAAAATATTTCGGAAATTGGGTGCACGTTCATTTATAATTATAATACAATGACCATAAAACATGCCCACAAATAACAAATGACCACCATATAAGCACTCCTTTGACCAAGGAACCGCAGCAAATGTCCTCCAGAATGTCTCAGAAAAAGCCAAAGAAAAAATATTCTGATGTGCAAATCAATGTTGAAGTGCATTCAAACCGACACCTTTTATTTTCTAGAGTCCACAGTGATGTTTTGGCTCCCCAAAAAGCACCTTGACAGCAAATTACATGTAGGCTATATGAATAAACTTACAATATTCTAACCCTTATGCTGGCTTTCAGATGATCCAGCCAGCTTTCAAAGTACCATTCTCCAAACATCTGCTAACTGAACAGGAGTTCTACCTGGCCAACTTACCACAAAGTTCAGAAGATAATGTTTAGCATCAGAGATAAATTACACATTGATTGAATGGTAGTTTTTCCTATGTATATATGCAAATGCATCATTAGATGGTGCTTTGATACAAATGTGTGTACAGTTGATAGCCCCATTGTTTTGGAGTTGCACAGATATCCTGTTTGTCTTCCAGCTGTTGTGTTCTGTAAGAGAACTTGATGTAGCGACGCATTAGGCAGATTATGCTGCATCCAGCAACAGAGCAAGATCAGCCATTTACAGTGGTGACTATTACACACCCTAAACTATTTTATAGTGAAACAATCCACATTTATTAACTAATTGGCCACAAATTTAACAAAATAACTTAGCAAACAGTTCCCTGTACAGGCTATTGGAAGTTTCTATGAATAGCGGGGTATGTTATTAACAGAGCTATTGTTGAGTGTAATTTCATTTACTTTTATCATTACGTTTTATGTATTATATAATTATTTAGACAATGCTTGAATTAAAGTGCAGTCATGTCAAATAACACATTTGGTATCTTTCAGATGTTATGCACACTTTATGCATGGTCAGGAGCAGGTGTAAAATTTGTTCATATTATGAACATTTTGAGACTACGAATGCAGCCATTTATGAAAAAAGTGTTTTATGAATGATTTACCTAGGAGGGCGCATTGATCCGTAAGGCTCCTTCTCTGTGATGGAACTGGCAGGGCCTGCTCCTGAAGTCTACAGTCTTGATAGCTTCAGCCATCAGACCTTATAGTGGCCACTTAACAATCTTCCCTTGAGCTAATTAAGTACTGAAATGGGATGTTATGACAATGAGGCCAACTGGTGATAAGCATTTCAGCAACAGCTAAATATTATTAAGTGTATTTAATAATACATCCAGTAATTACTACAATTATATTATACTACTACATTATAGTAAATATTGGATTCTACAGAGATCAGTCAGATCAGTCACTGCTTTTAAAATAATTTTTAAACTGTAGTGAAAATATCTATTTATAGTATTTGGATATAAATATTTAGCATCTATCCTCTTCTAAATAAACACATATTTTCACAGGCTCAGTATGTGCTCATCCATGCTGCACTGATTGAGTACAATCAGTTTGGGGAAACCGAGATCGCACTCTCCGACTTCCACTCAGTGATCAACACTCTCAAACAGACTGAAACTAATGAATCTAGTTTAATGGAAATGGAGTTTCAGGTAGGAGCCTGTTTTTTAATCTTTGCTTATATGAAATCTTGAATAAAACCATGTTCCAAACCAATTACTGTACATGTAAATATTCCTTCAGCAATCTTGATTGATTTAAGATTCATTTCCCCCATTTAAAATTCTGAACTTAGATGGGCTTACAATTGTTTACAAGAGAAATGTTAAGCTAAAGTACTGTGCTACAGTAATTACAGTGGTGCTTGAAAGTTTGTGAACCCTTTAGAATTTTCTATATTTCTGCACAAATATGACCTAAAACATCATCAGATTTTCACACAAGTAATAAAAGTAGATAAAAAGAACCCAGTTAAACAAATGAGACAAAAATATTATACTTGGTCATTTATTTATTGAGGAAAATGACCCAATATGACATATTAGTGAGTGGCAAAAGTATATGAACTTCTAGGATTAGCAGTTAATTTGAAGGTGAAATTGAAGTCAGGTGTTTTCAATCAATGGGATGACAATCAGGTGTGAGTGGGCACCCTGTTTTATTTAAAGAACAGGGATCTATCAAAGCCTGCTCTTCACAACACATGTTTATGGAAGTGTATAGGAGATTTCTGAGGACCTCAGAAAAAGAGTTGTTGATGCTCATCAGACTGGAAAAGGTTACAAAAACATCTCTAAAGAGTTTGGACTCCACCAGTCTACAGTCAGACAGATTGTGTACAAATGGAGGAAATTCAAGACCATTGTTACCCTCCCCAGGAGTGGTCAACCAACATAGATCACTCCAAGAGCAAGGCGTGTAATAGTTGGCGAGGTGACCCCTGGGTAACTTCTAAGCAACTGAAGGCCTCTCTTACATTGGCTAATGTTAATGTTCATGAGTCCACCATCAGAAGAACACTGAACAGCAATGGTGTTCATGGCAGGGTTGGAAGGAGAAAGGCACTGCTCTCCAAAAAGAACATTATTGGATATTATTGGAAGGCTATTGGAAGAATGTTCTGTGGATGGATGAGACCAAAATACTGCTCAAAAAAATAAAGGGAACACTTAAACAACAAAATATAACTCAGAGTAAATCAAACTTCTGTGAAATCAAACTATTCACTTAGGAAGCAACACTGATTGACAATCAATTTCACATACTGTTGTGCAAATGGAATATACAACAGGTGGAAATTATTGGCAATTAGCAAGACACACTCAATAAAGGAGTGGTTCTGCAGGTGGGGACCACAAACCACTTCTCAGTACCTATGCTTTCTGGCTGATGTTTTGGTCACTTTTGAATGTTGGTGGTGCTTTCACACTCGTGGTAGCATGAGACAGCTCATCCATGATGGCACATCAATGCGAGTTGTGGCAAGAAGGTTTGCTGTGTCTGTCAGCGTAGCGTCCAGAGGCTGGAGGCACTACCAGGAGACAGGCTAGTACACCAGGAGACATGGAGGAGGCCGTAGGAGGGCAACAACTCAGCAGCAGGACCGCTACCTCCGTCTTTGTGCAAGGAGGAACAGGAGGAGCACTGCCAGAGCCCTGCAGGCCACAAATGTGCATGTGTCTGCACATAGAAACTGACTCCATGAGCATGGTATGAGGGCCCGACGTCCCCAGATGGGGGTTGTGCTCACAGCCCAACACCATGCAGGATGCTTGGCATTTGCCAGAGAACACCAGGATTGGTAGTCTGGAGACACCATGGAGAGCGATCTGCTGCTTGCAACATCCTTCAGCATTACTGGTTTGGCAGTGGGTCAGTAATGGTGTGGGGTGGCATTTATTTGGAGGGCCCTAGATGTGCCCTACACAGCCCTACATGTGCTCGCCAGAGGTAGCCTGATTGCCATTAGGTACCGAGATGAGATCCTCAGACCCCTTGTGAGACCATTTGCTGGTGCGGTTGGCCCTGGGTTCCTCTTAATGCAGGACAATGTTAGACCTCATGTGGCTGTAGTGTGTCAGCAGTTTCTGCAAGATGAAGGCATTGAAGTTATGGACTGACCCGCCCGTTCCCCAAACCTGAATCCGATTGAGCACACCTGGTACATCATGTCTCGCTCCATCCACCATCGTCATGTTGCACCACAGACTGTCCAGGAGTTGGCGGATGCTTTAGTCCAGGTCTGGGAGGAGATCCCCCAGGAGACCATCCGCCACCTCATCAGGAGCATGCCCAGGCACGGGGAAGCCACACACAATACTGAGCATCATTTTGACTTGTTTTAAGGACATTACATCAAAGTTGGATCAGCCTGAAGTGTGTTTTCCACTTTAAGTTTGTGTGTGACTCCATTTCCAGGCCTCCATTGGTTAATAAATTTGATTTCCATTGATTATTTTTGTGTGATTTTGTTGTCAGCACATTCAGCTTTGTACAGAACAAAGTATTCAATGAGAATTTTTCATTCATTCAGATCTAGGATTTGTTATTTGAGTGTTCCCTTTATATTTGGATTTTGTTATGTTATGTTATGTTTGGAAAAAGGAAAACACTGCATTCCAGCATAAGAACCTTATCCCATCTGTGAAACATGGTGGTGGTAGTATCATGGTTTGGGCCTGTTTTGCTTCATCTGGGCCATGACGTCTTGCCATCATTGATGGAACAATGAATTCTGATTTATATCAGAGAATTCTAAAGGAAAGTGAGAATGGTTAAAGAAGAATAAAGTTAATGGCTTGGAATAGCCAAGTCAAAGTCCTGACCTTAATCCAATCGAATATGTTGTGGAAGGACCTGAAGTGAGCAGTTAATGTGAGGAAACCCACCATCATCCCAGAGTTGAAGCTGTTCTGTATGGAGGAATGGGCTAAACTTCCTCCAAGCCAGTGTGCAGGACTGATCAACAGTTACAGGAAACGTTTAGTTGCAGTTATTGCTGCACAGGGGAAACGCACCATATACAGAAAGCAAAAAGTTCACATACTTTTGCCGCTCACTAATATTTAATATTGGATCATTTTTCTCAATAAATAAATGACCAAGTATAATATTTTCGTTTTATTTATTTAACTGTGTTTCTCTCTATCTACTTTTAGGACTTGTGTGAAAATCTGATGATGTTTTAGGTCATATTTATGCAGAAATATAGAAAATTCTAAAGGGTTCACAAACTTTCAACCACCACTGTATTTCTCAGTCCCTTTATTAATATACATACAGAAAATACAGGAAATGTGCACAAAAAAGAAAAAAAACCCCCACAATTTTCAGTACAAAATGGCTGTAGAAGGGTCAGCTTGGCATCCCGATGAAGCTGCCAGATGCTGCTATTGCTCAAGTGTAAGGGGAGGTCACACAATATACTTGCCACAGTAGCCCATAGACACTGTTTTTTAATCTGATTATTTTTTAAAGTTTTTTAATACTGCATAAAAATTTCCTGTATTTTCCAGTTATATATGGTCATTTCACCATTGCTAAAACAACAAATCTTTTGCACAATACAGTGTGTCACATATTAAACGTTGAATAAGCATAATTTGTTCTGGAATGATAAGTACAGGAAACTGTGTGTCATCATATGTCAATTCTGTGTTTATTTATGCAGAGACTTCCAAAATTCAGAAACTACAGGTCATCGAATGCAGCAAACACTGAGGAAAACAAAAAGAAAAACCGCTACTCAAGTGTTGTACCATGTAAGTGTCAAGCTAACTTGTAATTCTGTGCGATTTGTTGTACATTTGGACTGTAATACTCACCTTAAAGTATTTATGATCATTTATTTTTCTTTTTCAGATGATTTCAACAGAGTGGCAATTAAAGTGAATGAAGATGCCAGTCATGACAGTGACTATGAGGATGATGATTATTCCTCAGATGAAGAAGATGAAACTCCCACCAAATATATCAATGCGTCCTATCTGGATGTACATAATGTTATATGTATATCTTAATTTGAATGACATATGACACTTCACACTGTCAGTGACTTCTTTTACTGGAGGACATTCTTGAATTAAATGTACTGCTAGTTACATGACTTCTTGAATATGCTGTAGTTAACACAGTCTCCCCTCACACATAATATTTTTATTTTCTCATATTTTTTCTCAATATCTTTTTCTTTTTCATGTTTTGATCTTGTTTTTTAATCAGAATAATATAATCAATAGTAACAGTTATAGTCATAATTATAATCAGTAGTAATAGTTATATCAATAGTTTCTCAATATAACCAAATCAAATATTTTATGGTAGTCATGTTATTTGTGTACCTGCTCACGTCTGCACATAATAGGTTAAAATAGTGCTGACACCATATATAATTACAGATGGAGCAATGCTGATGCAACAGAATTAGTGTAATTTACATTTTGCTACTGGATAATGCACATATCAAACCCACCTGAGATATATCCAGCTGCCATTGTGTCACTGACAGTGTGAACACTGTACAATGGTCTTTAGCATTCTCAGCTAAAAAAACTGCCCTACTGCAGAACGTTCTGATACTGCTTTACAAGAGTTTTAATATTTTGAATTTATGAATAACCTATATGTCATATTCATGTAATATGTATGCCTTTTTCTAGGGATACTGGTTCCCAAATAGCATCATTACTGCACAAGGACCTCTGCCTGACACAGTTGCAGACTTCCTGCACATGCTTTATCAGAAGCGGGTTAAAGCTGTGTTCATGCTCTCTGAATGTACTGAGAATGACAAAGTAAGTCTTTTAAATAGACTTTAATGTTGTAAATAAATCGAAATGTGACATTTTCTGGTTACTTAAGCATACTTTGTGCTTATGACTTGATATTACTTTCCATTCTTAGGAGTTCTGCTCTCCATATTGGACAAATGAGAAATCAACATATGAGGAGATGACAGTGGAAGTCAAAGAGACTGAAAGCTTTCCTACATACATCAGACGATGCTTAGAAATACAGCACAAAGCGGTAACCAATTCCAAAGTGCAGTTTCTCTTTGGTTAATTGTACAGTATATTGATTGTTAATTTTTATGCAAATATGTTGACTAATAGCTTTAGTTTGATTAAGGGTTCGGTCTACCAGTCTAGAAAATAGAACAGCAGTTGCTCAATGATCCTATTTCAGTTCATTGTAACAACAAGATGTTTCTCTCTCATGTAGAAGAAAGAGACCCATATGGTGGAGCAATACCAATTCCTGAAATGGGCATGCCATGAGCTCCCAGCCAGCCCAGAGGACTTGATTGACATGATAAGGAGCGCTAGGAAGAGTTGTGCTTCCAGCAGCACAAATAATCTGTCCTTTGTAGTGCACTGCAAGTAGGTCTTTAGCTGCTAAAATGTAACATGCACTGACTTAGTACCTGTGACTTGACTGAGCATTTGAAATGTCTTTGATGCAAATGTACAGCCATGATGCCATAATTTTGAACATAAATCATTTAAAAAGCGTTGGTATACACAAATAACTGTTTAATATTTGCATGTGTAAACAATTGTCTCCTAAATCAGTGATGGATCCTCACGATCTGGAATCTTCTGTGCGCTGTGGAAGCTTCTAGATAGTGCAGAGTCAGAGAAGCTGGTGGATGTCTTTCAGGTGGCCAAAGACCTACGCAAGGCTCGTCTGGGCATGATCACCACCTTTGTGAGTTTTAAATGAGTGATGCAGAGTAAAATATATACTTTAATGCAGAAATGTTATTAGTACTGTAATAGTATATACAGTGATCCCATATACAGTACGTTCCAGAGACCCCCGTGACAGGTGAAAATCCACAAAGTAGTGGCGTTATATTTATTTTATTTCTATATATATTTTAAGGCTTTATAAACCGTTTATAAGGCCTTATAATGATTTTATAAACACAACACCGCAGAGCAACACTACACACAGCGATCAGACGTAGATTTGAAGTGAAAAAGAAGAGATGCTGACCATATGGGCACAGCGCGGGAGAACAAACAGTGCTGTGTTTCCATTGTGTACATATATATCTATATATAGAGATATATTAAAAAAAAAACTGTGATACAGTGAAGCCGCAATAAGTGAACCGCTATATAGCAAGGGACGACTGTACTACTAATACTACTGTACTACATATACTACTATTATGACTACTACTACTAGAATACTACAAATAATAATAATAATAATAATAATAATAATAATAATAATAATAATAATAATGCAGAGTGAGTAAATGCTGAATGATTGCACACTATATTGCAAAAAAGAATTTGCTCGTCTGCCTTCACATGAACTTGATTGACATCCTGTTCTCATAGGGTTTAATATGATGTCAGCCCACCCATTGCAGTTATAACAGCTTCAGCTCTTCTGGGAAGGCTTTCCACAAAGTTTAGGAGTGTGTTTATTTGAATTTTTGACCATTGTTCCAGAAGTGCATATGTGAGGTCAGACACTGATATTTGACGAGAAGGCCTGGCTCGCAGTCTCCACTCTAATTCATCCCAAAGATGTTCTATCGGGTTGTGGCCAGGACTCTGTGCAGGCCAGTTAAGTTCTTCCACACCGAGCTCACTCATCCATGTCTTTATGGACCTTGCTTTGACCTTGTTCAGTCATGTTGGAACAGGAAGGGGCCATCCCCAAACTGTTCCCACAAAGTAGAAGCATGAAATTGTCCAAAATCTCTTGGAATGCTGAAGCATTAAGAGCTTCTTTCACTGGAACTAAGGGGTCAAGCCCGACTCCTGAAAAACAACCCCACACCATAATCCCCCCACCACCAAACTTTGCACTTGGCACAATGCAGTCAGACAAGTAGCATTCTCCTGGCAGCCGCCCAAATCCAGACTCGATCATCAGATTACCAGATGGAGAAGCATGATTCATCACTCCAGATAACATCTCCACTGCTCTACAGTCCATTGGAGGCGTACTGCATCCGACCCTTTGCATTGTGCTTGATGATGTAAGGCTTGGATGCAGCTGCTCGGCCTTGGAAACCCATTCCATGATGCTCTCTACGCACTGTTCTTAAGCTAATCTGAAGGCCACATGAAGTTTGGAGGTCTGTAGTGATTGGTTCTGCAGAAAGTTGGCAACCTCTGCACACATTGCATCTCAGCATCCGCTGACCACGATCTGTCATTTTACATGGCTTACCACTATATGGCTGAGTTTCTGTTGTTCCCAATCGCTTCCACTTTGTTATAATACCACTGACAGTTGACTGTGGAATATTTAGTAACGGATAAATTTCACAACTGGACTTGTTGCACAGGTGCCATCCTATCACGGTACCACGCTGGAATTCACTGAGCTTGACCCATTCATTCACAAATGTTTGTAGAAGCAGTCTGCATGCCTAGGTGCTTGATGTTAAACATCTGTGGATATGGAAGTGATTGGAACACCTGTAGTAAATGATTTGAATGGGACACTGAATATTTTTGGCAATAGAGTATATGTGTTGCTTAGTGGTCAAGTGCTAGCTATGTGTTTGGCATGTGTATTCATCTCACTGGATGTTTTTAGGTGTTTGCTATATAATTCCATACTAACCACTACTGTTGTGCTGCTGGATGGTTCCTGCCATATCCCAGGCGGCTGCTTTGGTGCTGCTAGGTGGTTTCTGTTATATCCCAGGTGGTTGCTAGGGTGTTGCTAGGCAGGTGCCATGGCATCGAAGGTGGTGAATGGGATATTGCACTGAAGTTGCTATTGTACTCACTATACACATAATGCACAAAAACATCTTTATGAAAAAGACAGCTTATATTGTCAGAATGCCGCCAGAATCTTCGGCCACCACCAGAGGGTGGCTTGCCTATTGTGTCTTGCCTAAGTGCCCAGTTGGTGGTGGTCTATGCTGTCAAGTTTTGGATACTACCAGCTAAGAGTGGGTTGAACTCAGTTTTTCATCAGGCCTTCATCAGGACATTAGTATGAGCTTGCTGGGATCCTCCAGTTACCCTGGACGTCCTCTATGACATTTCAATAAATTTGAACCCTTGTGCATAGGACCTGGGGGAAAAGTACCAGTCTGCCATTCATGCATCTTGACACACTTAAACCACAGGTCTACAATCATACTCAGACCCCTCAAAGCCCATGCAGCTGGTAACACCCAGCTATCCAACACAGCACAGGACCACTAAGCTCTGACTGTGGTGCTTGGTGGAGACACCCCAAGTTTGCTTCAGGAGAGGTGCGGGCCCACTCCGGTTTGAGAGACCCGTGATGGGTCCTAAAGCATCTCTCCTGACCTCAGGCCTGTTCCTGAAGGCCGAAAGCTAATGAGGGAATTGTCAATGCCACACAGTTATTGATAATGGAGATGTGGGGAATTTGATCGATTCCTCTTCAGCTAGTACCCTTGGCCTTCCAGTGGTTCCAATTGGTCAGCCATTGGAACCAGGGTCAACCAGGGTCATCACTTACTGCACCAGGCCCCCACTTTGCAGGTGCGAAAGGGTAGTTCTGAACCTCACCTGGGCACCTCAGCTGCAGTTAGTACTGGAGTTTCCTTGGCTACAGCAACCTAACCCCCATATTGACTGGTCATCTGGCTCTGTTTGGATCTGGGTGCCCCACTGTGAGGGAATCAAACCCCAGCAGGGGACTGCCAAGCAAGATTGTCCATCTAATCTGGACCTGGCACCTTAAGAAGCCACAGTCCTATCCCCACACAGGCTATTCAAATGTGCAGTCAACCTTCTTATGGAAATCACACCATCCCAGGTTCAAACTCTGTCTTCTAGAATGGGCAGTGATGAAGGAGTACAATCAGGAAGCAATGGCCTGGCGTTTCATTTGCACTTCATTCACTCTTTTCGAAAAAGGATGGTAATCTCTGCCCCTGCATCAGTTTACTCCCACTGCATTAAGGACCACTTAATCTGCACAGTTTGCTATATCTATGCAGTGCTTATAACTTAATTCCAATTTGGCAGGGGGGAACAGAAGATGCCCATCACTCTGAAAGGCCACTATGAGTCGTGATTAGTGCCCTTTGAGTTGATGAGTGCTCCAGTTGTCTTTAAGCATTTATTCAGTGAATTCCTGTGGGAGGCAATCAATATGCCTATGTCTACCTCAGTGATATTTTCATCTGTAGTAGATCTGAGGAGAAACACATTGTTCACATCAGGAGGTGCACCAGTTATTATTGCTGAACTACTAGTATGTCAAGCTGGATAAATCTGAACTCTACATTCCCACAGTGGCATATCTGGGGTTCATGATCTCCAAGGGCAGCCCTTGGCCAGTATATTAGGGGGTTCAGCAATTTCTTACGTAGGTTCAACAGGGGCTTCAGCACAATTTCACACATCTAATGGTACTTATCTCCCAAGTCTTCCAAAAGGTGACTCACATCCTGGAGTTCTTATATTCATGCTTTTGGTGGCCTTAAATGGACAGGGAGGTTCTGGCATTTGTTACTTCATGCCAGATATGTGATCAGGATAAGTTGCCCAGGTCATGACTGGTGGGCCTGCTTCGGCCACGGCCCATCCTCTCCCATCTTTGGTCACATCTCATATTAGACATTGTGATGAGCTTGCCCCCAACTCTGTTGTTAACATTGTGGTGGACCACTTCTCCAGTTCCTGCAAATCGGTGGCCTAGCTGAAGCTCCCATCTACCAAAGAGACTGCTTACTTTCTGTTGTACCATGTACCTGGTGTCTGATGAATGTCCTCAGTTTGTAAGCAGGTTCTGGAAGCCACTGTGACAACCCATGGGGGCATCTAACAGTATCACCTCTAGGTCCCTATCTGGAATCTGATGGCCAGACAGAGAGGGTCAGCCATGACCTGTTTTTACCGCCATCAATTCCTTCACATGGGTCAGGCAACTTCCATGGATGGAATATGGAATATGTGCACTCTGGCACTCATCTCTGGATGTGTTGCCCTTTGGGTATCCTCTGCCTATGTTCGTGGAACAGGACATTAAGCTGCCAGCTACTGACACATAAGAGGACCGCTGACCTCAGCAGGCATGGGGTACTCACATATCAACTAGGAACTTCCCTGAAGTTGATGCTATGCCATGTAGTGCCCTTAAAAGTTATTTGCTGAGTCAATCCTGTTGCCTCCGGGCTGCTCCTCCCACTCGCTATGTGGATCAACCCAAACTTTTTTGTTTCTCGGCTCATTTTACTGTATTTACATGATCATCTGTGAACATGTAAAAGTTAGGAAAGAAAGAAAGCCATGAGTTGTAAATGAAAGAGAAGACAAAGAAAGAAATCAGAAGGCAGAGAAAATTTAAGTCTAAAAGCAGAGTTTTAAGGACCAAAGTAGGGGAACAGATTGAAGGAGAAATAGATATCAGAGATAGTATGTTTACAGTAGTTAAGATGTGAAACCAGAAGAGATTATAAATGGAGAGAATGGATGAAATGATGAAAGAGTTAACATGGAGATAATTACATAATTACTTATCTTTGGAAACTGAAGAGAGTTGAAATTAACAAGTACATTAAGAGCTGAAATAAATACCACATTTAAGTATATTCCTAAGCAAAGGCATACATTTAATTTGTTTTCAAGGAAGAAAGGAAAATACAACATTTATTAAAATTTGGGATATTGGGACAACTAGCCTGAGTTTGTTCAGTATAATTCCTGCCTTATTGCTTATACGCCATTTTGTATTTTGGCCTCTATTTTTAGAGTTTTTTGCCATGGATTTTTATTGTTGGGCACTACAGATGAGTGTGCTCATTTGCCCTGCAACTGCGGCAGCTTGCAGCACAGAGGGTGTGCACACGATTCCTGTGAATCAAAGTCCTGGAACATCTCTGAAGTCTGTATGCAGGCCAAAGCCTGCTTGTTATTTTGAAAACTGCATACATAAGAAAAATTATTATGACGTGCCTTTACTTTCTCTACCATGTCAAAATGGAACTGAAAGCAATTAAGTAAAGCATCCAATAGTTCAGCCAATTTATTTTAAAAACACATATTGACTTATTGAATATTTAAGTATCCCTAAGGTTAAGCTAATATGGATGTCTATGTGACATGTAATCCACTATAAAGGGCATAAACACCACTATTACAAGTATATAGTGTAGTACATATGCAATAATTAGTTACACTATATTAGATTTAGCCTTATTATACTAATCTTTAGGTTATTACAATGGAGCATTGTCTCAAAGTAGCTTTACAATTTTAGATCTTCTAATCTATCTTCTATTCTATCTTCTAATATTTAGGGCCATTCCCAAATTGAGCAAGCCTAGGGAAGAAACCTTGGGAGGAAGGAACACTTAAACTAATTTTTCTAGTCAAATAAGTCTGTAGTAATAGTTAACAAAACTCCAGACACTAAGTAAATAAAAATATTTAATAAGATGGCATCATTTGGTCCGGTACACAGAGTCACACTAGGATCTTGAGTCCTTAGCAGGAAAGTCCTTGGCGGCACTTCATCCCCAGCCAACCGGAGGAAGAAGAGAGTTACTGTCCTTTGGTGTGGCCCGGGTATGGTGGGGCTGGAGCTGATGATGGAAACTATGAAAACACAGCACTGCAGTTATTTTAAAGCAAGGATGCACAACTCAAGATCAAGAGGTTCGAAGCCCAGTCAAGGCCAAGGCATGATAAGACAGGCAGGCCAGACATGA
Organism: Ancistrus triradiatus; assembly: GCA_025084515.1. Lineage (NCBI taxonomy): Eukaryota > Metazoa > Chordata > Actinopteri > Siluriformes > Loricariidae > Ancistrus > Ancistrus triradiatus. Next base: position 574,379 of record JAJAGP010000004.1, on the reverse strand, counting down.
CCCCAGACTCTGGCCCCGGTAACCCGAGCCACACATCCCAGTCTGAGTCTAACCAAAATCCTGTGTACATAATTATGTTTTTAACCTAGACTTAAAAATTTGGAGAGTGTCTAAATTTCGAACAGAGGCAAAGGAGCTGAAGGTCCCAGAACTCAGTCTGGAGGTCCTAGACCTCAGCTCCACATAGCTCCAGGACAGATTAAATCCTGATTGTGTCTTGTTATATGTGGAACAACCAAATTCACTATGACATGGCCCCTATCTTTTAGCCGTAGGTCAGTATGGGGTAATGCCCAACGTTCCATTAACCTATACCCATCAGAAATGTTACTGGTTATAGTTTCAAGCAGCAATTGCATGTGATACCAAAGCTTGTGATATTGTTCACTTATAAAGAAACAGCATGCCATGCATACCTATCTGCCATTTATTACTGATTTTGTCTGCCTCTCGCTATTTTGTACTTTCTTTACAAAGTTTATTCCATTTTGTTCATCTGCTTGTGGTAAAACACTAGTCATTTTCTTTTGTGCACTTTTTTGGACCAAGCCTCTACTTGCTTCAGTACACTCCAATTACTACCCCTCCCATTCCCTTTTGTAAGATCAGGTAATAGTTTGTTAGGTTTTAGTTTGTAGGGTGTGGGCTTACCGGTACATGACTGGGTCATGGAGTTTTGTGTTTGCCTGACATTAAACCTTGTGACTGTGATTTGGGCACACAAGTCTTTGTTGCTTTGGAATGGTAATTTTCGAAACTGCATCAACTTTTGGTGGTTTTGCCTCAACATTTGGAACTCTCACCTATGGCTTGGCAATCATTTAGCCATATTCTTAACCAATGCCAGAAGTAGTATGACTTATTTACAGAAGCTGCCTTTCCCCTGGCATTTACAGTATCAGCTCTGTCAGCTCCCAAATAATGGTTGCCATCCATGTAATCATGGTACATGCTGTATCCACAAAAGTAACACAAACTCCACTGCCACTAGATCAGTTGCATTTTCTTGACAAATGAAAAGCTGAAACTTTCCCAGTGACCTAAATGTGGAGGAATTATATTGCACCTTGAATGTGATGTAAAAGAAAATACACTTTAGAATTAGTTTTGTCTGAATACTTTCATTTGAAGCTGTGAATCTTACTTATCTTGTGTTAGGCGTTCTTATTTGCCTGCAAGAATTGACCTAACTTTTATGAAAACTAATAGGACAATTTACTTTAGCATTATCAGTAAGTTAAAAATGCTGCTAGGTGACCCTAAGACCTGTCTCATATCTCGTCAGGTATTCTTTGAGTGTTGATTGGATTTCAATGATCAATGTTTATCTATTTTCACCCACACTTCTGATCATACATGGACATTGTGTGTGTACTTCAAATGTGTGCACTACAAATGTATTTAAAATGTTAAGAGATTAGGCCTTAGTATCTAGGACAATAAACCTAATAAATGTTGCATTAACTTCTCCGTACTCACACAAACTACACCTTTCTATAATATTAAAAAAAGAAAATCTGTTGAATGTCCCTTATTCCCTGCCCTACTGCTTTATTATTGTATGACCCACAACTCATGAACAATTAATAATCAGCAATGAACAATTAATCAATATCAATATAAAACACCTGCCCATTTAATTGATGTATAACTATGAGGTGACAAAGAGGACAACTTCCTTAGAAGCTTGTTAGATGGCACTATTCACTCCATGGAGTACAAGGGAATTTTAAATGCAAATATGACTGCCTCTCTATGATGGATTGGCACCCTGTCTGGGGTTGTTCCTGCTTTGTGACCCGTGCTGCCAGTTAGGCACTGGCTCTCCCGTGACCCTGTTCAGGATCGAGCGGATAAGAAAGTGAATGAATGAATGGTTGCCTCTGCCCAAAAACTTTAACTTTCTTTGAAATGACTCAATATCACAAAAATGTTTCGATTATGACAGAATCAAGCTTATGTCAATCATCTGACCCAAACTTTATAGAAAACCTTTGATTTGAGCTGGTGAAAATTTACGTTAAACTTCATATTTACTTCATGTTTTTGTTTCTGTGAAACACATAATCATGTATGGTAAACTTAGCCACTGTAAATGTTTGTTTTATATCACTATAGGACATGCTTTAATTAAAAAAAGAAAACCCTTCTAGGCTAATTTAACAAGTAATACTCTGTCTTCCATTTGAACAGGAACAGTACCAGTTCCTCTATACTGCTCTAGAGGTGGCTTTCCCTGTGCAGAATGGTGAGGTGAAGAGAGCAGCCTCCCGTGATACTGTGCAGGTCATAAATGAATCAACAGCCCTGATCAGTACTGGTGATGCAGACCATGCTACTGAGACAGATGACAAGGCAGGCAATGCCACTGCATCGTCTGAAGAGGGAGCAAGTACAAACCACAACATACCAGAGACAGGTCCTAATGAAAGCACTGCTAATGGTCCCACTGTTTCTGCAGAGGGATGAATTTCTGAAACCATTATAGTGCAACCATGGTTGTTTGGTGTGATCAGCAGAAGCAATACACCATACAAACTCTTTATGAGTTAAGACATTCTTAACATATTGATGCTTTTGGTAAAGTTGGCTGAGGTTTTATTGCATGACATATGCTTAATGTTGTTTAAATATCTCTGAAATTTAAGCTAAATTCAGTGTTCAGAGCAAAGTAAAAGTACATAATTTGATTTCTTGTGGCTATAGTTTTGTAGCCTTGAGCTTTCCTTTTTATTTATATAGTGTTTTATGCACATGTAATGGTTTTTTAAAATTGTATATAAAGCAATTTGATAGAATTCAAAGAAATTACATCCATTTAGTCCACTTGACCTCATATTATGTGTGTATAGTGAAATGAATCTGTGTTTAAGTTTAGTTTCAGAATTAGATTTTATATCTGTCAATATTTAGGTTGTAAACTAATGTTTGAATGTAATGTAAATGGAATACATGAAATGCTAATAATCATTGTTTTATCTTGCAGTCTGGAGTGTTTTTTTAAGCAAGGTATGAAAAGGCGAATGTATTTCAGAGCAGAATTATTCAACTGTATCATGCAAAGATTACTTTGCACTACATGCTTGACTTCAAACTATCCAGCTGATATTTGTGATATCTGTTTATATAACTAAATATAATTACAGGTTTTGTTTGATGTTTCTTATTAGTCGACTGGCAGACAAATGTGTTACTTTGTAATAAACGTATTTAGCTCAATAAAATTGGATTTCTGCACTGTCCCAGTTCCCTCCCATTGCAGGACACTTCATCTGTGGAACTTAAGAATAAAAAAAGGAAATAATTCCTGTGCACATGAGGTCAAACATTTTTCAGCTTTCAGTGGCTGAACAAACTGTACAAGCCCTTACATGGCATTTGTCATCATACCAGGCTCCAATTCCATGCCTATTGTAGGCACAAGTGTCATATAATTTATAGCACACAGTGGTGCTTGAAAGTTTGTGAACGCTTAGAATTTTCTATATTTCTGCATAAATATGGCCTAAAACTGTTCCCTGTCTGTTCTCGCCCATATGTTTCATTCCCTGATCGTTTCCTTTTTGTAACATTTCTTTCCTGGTTTCATTTGCCTCTTTGTGTTTGATAACCCTGCTTCTCTCCTGCTTTCATTCTCTGTCTCACACCTTGGCTGGTAGGAGTATTTACTCCAGTTTCTGGTGTTGTTCTGTTTTGGTTTCCAGTTTTGCTCTGTCCTGTGTTATTTGTTATGGTTTACTTTCTCAATTTAGACTTTGTATTGCTTTCTTACTCTGTTATAATTTCACCAATCACATGCGTGCTCCTTTTGCTTAATAAAACCCCTTTTAATGGCTGTCTGCATTTGTTTCCTGCCTACTACCTAGCATTACAAGAGTCAGCATGGTGACACGTGGTTACTGCGGTCGCCTCACAGCTCCAGAGATCCCCGGTTCAATCCTGACTTTGCCTGTGTGGAGTTTGCATGTCCTCCCCATGTCTGTGTGGGTTTACTCTGGGTACTCTGGTTTCCTCCCACATGTGTTAGGTTAATTGGTCACTCTAAATTGGCCCAGTGTAAATATGACTGACTAGTATCGACGTAACCTTGTTCATGTCATGAATGGCTATTGATGCCAAAAGCGACATTAAATAAAAATAAAGCCCAAACCTAGCATTACATGTGCCACAATGCAAGTACTTGACTATATGTAAGTATTAATTTCCAGTGAGATGAGAAACTAATGCTTCTCAGATACTAACCAGCAAGTTCTCAGTATAATGCTATGGGCACATTTGATAATAAATACTAAGTTTTAGTTTAGCTCACAGTAGAGCTTTAGTCAAAGTTGACAAATATATAAAAGAGGACTGGGTGCAATAAAAGTGCAGAAGTGTGTCTCTACAGACACTGTTCTGGCTGAGGTGGGAAGATCATTCCACCAATACAGAGCCAGGACACTGAAACATCAAGAACTGGCCTTGCAGGCATGGCTCAATCTCAGGCATGCATCTACCAGGTGCCCTGAAGCTGAAGTAATGAGTTGCCTTGCAGGTGTGTAGTTCTGAAACAAAGATGTCTGAAAAAATACAATGCCAATTCAGATAAAGTTTGCACAGCATGGAAAAAAGTCTACCTTCGTAATGTGTGCAGCATGTGCTTGTGCATTGTCTTGCATGGATCTTGAAGACAGCTCAATGTACTTTTCTGCATTAATTTACACAGAAGTGTAAATTACTTTTGCCAAGGGTACTGACACAGCCCCATACCATTACAGACCCTGGCTTTTGGACTTGTTGCTGATAACAGTCTGAATGGTACTTTCTTGACTTTGGACCAAAGAATCTTTTTTCAAAAAGATTTGGAATACTGATTAGTCTAATCGAAAGACGTTTCCACTGTGCGATGGTTCATCCTAGATGGCAGATGCAGTTGACATGCTTAACATAAGGCTTCTTTTTTGGATTTGTTAAAGTTAGATTTACTCCTATAACACTTTTTACAATGGAACTTTATCACAAAGTAGCTTTAAAATTTTATATTATCTCCTATTATCTAAGCCCATTCCCAAATTGAGCAAACCTAGGGTGACAGTGGCAAGGAAAAACTAAGCATTATATGGAAGAAACTTTGGGAGAACCAAGACTCAAAAAGGGACTCATCCTCCTTGAGTGGCTTAGATTATATATGTGAGAATTAAACTAATTAATCAATTTATATTAATAGTTTAATTAGAATTAAAGTTATCTAATTAATCTCTTTATATTAATAGTTTAAATACACAGAAGCTCTTTTGATCTCTCTGTGTTCCCTCTTTGATCCCTCAGATGGCACTGCATCAATAACGTCATTCATAAATAGCTGATAGCACCACATGGGCAAGGGATTACTTTGGCAAACGTTTAGCAAGCACTACAATACGGAGGAGTTACATTCACAAATGCCACTTAAAATTTTACTGTGCAAAAAAGAAGTCTCATGTTCTCATGTCTCAACTTCTCTGGGCTCGGATGCATCTAGGATGAGCCAAACCAAAGATGCAAAGACCATCCAGACTGTTATCATCAACAAGTCCAAAAGCCAGGCTCTGTCATGGTATGGGGGTGGATCAGTGCCCTTGACAAAGGTAATTTAAACTTCTGTGATGGCAGCATTAATGGCAGCAACAAAAGTGCACAGATTTTAGAGCAATGTAAGCTGCCTTCACGATGACATCTTTTTTCAGGAACATCTGTGCATTTTTCAACAAAACAATGCAAAAAGCCAAAAATGTTAGGACTGAAATATGTAAATCCCCTCCAATCTTTCTTTGAGGAACATTGTTTTTAAACTTTTCATCAATTTTCTCATGCATTTATTGACAAACTGGAGAACCTCTGTCCATCACAAAAAATCTTCTGCCAATTTAAAAGGACTCAGCCTTTCCTGAATGCTGCTTTTGTAGCAAATCATAATTACTATCAAAATTCCAATCTGTTGACATTACTTATTTAAAATCACTTTTTTTTTACACCGCATTACTAGCCGTAAATTGCACCTGTCCCACCTTTTTTGGAATGTGTTGCAGGTCTGAAATGCAGGAATGGATGATTGTTAGCAAATGAAATTAAGCTGACTAGAAAAACATGACATATCTTGGGTTTATACTGTCTGCAATGAAATAAGTAACACTGCAGTTTTTTTTTTATTTGCATTTTCCATACTTTTTCAGTTTTTTCTGATTTGGGGTTGTATTTAAAAAATATAATAAATAAAATACGTAATATTTTGTAGGCTTAGTATTAATAATATGTAGGGTAATATTTTAGAGAAATTGTAATATTAATATTATGATGAGTATAATAAGAGAGAATATAAAACTATAGCCTGCAAAACAACAGTAAATATAAACAAAATGTTGAATAAAATAATGTAAAAATATGCATTTCTGCACTATTTAGTCCAGTAAAACAGGGTCACTGTAGGATATTTTGTTCTCAGCAAGAAATTTTTAATGGCATGGCATACTCAGTCAACTGGAGAAGGGAGAGAATTACTGCCCTCTGTGGTCTGAGTGACAGTGCAAGGGCTGGAATTGATGATGGAAGAACAGCTTGTGTAGCTGAGAAGCAGGTGCACCAGATCTCCGTAAACGCGGGACCATGCGCACCGAGTCCTGACGACAGGTGCACCCTGATCCTGCCTTGGCGCATTTAATGGACCGCCGGGGCGGGATTCTTTTTCGTCGCTAAAAAGGATGGCTTGCTCCGCCCTTGCATAGACTACCGGGGCCTCAATGGCATTACCATTAAGGACTGGTTCCCCCTCCCTCTTATGACCACCACATTCGAGACTCTTCAGGGGGGCGAGATTCTTCACAAAACTTTACCTCCGGAAAGCTTATAACCTCGTTCGCATTCGGGAGGGGGACGAGTGGAAGACGGCCTTTTTAACACCCACGAGGCACTATGAGTACCTTGTGATGCCATTTGTATACATGAACGCCCCTGCCGTCTTCCACCACTTCGTCAACGATGTCCTGCACGAGGCTTTAGACCGGTATGCTTTCGTCTACCTCGACGATATTTTGATTTTCAGCCAATCCCTCGGGGAGCATGTCGGTCATGACCACTTATTTGTCAACCCCGAGAAATCCGTATTCCATGCGTCATCTGTCTCCTTCATCAGTTTCTTTGTGTCCGAGGGGAGGTTGTGCATGGACCCAGCCAAGATCGAAGCCATGGCCAACTGGCCCCAGCCCACCTCCCTTCGTTTGGTCCAGCATTTCCTGGGCTTTGCTAATTTCTTTCGCCATTTCGTGAGGGACTTCGGCGCGATAGCCGCACCTCTCACAGCCCTCACATGCAAGACCCCAGGACCCTTTCGTTTGACCGAAGAAGCGGACGCTGCGTTCAAGAAGATCAAGTGGCGTCTTACTAATCCTCCGGTTTTGGCTCAACCGGTCCCGGAGGAACCCTTCATCGTTGAGGTAGACGCATCTGACATCGGCATAGGGGCCGTTCTGTCACAGCGCTTAGGTGATGGTCACAAGCTTCACCCTTGCGCCTTTTTCTCGTGACGTCTTACCCCTGCGGAGCGCAATTACCCCATTGGGGACCGGAAACTCCTTGCCGTTAAGTCGGCCTTGTCGGAGTGGCATCACTGGTTGGAAGGGGCCAAGCACCCGTTCTTGGTTTGGACCGACCATAAGAACCTGACGTACATTCAGCAGGCTAAGCGCCTCAACGCTCGTCAGGCCTGCTGGTCGTTGTACTTTGGTCAGTTCAACTTCACAGTGTTCTTCCGACCAGGCTCCAAGAACGCCAAGCCCGACGCCTTGTCCCGTTATTGGGATCCGCCACTGGCGGACCCCCAGCCAGGCCCTATCCTTCCGACTTCCTGTATTGTCGCCACGTTTACCTGGGGGCTTGATGGGGCCATGGCTAAGGCCCTTCGGCACGAGCCCGACCTGGGGGGTGGTCCACTGGGCTGTCAGTACGTCCCTACCTGAGTTTGGCCACGGGTCATGCACTGGGGGCACACAGCCCGATTTACTGTGCACCCTGGAGGATTGTACGAGTTCCTTCAGCAGTGGTTCTGCTGGCCCGGCATCGTGGCTGACGTCAGGCAGTTTATTTCGGCCTGCGAGGTCTGCGCTCGCACTAAGACCCCTCTGGAGCATCCTGCTGGCCTTGTCCAGCCCCTTCCCATCCCCTCCCGACCCTGGTCCCATATCTCACTGGAATTCGTGTCCAGCTTGCCCCCATCCAGGGGCAATACGATCATTCTCGACCGGTTTTCCAAGGCCTCTAAGTTTGTGCCGCTTCCCAAGCTTCCCTCGGCCAGGGAGACTGTGGATTTGGTCCTCCACCAGGTCGTGCACACCCACGGCATTCCCCGCGACCTGGTCTCAGACCGCGGCCCCCAGTTTGTTAGCCGGTTCTGGACATCCTTCTGCCACCTCTTGGCCGCCACGGCCAGCCGGTCATCAGGGTTTCAGACCGAGCAGGTCAATCAGGATCTGGCCCAAATGCTCCGCTGTCTCACCTCAAAGAGCCACTCCACCTGGTCCGAACAATTGAGGTGGGCAGAGCTGGCCCATAAAACCCTCCACCACTCTGCCCTGGGCATGTCCCCTTTTGAGGCCCAGTTCGGCTTCGCCCCGCCCCTCTGCCCGGACCAGGAGGAGGAGGTTGGGGTGGCCACGGCCAGGCAGTTTGTGCGTCGCTGCCGTCTGGCCTGTCAGAAGGCTCGGGCTGCCCTTCTGCGAAATGTGGAGACAATACGGATGTTCGCCAACCGCAGACGCCGGCCCACTCCCTCCTATTGGCAGGGACAACGGGTCTGGTTATCCAGCCGGGACCTCCCCATCAGGGGCGTTTCTGGCAAGCTGGCCCCTAATTTTATGGAGACCTTCAAGGTGCTACGCTGGATCAATCCGGTCGCGTACCGTCTGGACATGAAGGTGAACCCCACCTTTCACGTCTCCCGCCTCAGGTCCGTCCTGTATCAGTCCCCTGACCCCCCCCCGGTCGCCGACCAAGGTCCTCCCACCTATGCCATGTGCCAGATACTGGATTCCCGCAAGGTCCAGGGCAGCATGCAGTATCTGGTGGACTGGAGGGGTTACGGCCCCGAGGAACGGTCCTGGGTGCCGGCTCGGCACATCCCCGACCCTGGCCTTATACGTCAGTTCCGCAGTGATAGAGCAGCAGGTCTGGATACGTCTTGAACCGCCCCTAGGGGTGGGGTACTGTTACAACCCCCTCTTCCGACACTAGAGGGCGGCGTCAATTCATTAATCACGCCAAGGCAGGATCGGGGCGCACCTGCCGTTAGGACTCGGCGGGCACGCCCCCTTATTTACGGGGTTCCAGCACACCTGCTTCTCAGTGTTAAATAGCTACAAGCGGCCGCCGACGCTGCACTGCCACCTTAGGCTACGTTTGGTTAGCTCACATCGCTTCCACGCTCCTCGGAATTCCTTCTTTTATCTGTTATGGTTACAGGTACAGGTGGTCCTGTAAATGGGGCCACTTGAGTTGAGCTTAGAAGCTCGAAGTAACCGTCAGGGCCCTAGTAATAGGTAAGGGAAAGTTTATCCATGCTCTGGAACGGCGTTAGGCCATCCAGAGTGTTTTTCTGAGCGTTTTTCCGAGCAGCTTCAGTGATCGCGGCTCGTCCATGCTTCTGCGCCTGCGTGCGCCTCCTTTACAGACAGCGGCTTCCTTGCTCATGCTACCGCCGCTTTTTGGGCTTTTTCAGCCATGTCGCATCCTCAACGTGAGCTTTTGCGTGTCAAACATTATTTTCCTTCCCTATTTTGCCTCGTAGTGGCTCCACTTTTTCCCTTTTGAATCCGCTTATGGCGGTTCATGCATTTGCCATTCTCTACCCCCTTCCCAGCGCTGCTCTGATGTCACCACCGCCTCTGACTGCTCTCACACCTTGGCAGATTCCCTTCCTTCCCGTTTCATACGGTCAATCCATTCATCCAGTCGGTTCAGTCTCTATCTAGAGTATGTGAGTATATACACAGATATATATGTACGAGTGTGTGTGTGTATGAGTGTGTGTGTGTGTGTGTGTGTGTGTGCGTGTGCGTGTACTAATGTATATATATGTGTGTGTGTGTGTGTATGTGTGTGTGTATGTATATATTCGTTACATTCCACGCTCCGTATTTATATTCATTTCCACTCAGCCTCCTATTGTCCTTTGTACACAAGCAGAACCTTTTAGTACCCTATAACACCTATTTTTGTCCCGTCTTTAAGGTTATGGTGCCCCATAACCATCCAGGGCTTATTTTGTGCCTGAACTAGGAGGAACTAGGTGGGATGAATCTAAAATCACACTGTTCCCTACGAAGTGCACTATGTTTAACCCGGAATAATGGCGACTACGTATCAAATCGGGAGCTTAAAAACAAAGCTGGGGAAATTTTAGAATGACCTCTACAAGGAGTCTCTTTCATTTTGATTAAGAAAGCTGAAACTGCTTTAGCCATTTGTTTAAAGACGTTTAGATGCTTACAGATGTGGCATGTTGTGATTATTAAGGTGCTTTTCATACGCTTCAGATATGATATAGTTCTTGTCCAAAGGTTCAATAAACAGCAACTTAAAAAAAAATCTGAAATTTCGGGCCAGTATTTTACGCATCCAGGAGGTCGGGTCCCTTTTTGAGTCTTGGTCCTCTCAAGGTTTCTTCCTCATAACACTTGGGGAGTTTTTCCTTGCCACTGTCGCCCTAGGGTTGCTCAATTTGGGATTGGACATAGATATTAAGAGAAGCTGCTTTGAGACAATGCTCCATTGTAAAATATATAAATAAATCTGACTTGACTTGACTTGACTATTGGGGGTGCACTTGCTCACCCTGCACTTGGGTCCTCGCTCCACCCTTTCCTTCTCGTCTCCAGCCCCCCATACCGTAACAAAAATACATTTTTTTTTTAATTCAGCCTTTCGTCTATAATGCTTTTCTAAGAAGCCTCGATTATAATCCCCTGTTGACATTACCTGTTCGAAATCACATCATTGTTTAGGTTTTTCTTATTTGTTAATAGGCTATTAGCCCTAAATAGCCCTGTCCCAACTTTTTTTGGAATGTGTTTCACACCTGAAATGCAAGCATGGATGTATATAAACAAATGACATGAAGTTGACTAGACAAAACATGAAATGTTTTGGGGACACTGAAACTATGAGCACTAACCCCTGCACCACCGTGCCACAAAAAACTGAAGTGAAGACCAGTTAACCTTGTCTGTGATCTGGAAAGTGAGTGGTTGTACCTATGCAAGTTTATAAAAACTAATATGAAGGGCACAAGCCATAACCCAAACCAGGTAATTTGCAAATTCATTTTAATAATTGATCAGAACATTTTTTAAATGTTATTTTCACTTGGTAGTCAAGGGCTTTTAACTTGTGAATACTTGGGAAAGTGAGATTTGATTTTAATTTTCTGTGTAAAGCAACAAAAGGTATTTTGACAGTGTATGATGACTTCTGTGATGATATAGACATTATTTCAGAGCTCATGACCATCGTGCAAGGACCTCTTGACTATGCGAAAAAAACCTTCTGTAGTTAGTGTTTTAAGAGTACAAATGTGTGTAATACCACTAATATACACGTGGTGGCACAATTGGAAAAGAATGTGCGAACACAGACTTTTACACAGTATGACTCCAGCTGCCTCATGGACTATATGCCTACTATACTCGAATAACCATATCATAGACAATTATGGTTGCGATTTTAAAGTGCTTATTCTGAGCACATCAGAATCCAGAACACAAAACCTGAATTTAACATCTGCTGAAAACAAACCCGAAAAGCTTTACCACAGCTTATCTTATCTTATCTTATCTTATCTTATCTAAGAGCCTTTTATAGACAGTGGGGGGAGCACTTTTACACCCCCTTGTGGCAAGACCCAGTGTCTAATCAGACCACACCTGTAATCATTTACATATCTTCCTGCGACATAACTGCATGCTAAGTTTTGCAGCAATCTGACATTTCTGTCTGGGTGCAATTTTTTTGTCAGTGAGTAGTCATAGCCTTGGCCACTCACAAAGCACTACTGTAAGTCTGCAGTGGTGAAGGGTGCATGCAAGACCTTAAGACTGCAGTCTTACAAATACTTTTACAGACAACACATTCACATAACCTTTTACGTACTTTAAAATATTAGGGACATTTTCGGGCTTGTCAATCAGGTAAACTGATCCATAGTGCTACACAGGAGAGTCACAAGAGAATTACGAATAGGGGACCAAAGCTTTGACTATGGGGGTCTAGCGGTAAGTCTCCTAGGATAATTTAAAAAATGACCCAGAAAGGTCTGCATTGGCATCAAATTAAAAACATACAACTATTTGAAGAAATTGTCTCATAGCAGAGATATGTCTACAGTTTGTATTAGGTACAGATCTACTAACAAGAGGTACAGATCAAGCAAAGATACAAGCAATGTTACTTGCTGAAGCAGGTCTTAAATACACCACTCAGACCTATTGAGTATAGAGATTGGTATAATGAGATGTACATCTTGTCTGTAGTTGCATTCATGTTTAATAACCTAGGTGAGAAAATGTATTTGAGATGTTTAATTTTTGTGTTTTAGTAGAGCAATTTTTGTGTTTTGCAGAGTGATAGCCTGTCACAAATTGACAAAACATTCAACGCTTGTTTAGGTCTCAGAGTTGTTATCAGGCAGCAGCGCCTATGCCAGGTCCTAGTGCGTCAAAATTAAATACTTTGTGAATGTGGAGACAAATAGTACAGTTGAATAAGAGAGAATAAAAAAAACAATTGATGATTCAAACTAACAATGCATGTTTTTTTTCTACGACTCCTACTTTAAATTATATTAAGGATTATACAATAGCAGCATTCTTGTTCACAGTGAGTTTCTAAACCAACTGCAGTGAATGGTAACTGGACTTATTCATCATTGTGCTTTTGGTGAATGGGTGTGCCTTGCAGCATGTGCAAAATCATTGTGAATTTCTGAACATGAACCCCTCACTGTGTGTGTGATCATCCAGCACACTGACAACTGCTACCTCCACTCCCAAAAATACCAATCAGATTCCACCTAAACACCATATTATTCCCCATGTAGGCTTCATTTATGAGACATTATGGGAGGACGTTTAAATCTCATTAGACACTACAGCTGCACTTCAAAGTGGCATGCTGATTTTAGTGATTTTATTAATTCTGTTGGGTATAGTGCAGCCCCCCACTGCCATGAGAAAACCTCATTTTGGTTCTTTTAAAAGAGCTAATTGTAAACTGAGTTGAAAGCACAGATGCATCTTGTATAACACAGACTACTAATAAAAAGTCAAAAGACAATAGTTCTGTGCAAACAAGTACATCAAAATAAGAATTTATTCATTCATTTTCATACCATCTTACTCCAGCGCAGAATCATAGGACGAGAAATGCAAAACCTTTGAACAATATGTATTTTTACCACAGCAATAACACTCTACTAAACATTTCACTGTATAAAAAAGACAATGAGTAATTTAAAGATCTACATTTAGAATATGAATGTACATTGCCTATAGAAATTTATACTCCTTTGAAACAGTCATTGTTTTGTCTTCCAGTCTGAAATCAGAACTCAAAAAAACAATATATCTTTCCAACTTTATTTTACACATTTACAACATTCAAGAGAAAAAAAGATATGGCTCTGCAAATTAATTAATAAATGAAAAAACAAAAACAGGTTTGAAAAAGTGATAAGCCCCTTGATGTAGTACTTTATAGTGCCACCTTTGCTTTAATTGCATCCATCAATCTGTTTGGATATGTCCTTAACAGCTTTGCACACCTAGATTGGGGAATCTTCCTTGCAAATTTGTTCGAGTTCAGTCAGCGATGCACTGCTCTCTACAAGTCCATCCACACATTTTCCATCAGATTTTGGCCACTGAAGGACATTCATGTTTTGTTTTTTTGCCAGTGTGTTTAGGGTGATTGTCGTCCCATAAGGTGAACCTCTTGCCCAATGTCTAGCAGTGTGTTGCATTTCCTCAAGAATTTGTATGCACTTGCTGGCATCCATTTTCCCTTCAATCAGGTCAGCTTTTTGTAAAGTTTGTGAGATTGTTGTCACGTGCACAGAATGACCAATCTCGGCCATACAGATTTGTAAGTCCTTCAAAGTTGTCATTTGTCAGTTGGTAGCTTCCCTGATCAGTTTCTTCTTTGCTCAGTGATCCAGTTTGGAAGAATGACCTGATCTTGGCAAGGTGTTGGTGGTGCCATACACTTCCCACTTCTTGATCATGTTCTGAATGGTACTCCCAGGGATAGTTCAAGCCACTGAAGTCTTCTTGTGTCCTTCTCCTAACTTGTGCCTTTCCACAACTTTATCACGAAGCCCTTTTGAAAGCATCTTTCCAACTATGGTGATTTTTTTTATGTTACCATGCACTACCAGTAGTGGAATCCTCAAGCAGTAGCTGATTTTTATGTGAAGTAATTAAAATCACTGCAGTTGATATCAGTAATGGGCCCATTAGCTTGGTGTGTTATCTGGAAGGTGATTGGTTGTACCTGAGCAAGTTTATAATGGTTACTATAAAGATTTCTTACCCAGTTAGCAACCCATGTAATAATTAAATTATTAATAAGTTATAAAAAATTTTAAAGTGGTATTGTCATATTGATTATGTGGCATAATGTGTAAATATAGATGGAAAAAGTTACACATTATTTATTTTCATTTTCATGGTATAATGTGACAAAAGGCAAGGATTCCAATAGGGTATAATGCATTTATGTAGGTGCTGTAACCATTAATAACAGCACAGGTACCTTGGGTATGAATTGAAGGGCTATTAATAATGGCTATTATCTATTTTACAAGACAATATGATCATGTGTATAATGCAGAGTACATCTCCTAAAAAGCAAGGCTTGTGGGGTGCTCTAGGTTAGCAATGATAAGTAACTATCGACAGTGATCGAAAGGGACAAACCATGAACCCATAACAAATTGTTGGGCATCCAAGTCTCATGAATGTGTCAGAGAAACAAAGGCAATACAGTCTGGTCAGAACTAACAGATTAACTGCCATGGCTCAAATCACAGAAATTCATTAATGTTCGTAATTATTATTAACACAGTTGAATAAAATATAAATTATTACCCATTACATTTTATACACATATACTTTTATACTGACAGCCTTGAAACAGTAGTATAGGGTTCATATGGTGTATTTCTCAGAGTAAATATTGCTAATGTGTCAGGAAAGAAACATTTCTGGTTAAGGGGAGGGGAACACAGAGGGAGTCTTTGTAAACCCCTGATATTTTTGGAATTCTCGTGTTCCATCTTGTGAAAATAAAAAAAGGAAAAAAAAAACTGTGAATGTTTATGTGGAAAGCTCGTTTTGGAAATTTGCCTGCTGTCCAAAGCTCATGCAATAGAAGAATGTGGCGGTGGGTATTTTTAAACCCCACAAAACCTCAAGGCCTGTACTTAGAGGGGGTCATACAAGGCAACCTGGACATGTACCATCTGAAAACCTCATTCCCAGGCAGATGGGACTTCTGTGGTCGTTTTTCTCCCTACAGAGGCCATGTCCCAAATATACTGCACCTGAGGACCTTGTTCACTTGAACTGTAGTCATTTGTGTCAATACAGGGTCTAGGTTCTGGTTCATTTGGAAAATGTAATGAAAATAAATGTGATACATGTAATATTTGTATGACAGTTCCAGGAAAACTGAAGATAAATCACTAATTTCATGCCAGTGGTATATACAGTGGTGCTTGAAAGTTTGTAAACCCTTGAGAATTTTTTCTATTTCTTCAAAAATATGATCGAAGGCATTAACAGATTTTCCTAATAATAGAAAGTCGTAATAATAGATAAAGAGAACTCATTTAAACAAATGAGATAAATGTCATATACTTGGTCATTTATTTATTGAGGAAAATGATCCAATATTACATATATGTGATTGCGAAATGTATGTGAACCTCTAGCAATAGCAGCTAATTTAAAGGTGAAATTATAGTTGTGTTGTCAATTGATGGGATACTTTAGACAAATGGAGACAGACTGCAACATATAGAACATTGCTACTCTCTCCAAGAGTGTTCACCTCTCTATCAAATTTCACTCCAAGAACAAGGCGTGTCATAGTTGGCAAGGTCACAAAGGAACCCAGGGTAAATAATGGTCTCTCACGCTGGCTAATGTTAATGTTCATGAGTTGTTGTTCTACCATCAGGAAAACACTGAACAGCATGGTGTGCATGGTAGGGTTGCATGCAGGAGAAAGCCACTGATTCAAAAAGAACATTGCTACCCATCCTGTGGTACAAAGAAAGGCCTGAGAGTTACTACAAAAATATTTTTCGGATGGACAAAACCAAGCACTTTGGTTTAAATGACAAGTTTTACATCTGGAAAATGAAAAAACATTACATTCCAGCATGAGAATCTTCTGTGAAATCTAATTTGTGAATCAAATCTGTGCAAGATATTGGTGTTATTATCATGGTTTGGGCCTGTTTTGCTGCATCTGTGCCAGGATTACTTGTCATCTTTGAACATTCTTTCATTAATTTTCTTATCCACTTAATCTTCGTCAGAGTAGCGGGAGTGCCAGTGCCTAGCTGGCGGCATAGGGCGCAAGGCAGGAATAACCCTAGACAGGGCATCAATCCATTGTAGGGCACACAAACTCAAACACTTATACAGACAATCATACACCAAGGGCACTTTAGAATCACCAATTAACATAACACATGTTTATTTTGAATGTGGAAGGGACATGCAAACACCACACAGGTGGAGTCTGAGGTTGGGATATGACTGGAGATCTCTTGAGCTATGAGGTGATCTTGCTAACCACTCGTCTCTCCATGCTGCCCCATTTAGATTAGATTCAACTTTACTGTCATTGTGCAGAGTATGAATACAAAGCCAATGAAATGCAGTTAGCATTTAACCAGAAGTGCAAAACAGTATTATTTACAAATAAATACAGAATTATTTACAGATAGTTTCTACAGTACAATGATAGAGCATATACAGAAAGTATATACAAAGAGTGTAACATGTACACATATTTAAAGATATGGAAATGTGCAAATGACTAGACTACTGTACAGTGGCTGCAGCATATATACAGATAATTTGTGCAAGGTAGTGCAAATGATAAAGTACAGTATTTAAAATATAACATAATTCTAAATGTAACATTTCTGCTCATTTTTATTTGTATTTGCTGAATATAACATCTTGGGGGGAAGTGGAACATGCAAACATTTGGACAACTCTCCAGATTATCCCCTGCTGTTTTAGGTTTTAGTACTTAATTGAATTAATAAGTCTTAAATCCAACTTAGGTGTAGACAATTCCACAGTTTAATAAATGATGTGACCCTTTAAGCATCCCAGGTTATTGTGCTTATACTCAGTGACCATGAGATTGTTATGGTTCGCCATATTAAAAACCGAACCAAATTGCAGTTAGCTCCAGATGGAAATAGTGAACCAAAAAAATAGATAAATAAAAGAAACTAAATACACAATAAAAAGTAAGTAAATAAAACAACTTCAGTGCCTGATGATCGAACCCTGGGCTGACATGTAGGTTGTTGCTGTGTAAACCCAACGTGCCACTCAACCACTGAAGAAGAGAACAGAAAAAAACAAACAAAAATGAACATTGTAAGCATACAGTGCCCCTAAGCAGTGGTACGCTTACGAAGTGGCTCCTCTACACAAACGATGTAGCAACAGAACCCGAGCGGAGCGCCGCGGAAACGTGCCGCAGACGTGGAAGGGAAAAGGACAAGGCTGAATGAACAGCACAGCGTCCTTTTCATGTGCGATCCCCCGATCATGGTGGAGGAGAGAGACGGCACGACAGGGAGGCAAAACTGCCAAGGAAGAACGGTAACCGTGAGAGCTAGTTAATAGCTTGCCCTACACTAGCAACTAGGCCCTAGCGGTTTCCGGGCAGCCTCCTGACTGCCCATTGCTGGCGATCTACTAATCGTCAGCTACCTCTGTCCCTAATAATATAACGCACTCAGAAAAAACAGACGTGTGAGGGCCAACGAGTCCAAGGATGCGACACCTGAAAGGTGTGCTTAAATAGCCCAACCAACAGGTGTCGCCACTTGCCCGCATGATGCCAAACAAGGGCTGGCACATGCGCGATCGTGTCGAGCGTGAATACGCCGCACTATGTGACCTCCAGCATCACAAGCCAGGGTCAGTGTGACTCCTAATAGAGAACATGTAAGCCACTGAAAACAAAGATAATTTTCAAATGCAGTAAATAGCTATTAAAGTATATATAATTTTGTTGCAAATTCCACTCTATAAATGTCATAAAGAAGTTGAGGTTAAATGGAAACTGTTCAAGTCAAGACAACATCTGAAAGACCAAGTAAATTCTGATGGATCCACTTAGGACTCTGACACTTCAGGTGTGGTTTGGCTGCTACAGATGGTGCACTAGTGTACTGTAGCGCTATATAAATAAATCTGAATTGACTTGACTTGACTGACTTACCTGGGCTCTGAGGCATTTGGGTTGGACCATAATACAGTGGAAATGTGTATTGTGGTCAGACGGATAAGTATCCCTAGATCTTCTTTGCATGAAATGGACGCCGTGTGTTCTGGATCAAAGATGAAAAGTCCAAAAGCCAGAGTCTGTCATGGTATGGGGTTGGGTCAGTGCCCTTGGCAAAGGTAATTTACACTTCTATGATGACAGCATTAATACAGAAAAGTACACTGAGATTTTAGAGCAACATAAGCTGCCTTCAAGAAGACATCTTTTCGAGGGATGTTTTTAAACATGTAAATAATTAATTTTCTCACCTATTGTTGACAAATGGGACAGACATTTTTTTTTTTTACCTCATTACTAGCCTTAAATTGTCACCATCCTGACTTTTTGGAATGTGGAATGTGCCTGAACTGCAGGAATGGATGATTATTAACAAATGAAATTAAATTGACCATTCGTTAAATATCTTGGATTAATACTGTCTGCAACGAAATAAAAGTCAAAGTAAATGTAATGAACACCAAAGATTTATTTATTTACTTTTTGTCTGCATTTTCCATAAGGTCCCAACTTTTTCTGATTTGGTGTTAAACATGAAATGATTGAAGGTTGTGATTTGTTTCCATGGGGGTGTATACATAGCCTACATTGAGGAACTTCAAAACCTGGACAGGTGGAAGGCTCTAGCGAGGCAGAACGTGAACACAGACACACAGAACTGAAACAGGACCTGGCAGTTATGAGACTCCTCATTCTGACATGCAACACTACTTACAATCAAACATTTTACTTTACATTTACTGTACAATTAGTCATTTTAGCAGTTGCAATTATCCAGAGCGACTTACAACTAATGCAATCTTACATTCCAAGCAATTATGGGTTAAAGGGCTTACTCAAGTAGCCAAACGTGGTGGCAACCCCACTAGAGGTTAAATACCTGGGACTCCCCATTAGCTTCTTGAACTGAAGAACTCTTTCGGATGAGATGTCAAACGTCTTCAACAACCAAGAAGAAGTCCACTTGCCTTCAACTCAAACACTCAAGTCTTCTGGTGCATAGTTCAGAAATCTTAACCACTTGCCTACCACAGTGAGTGGCTAAACTGTTAGCAAACCAGAGTGCCTCAGTTGGAAGAGCACTGGTTCTCACTGCTGATAAGCTCATATCCCAACTCTGGCAAAGTGAGGTCTGTCAGTTGAATTGTGCATCTGAGGGGCATTCGACCAGGCCCCTTTCTAGGCTCATGCTGAGTATGTGACAGAACAAGCAGGGCTGTTTGTAACAGTAAAAAGAGCCCTTGCGATACCACAGACCCAGACTCTGTGACATGAGTTAATTCTGAAATTCTGTAATTGTAATGTAAATGTAATGGATCTCTGGAACCCGATTGATGGGGCAGAACAGACAGACAATGTGCAAGTGCTGTTTGCCTTGATGGATTTGGTAAACCATATTATTAGTAGGAATATGTCATATTTATGCTAGGATGGCACAGTAATCGAATATCCCAGCTCATCACCACAAGAACGTGTGTTTGTGTCACCACAGTGCCTTTCAGCTATGTTATATGTCATATGCAGTCACGATTGCTGTGTCTGAGAGAGGACTGGCTGGTTTAAGATCATGCAACAGCAACCCTTATCAGGTCTGTAATGGACTGGCATGTCATCCAAGAGCACGCTTTCACCTGCGCCCTGTGCGCTCCCGAGATACTCCCCATTACCCTGTTCAAGAGTTAAAATGCGAAAACAAAATTAAAGTCATATTTTAAGTTTGTTCCCAGTAAAACTTGCTGCAAGTTTTCATAAAAATAAACAAACATGTCATTTCTCCAGGGGTGACCAAATTTTAGCACAAGACTGTAGGTTAAAAAATCCATTACACCTCTAATGAACCATATGCCTGATGAAATTAAAATTGAATGTGGATCGGCTTATATTATAAATATACTGTGCATAAGTTGTGAGTGAGGAAGCGCTAATAGTCTAGAGTTATGGATTCTTGTAATCTCATCACGGTTTAGCTCCATTTACCTGGTGTGTGTGTGTGTGTGTGTGTGTGTGTTTTGTCAAATTTATATATCATTGTGAGGACCAAATGTCCCCACAAAGACAGAAAGATCTGACATTTGGCCAGTTCTCATAAGGAAAATAACTAATTAGAATTTTTTTTCTAAAACTGCAACTCTCTTTTGAAAAAACAAAAGAGCAAATAGATTTACTTTTGGTTACTGAGGTTGGGTTTACAGTTAGGTGTAGGTGTAGCATTAATTAGCTACAATAATATTATTTCAATGGAAAGTCCCTGCAAGGATAGAAAGACAAACATAATTGCTCTGTGCTTGCAATTGAGGAAATGAAGTGTTTTCACAACATAATGAAAATTCCAGTCTCATTAACTCAGATGAACATTTATACACTAACAATAGACTGATGGAGAAAATACGTAGTTCAGGTGAGCATTTCTTGTACTTTCATATACTGTAGGTGAACTGAAATAAATCACTCATTCATGGGTCATTCATGGGTAAATGTTTGTGAGGCATACACAGAGATTGCGGTGTTGCTTCCAAAAGTTACTTAAATGTATTCATTTGTCAGAACTAAAAAGACATGAGTAGTCATCAGTAGTGCTACAATGGACTATCATAAAGCATGGTTTAACATACATGAGGAAAACGTAAAACAGAATTATAGACTCAGCTGTCACCAAATGTTAGCAGAAGGCACATAATTAGCTGTTGGTTGACAATATTTTGTTGTTGTTGTTGTTGTTGTTCCTAACCTTGTTCTGGTTGGGGTCAAAAGTCAGTGTGGTGCCTATAGAGTACTTATTGGGAGCAGATGAAAGTACACATTGGGTAGGGTGCTAGTCCATTGCATGTCAAGGCAAGGTTCACTGTTGCAGTGGAAGAGGAGGTCTGCCTGTCTAGTCTGCCCTCCTTCAGACACAACCAATCACATTTCCGTGTGATGCCCAACCACATCACTGGGACTCAAATCTGGGTCTCCACAATTAAAGGTTTGCAAACTGTCTCTGCTAATGTTACCTAAATAAAATTGTAGTTACCGTATTATACTATGTCGACTTGGTCAGGAACTATTAAATAATTTGCTGAAAATATAATGTTAAATATCTGATACTACAGACCGTTGCTTTCATAGTGTCATACTTTACTATGACATACTGTTTTGTACAGTTGTTTGTGTTTTAAGAGGAGACAACACCTTTTTTTTTCTTTGAATGCTCTCAGTTTACAGAACATTACTGGAAGTACATTTGTCAATGGCATATTGATCATTTAGAGTAAAAATTAAGAAAGGGGTTTTCCCCTCATGTGGCATTTAATTCCTATAAAAATGTATACATCTTTAGCCATTTTATACTAATCAGGATTTTAGTGGATATAAAGAATCCGCGTCAATCCTGAGAATGCAAGCATTTGCACAAAACTGGGTACAAGTTCATTTGAGGTGTCACACATTCACCCATTAATTCAAACCTTGGGGTACTTTGAAATATTCAGTCCTACTATTCCAATCTACTCCCAATTTTGGGAGCTGCCAATGACAGAGTATCTGAGTTCCCAAAATATCAGGAAGGGAACATCCCCTGGTGAGGATTGAGTTTAGTTATTGGAGCAATGCAGTAAAAAACTCTACCTGTTACACATAGCCTATATGCCATCCATTTGACTGTAACAAGCTACAGTGGAACCTTGGAATACGAATGCCTCTTCATTCAAACAATTCGGACATCAAGTGGTCTGTTTAAGTGGTGGCACACTGGCTACAAAGTTTCACTTTAATTTCACTTACTCACTTGCCTTTATATTTAAATTTTTTCACGTATTTCTGTATTAAATATTATTGTATTACATTCATTTGCTTTATTCAAACTTTTATTCATTCATGACATACGAATATAGGTGTAAAAAACAATCATTTGGGGCTCGGGAATAGATTAACCCTATTTACATTGCTTCTTTTGGGGAAATTTTATTCCGTCTTTGAAGAAATAGTTCGAACGACCTTCTGGAACCAATTACATTTGAATTCTGGGGTTCCACTGTACATGTTAATATTGATTGATACAAAATTCATTGTTCATTTATATTAAACATGTGATTTTAAATCTCATATCTTAATATATTACCATGTACATTTTCTAATGTTTCTTAGTGTTAATTGTTAACCGAGAAAACATAAGAAGTCCTTAGCTACATAATCCAGAATAAATCAATTAATTAATTAATTCATTCATTCATTCATTCATTCAGACTCTGAATCCAATTCAGGGTCAAGGGGCTAGGGATTATCTAGCAGTCTATCTAGGATCCAGCCTTGGACATAATGCCACTCCATCACAGGGAACATGCGTGCGCACACACCCACCCACACACACACAAACACAAAAATAAATAAATAAATAAATAAAACTAACATGTGTCTTTGGAATGTGGGAGGGAACCAGTGTATCCAGAAGAAACCTACATCATGGGAAGAACATGTAAGCTTCATAGAGGCAGGCCAGGTCTCTGGAGCTGTGAAGTGACAGTGCTAACCACTGCATCACCATATCACCCCCTAACCACAAATACTGTTTAATATGGACGAATGTAAAAAGCTGTCAGGGTCCCTGCCGTCACGCCTCGCTTTGTTCAGTTTCGTTCATGTTTCTCTGTTCGCTTCACTTTCGCTTTGTTTACTATCGCTCTCCTCTTCCACGTGCACTTTGTTGTTGTTTTGCGGCGGGTTGTGCTTTCTTCTCTGCAGATCCATTGGCTGCCCTCATTACATCATCATCTTCGCTCCACCCTGCACACCAGTTATTCATCTCCATTCATCACCACGCTTCCATATAACGGCGGACCAAGCAGCCGTGGATCGCCGGAATGTCCGCTCACATACCCTGTACCCTTGTCTCTTGCTCTAGCAAATTATTCATGCTTCCAAGTATTCTTGTACCACATTTACCACGTCGCCCTCAAGGCAAGTCTTGTATTCTGTTAACCTAGCCACGCTAGTGGTTAGCCTAGCCATGCTAGCATTAACCTAGCAGTTTCTAGCCACGTTTGGAGCTCTTGCTTCTCATTCTAGTATCTGGTTTCAGCTTCCCAGTTCATTATATTTTCGCTGTCCAGTTCGTTAGGGCGTTATTTCTTTGTGATTATTTTCCTCCCTCCATTTTCGGCTCTCATGCCAGGTTTTGGTTGGCCATTTATTTTCTGTTGTTTTTCCCCCGCAGTCTACACATTCCCACCGTGTCCTGCCCAGGAAAGCCCGGACCTGTCCCCACCTCGCACCGCATCACCTCCTCTGAAGACACTGGGCCATCCCCCGGGAGAAATCACTCTACTTACTGCCGCCGCACGTGTCTCGTCACTCCCTGACTCAGTGCCAGCCTCTTGGACTCTTGCTTGTTTTGGTTCCTTTACCTTTGGTTACCACTTTTACAGTATCTGCCTTAGTCCTGGTTTTGGTAATAAATTCCTTTTTTTATGCACTCTCGTCTCCTTGTGGTCTGCATCTTGGGTTCCATCTGTTAATCAAGGGGGAATCCTAGATTCCCCGTAACAGAACGTTCCGGCCATCATGGAACATGCAGGCCCCAAGCATGATGACCATTTGGCTGTTGGTATGCTGGTTCAGCGGCAAGAAGCCTGGCTGGCCCAGCATGACCAGTTGCTTCGTTCACTTGCTGAATCTGACCGCTTACTGTCTAACCAAGTGTCTACCCTCACTAGTAAGCTTAATAGTCTCTTTTCTGTTTCATCCCAGGGCTCTGTTCCTTCTGCGGTGAGCCAGACCACCTCTGCCCCCAGCGGCGGGTGGACTTCTGCACCCCCTCTGGCCGCTCCCTTTGGGTCGACCACCCCCAGGGGCACAGAACCGCCAATCACCCACCCAGAGCCTTACAAAGGGGAGCTTGATCAATGCCAGCTTTTCCTCCTGCAGTGTGACATGGTTTTTAGGTTACAGGCCACAGCCTTTGCCACCGATGCTGCCAAAGTTGGGTATCTCGTGGGGCTGCTGTGAGGCAGAGCCCTGAGGTGGGCTGAGGCCGCGCTCTCCAGCTGAAGTCTCGAGGAGGTCTTGTATGGTGACTTAGTTCATCGGTTTCGGGAGGTTTTACAACCACCTGAGCCACGGGGAGGTGACATCGAGCCGACTCATTGGCCTTTGGCAGGATTCCTGGTCGGTCGCCGACTATGCCGTGGAATTCTGGTCATTGGCCACGGATGCCCATTGGAACAACCTGGCTTTGCGGGAGGCTTTTCGTTCCAGGCTGTCCGAACAGCTCAAGGATGAGCTCACGGCCCATGATGAATCCCCCAGTCTGGATGCCCTGGTGGCTTTGGCTGTTTGCCTGGACTGGTGCCTCCACGAACGTCGGAGGGAAAGGGCCCAGGGCTCGGTCCAGGCGTCCCCATCTCTGCAGACCAGGTCCACTGCGCTGGTAGGACCCACGCTCCCTGCACCATCCACGGTAACCCAGGGTTAATCCGAACATATGCAGCTGGGTCGTACAAAGCTCACCCCCGAGGAACACGCTCGCCGGAGGGAGCAGGGGCTATGCTTCTACTGTGGTGCGGTGGACCATGCCCTTGCCTCATGCCCCATTTACCCAAAAGGGGCGGCTCGTCAGTGAAGATGGTGGCCCTGATGAGCACCTCCCCCAGCCCCCCAGCATCACCTCAATCATCTCTCCTGCTCCCCACCTCATTGCACCTCACCGGCGCCACCCGCACGCTGGAAGCCTTGGTCGACTCCGGAGCGGAGGACAACCTCATGGCCAGTGCTCTCACCACACAACTGGGGGCATCCCTGGAAGCCCTCGAGACCCCAAGGTGGGCCTATGCCTTGGACGGTAAGATCATGGCGAGGATCACCCACAGGACCTGCCCCTTGTCTCTGGTGTTGCCGGGGAACCACCACGAGGACATCTCTTTTGCCATCGTCCATGTCCCTCAGACTTCCCTGGTCCTGGAGTTCCCCTGGCTTTGCGTTCACAATCCCACCATCAACTGGAGCCAGGGCAGGGTCGTTGGTTGGAGTGAGTCCTACCACCAGGTCTAACTCTCACCAGACCAGATGGGCTTGGTTTTTTTTTTAGTTTTGATTTCGTATTAACTGCCCTGGTTCTACAAATGTCAAGCCAGATGCCCTGTCTCACCAGTTCGCCTCGGAGGCCCCTGAGGGTCTCTCCCCCATCATCTCTCCCAATCGCCTCGTCTCCTGGCTCACGTGGGAAGTCAAGCGCATCATCCGGGAGGCTCAAAGGACCAAACCAGATCCCAGAGGAGGACCCCGAATCGACTCTACGTGCCCGCTTCAGCTCGGACTGCCGTACTCCAATGGGGGCACGAATCCAAGTTCACCGGCCACCCCGGCAATCACCAGACCTTTGCCCTTGTCAGGAGGTTCTTCTGGTGGCCGAAGATGGAAACAGATGTTCGCCAGTTCGTGGCCACCTGTACCACTTGTGCCTGCAGTAAGGCCCTCCATCAGCCCCCGGCGGGACTCCTCCAACCCTTGCCTGTACCCGGCCGCCCCTGGTCCCACATCGCAGTCCACTTTGTGACTGGGCTCCCGGAATCCGACAGTAATACTGTTATCCTCACCGTCATCGACCTCTTTTCCAAGGCCATCCGGCTGATCCCTATGCCCAAGCTTCCGACCACCTTGGAAACCGCCAGGATATTATTTGACCAGGTATTTAAGGTCCAAGGGATCCCGCTGGACATCTTCTCTGACCAGGGGCCGCAGTTTATTTCGCAGGTCTGAGGGCTTTCTGCCGTGCCATTGGAGCTACGGCCAGCCTCACGTCCGGATTCCACCCGGAGGCCAGTGGACAGGTCGAGCGGGCCAACCAGGAAGTCGATGCGTTGCTTGTCCTCGGAGAATCCTGCCAAGTGGAGCCAACACCTTGGCTGGGTGGAATACACCCACAATACTCTGCTCAGCTCAGCCTCAGTCCTTTCACCATTTGAGGTCTCCCTGGAATACTTGCCGCCCTTAGCTCCAAATCTTAAACCTGATGGGGCAGTCCCATCCGTCCACCACCTCCGGAGATGCCGGAGGATCTGGAAAAGCACCAGAGTGGTGCTCCTCAAGACCCCCAGCCCCACCTATGCACCTGGGCAGATGGTCTGGCTCTCAGCAAGAAACATCCCCCTCAAAGTTGACTCCAAGAAGCTGGTGCCCAGGTACATAGGTCTGTTTCCTATCAACGAGATTATTAATTCCTCCACTGTCCGCCTTAAGCTTCTCCATCACATACGTATCCACGCTTTGTTCCACATTTCTCAGATCAAGCCAGTTTCACCGTTCTTCTCACTTTCACTTTGTTTACTATCACTCTCCTTCCACGTGCACTTTGTTGTTGTTTTGCGGCGTGCACGTGTGTTGTGCTTTCTTCCCTGCAGATCCATTGGCTGCCCTCATTACATCATCATCTTCGCTCCGCCCTGCACACCGGTTTCTCATCTCTATTCATCACCACGCTTCCATATAACGGCAGAACAAGCAGCAGTGGATCGACAGAATGTCTGCTCACATACCTGGTACCCTTGTCTCTTGGTCTAGCAAATTATTCACGCTTCCAAGTATTCTTGTACCACATTTACCACGTCGCATTTGCACTTTATCAAGCCATGCTAGCATTAGCCTAGCTTTGCCCTCAAGCCAAGTCTTGTATTCTGTTAACCTAGTCACGCTATTGGTTAGCCTAGCCACACTAGCATTAGCCTAGCAGTTTCTAGCCACATTTGGAGCTCTTGCTTCAGCTTCCCAGTTCATTATATTTTCGCTGTCCAGTTCGTTAGGGCATTCTTTCTTTGTGATTATTTTTCTCCCTCGGTTTTTGACTCTCACGCCAGGTTTTGGTTGGCCATTTATTTTCTGTTGTTTTTCCCCCGCAGTCTTACTACGCATTCCCTCCGTGTCCTGCCCAGGAAAGCCCTGACCTCTCCCGACTTCGCACCGCATCACCTCTTATGAAGACCCTAGACCATCCCCCTGGAGAAAGCACTCTACACACCGCTGCCGCACGTTTCTCGTCACTCCCTGACTCGGCACCAGCCTCTTGGATTCTTGTTCATTTTGGTTCTTTTACCTTTGGTTACCGCAGTATCTGACTTAGTCCTGGTTTTGGTAATAAATTCCTTGTGGTCTGCATCTTGGGTTCCATCTGTTAGTCAAGAGGGGAATCCTCATAACAAAAGCATTCAAAACATTCAAATATAAATTTTGACATATTTAGCTAATTACATTCAGTTATTAAGTAACAAAATGGTGTGTCTAGGACAGGGGATGTGCTGCAGCTTAATCATTTTTCATTGCAGTGAATCATTATGTGGAAGATATTCTGGAAATAAACAAGCCAGGTTGCATTGCATTTCCATTGATTTACTGTGAACATGCATCTTCTCAGAATGAATAACACTTAGCAGAATACATAAAGTAATACTTTTTTACTGAGAGCAACCATGTAATTTCACAGTAGTTTTGTACAGACTGATGTACAATATTTCTTATTATATTTTCATGCATGAATATACCCGGATTATTTTTATTATCATTTTTTAAACATGAGTAATTCTTCACTGTGGGTTGCTCAACACAGCAATGTATGCATTTTTGTTTGTTATATGGAGTACATTTGTAAAACATTTTGTATTACTTTATGTCTGTGTAGTGGGAAAGCAATTGAAACTATAGAAAGTAAACAATAACTTCCCATCTAACAAAATTTTAACTTTATTTTGTCAATATTAGTCTTGCTATAGTCTTTCAGTTTCACTGTTAGCCATGACATATAATGGGCATGGGTCATTATAATCATTACAACTACAGATTAAAATACATATTGTCAGGGATCACTCTCTGGCCGCTAATGGCCAGGAGTTATCCCAGTTTGGTGGTGTGAGCTGTGGCAGCATGACCGCGCGTGCGTCAGCCCTTCGCAGGCTAATTACGGGCAAGTGGCGACACCTGCATTTCCTGATGTATCCGACTCTTCCTGACACGCACACGCGCTCATGCTGCCAGCTGTAAGATGCCGGTCTTTTCATAGCGAGGTACGTCTGGGAACTTGAAGGTCGCCAGATGCGGACTGCCAGGAGGCTGCCTAGGTAATCAGGGCCCTAGGTAGGGGCAACTTTATTTATTTTTACTTTCTTTTGCCGGGCTGCTCCGCCTCCGCTGTCTCTCTCGCTTTCACGTTTCTTATTTATATCTTCAGTTTGGTTTCCTTTTATTTATTTAGTTTTATTTTGGTTATAATAACCAACTGGAGCTAACTGCACTTGGGTCTCAACCCATTTATATTTTTGTTTATACAGTTCGTCATCTCTTTTATATGGCGAACCATAACAGAATGCAGCGACCAACTATGGGACCCAGCATTAGCTCCTGGACCTCCAATTTGGAGGTCCCCAGTCGCCATGGTCGGCGGGTTTGTTTACCCGGTCTCAGCTGGCTTTTGGGGGGCCATTCTGTGACTACGGCCGAGTCACAGACCCTTTTTTCCATCCTGACCCTCCCAAATTGCCCAGGTTTCGCCGCCATAACCATTGGCATCCATCTGGTGTCCAGGTAGTTCTGGATGTGCCAACTGTCTACCTGGACCCCCAACCACTTATTCCTGCCCCAGAACCAACCAGCGTTTTTAACATCCTTCAAGGTTCCCGGGGGATTCAGGAATATGTGGCTGAATTCATTGCCCTGGCTGAGGTAAGCGGCTTACATGGGCCATCCCTCATTGAGCCATTTAGATTAGGTCTCAATGAGGATGTGGACATTGAGCTGTGCTTCCTCCCACCCGCCTCTTCTCTTGACAACCTGTTTGAGCTGGCCAGGTTGGCGGGGATCCGCCTTGAACAGCCTGCAAGGAAGAGGACGGACCTCGTTTCCCACAACTCGAGTTCACCCAGTCTCATGACAGGGCATTTAGCGCCGCCAAGCCCCATACGAGAGTTCGTCGCGCCCGTAAGCCCCGCATCTGAGCAAATAAGCTCCATGCCGGGGTATTTAGCGCTGCCAAGCCCCGTTCATGAGCATGCTGCGCTCGTAAGCTCAGAAAGTGAGTGTTTAGCACCCTAGCTCTGAACCTGGGCTCACCGCGCTCGTAAGCTCCGCACCTGGGCAGTTTGACCCCGTGCCTGACCATTTAGCACCCCTAGCTCTGTACCTGGGCTTGCCGTGCCCGCTGGCCTCGCGTCTGAGCAACTAAGCTCCACGCCTGGGCATTTAGCGGCTCCTAGCCCCATACAGGAGCTTGCCACGCCTCTAGGTCCCGCATGTGAGCAGGTAAGCTCCATGCTAGGGCATTTAGCGCCACCTAGCGCCGCTATAGAGCACGCCGCGGTTGTCCCTGTGCCAAGGTTGCGGCCGCGACTGTGTTCTTCTATCTGCCTAAGTTTCGCCCCTGAGCCGCCAGCGCTGAGCTCCGCCCCTGAGCAATCGAGCCCTGCCCTTGGGCCACCGGCATCAAGCTCTGCCCCTGAGCTGCTAGGTTCCACCTCTGAGCCACTGAGATCCGCTTCCCCGCCGTCAGCACTCAGTTTTGCCTTTGAGCCGCCCAGTCTGGGCGTTGGACCAGCCATAACCTGCCCTACCCTCCTCTTCAGCCCCCTTTTCAAGGCCTTTCCGGCCTACTGGCGCCTCGCAGTGCGCCACAAACTCAACCCTGAGCGGGTAAGACAGGCTAGGGGAGGGGTTTATTGTGCTTAGGGGCATTGATCGCCAATTGCGCAATGGAGGTACGCTGTAAGCGTGCTTTGAATAGCGGTGCTATACGTTTACGCCGTGCATTTTCTTTTGTTTAGTTTTATTTGTTATTTAAATCCTCGGTTTAGTTTCCTTTTATTTATTTAATTTTAGTTTGGTTATAATAACCAACTGGAGCTATCTGCACTTGGGTGCCAACCCATTTATATTTTTGTTTATACGGTTCGTTATCTCTTTTATATGGTGAACCGTAACACATACATAATATGAATGCAGATTAAAAAGTATTTCAGTTTTTTTTTCTTTGTGTTGTGTGCTGTAACACAAAGAAAAGATCTTAAACACAGTGACCTACAGATACCGTAGAATTTAGGCCACTGTTGTTACATTTGGGTAACATTACTTGCAGAAGAAATAAATCAGGTACTTTCTTATAAGGTAATACAAAATAAATGTTTCACGTTACATTTTCATCATACAAAATATTACAATGATATCTGATATTCATACCATGACATTTTTTTTTATATCAGATGTCTGAATGGATATGTGAATTGAAGTAATTGTGATTACAAAGTACTACAAAACTACATATACTTTTCAATAAACAATAAAAAAAATATTCTGCACTATTTACACATAGACAAATGGCGGGTTTGTTTCATATTATTATTATTTTTTTTCACATTTTATCCTCACTTGTCCTGCTTGATGGATCGATGGGAGGGTGGGATAGTGGGTTTGGCACCTATCCTGGAGAACACAGGGTGCAGGCTTCAGCATTGGCATGGGTTGCTGCTTCAGCTCTGGAGACTGATTTCCCCAGCTGTCCAATCATGCCTGCACGTGACACATGACTGAAAGGCACTCTCAGGACTCGAGCCCAAGGAACTGCAGTGATGGGCTTGTGGGTTAAAGCACTGCACCACTTGAGTGTCCCAACCTAGATTTGTTATGGGGGGCCTGTGGAGGCGCACCAAAAAAAGGAAAAATAACGGACTCAAGTGCGGGGGTCTACACCAAATGACCCAAAGGAAAATAAAGATGTAAAAGGGAATCCCGTCACAGAGCGAGGAGGCTACTGAAGGCGGCCCGTCACGGGATTCGATACCAGAGTCACAGTATCCGGGGGCGGGAGAAGACTACCCGCTGCAACCACGGATTCTGTGACCTGACAAAAGAGAACGATGGCAATAAGCCTAAGGACAAACTAAGGAGTCGCTTCCTGGCGATCTCAAACAAAAACGGATGTATATTATTAGGAGTAATCCTTTCTTACAAAAATGAAAGAGAAAGGCAAAGGAAAAATCGGGAATGATCCCCGTCAGCGCTTCTACACTGAACTGCAGGGAAAAAAAGGCACGCACAGTACTCAGAGCGCAATCGGGCTTATGTGTGTTGCGTGGGAAAACTCTCTGTGCAGACCTGACTCTGTTTGAATGGGGGAGGGAAGCACGGTGGAGCACGCTCCTGCTGCTGTGCTGAATTGTGACAGAGCCGGCCGTATGTGTGTGTGCTTGTTACACTCTGTGCGTTGCGCTGCGAGTGTGTGTTTGTGTGTCGAGCGGACTGCGCATGTGCCCGGGATTTCGGCGAGCCAGGCCGGGCACTCGACGCGTCTCTAGGACGCTAGGAACGGCGTTCGAAAGCCCACGGGAAGAAGGCTAATACTTGCCCCCCGAGTGCAGTAAGCAAAGCACCGGATAATGCCGGGAACGACAGGACCCGCGACTGGAACTTACCAACGTCCCGGGAGAACCGGGAGAAGCGGAAGAATGGCCGCGGGCCCGCCTCGGGCTGGAGAAAGAGACGGAGGTTAGTAGCGTTACCCCAAAAAACTTTCCCTAACCTACCGGCTAAGGCCCTAGCAATTACCTCAAGGTTTTTTGCCTTTACATATCCCTCCTCCTAGGCGACACGTGGATTACCACTGTCCTTACGCAGTCTCTTGTAAAAAGGGTAACGCTAGAAGAAACCACTCTCCAACCGTCGCGTGGAATACGAGACAGTGCGCCGAAAGGCCGGCATTAGGAAGCTCATTTTATAGGGGGCCGGCCGCGGCGTTTAGCGGTCCCGCGGCGACCCCTAGGGGCGGGAATGCGCCCCCTGATAGTACCCCCCCCCCTAGGGTCGGCCCCTGACGGCCCCTGATCAGACGAACAGGTTCTCCGGAAATCGCGGATGAGGGTGCGGTCCAGGATGTGGCGTTCCGGGACCCAGGACCTCTCCTCGGGACCGCGGCCCTCCCAGTCCACCAGGTACTGGGTGCTACCCTGGACCCGCCGGGAATCTAGCAAGCGACGGACCGCATAGGCCGCGGACCCCTGAACAACACGGGGTGACGGGGGAGCCTGGGACGGGCCACGGGTCTGGCAGAGGTAAGGCTTAAGCTGGGAAACGTGGAACGTGGGGTGTATCTTCATGGACGGGGGCAGGTCCAACCGGTAGCTGACCGGGTTGACCCTGCGAAGTACCTCGAAGGGCCCCACGTACTTAGGAGCCAGCTTACCCGAGCATCCCTTCAACGGGAGGTCCCGAGCGAATAGCCAGACGCGTTGCCCCCGCCGGTAAGAGGGCGCGGGCCTGCGCTTGCGGTCCGCCTGACGACGCATGGACTCCGCATTACCCCTGAGTGCCGCCCGGGCCTTGAGCCAGGACTGTCGGCACCGGCGGATGAACTGCTCCGCCAAGGAGACACCTACGTCCGCCTCTTGGCGAGGGAAGAGGGGAGGCTGGAAGCCGAACTGGCACTCGAATGGGGACATGCCGAGGGCCGAATGCCACAGGGTGTTATGGGCGAATTCGGCCCATGGCTGATGTTCCGCCCATGTGGAGGGGTTGCCCGCCGTCAGACATTGGAGCATGCGTGCCAGGTCTTGGTTCACCCGTTCGGTCTGGCCGTTAGACTCCGGGTGAAACCCCGAGGAGAGACTGGCCGTGGCCCCCACCGAGCGGCAGAAAGCCGACCAGAAGCGGCTGACAAATTGGGGGCCTCGATCCGATAGTAGGTCCCGGGGAAACCCGTGCACCCGGGCCACATGCCGGAGGATGAGTTCCGCCGTTTCCTTGGCGGACGGCAGTTTGGGTAGCGCCACGAGCTTGCACCCCTTGGAGAACCGGTCAACCGTCACGAGGACAACCGTGTTCCCCCTGGACGGATGCAGACCCATGACGAAGTCCAGGGAGACATGGGACCAGGGGCGAGCGGGAATGGAAAGAGGGTGAAGAAGGCCGGGGGGCCTCTTGCGAGGGGTCTTGTTACGAGCACAGACCTCGCAAGAGGCCACGAACTGCCTAACGTCCTCCTCCATACGTGGCCACCAATAGCTCTGTCGGAGGAGCTTGTAGGTGGCTGTGCGGCCAGGGTGTGCCGCAAAGGATGCTTCGTGCCCCCAACGCATCACTCGGAGGCGAACCGAGTCCGGGATGAACCTACGACCCGGGGGGCCAGTACTGGGATCGGGTTCGCGACGAAGGGCCTTAGTGACCATGTCGTCGATAGCCCAAGTGAGGGCTGCTACCACCCGGGGGTCGGGAGAATAGGGTCCTGGTGAAGTGGGGAGTCCGTGTGATCCCACTGCCTGGATAGCGCGTCGGGCTTGATGTTCTTTGAGCCCGGCCGGAAGGTGACAGTGAAGTCGAACCTGGCGAAGAACAGAGACCAACGAGCCTGGCGGGCGTTAAGCCTTTTGGCTTGCTGGATGTATGCCAGGTTCTTATGGTCCGTCCACACCAGGAACGGGGTCTTGGCACCCTCCAGCCAGTGACGCCACTCTTCCAGTGCCAGTTTCATGGCCAGGAGCTCCCGGTCCCCAATGGGGTAGTTACGCTCGGCGGGGGATAAACGCCGCGAAAAGTAGGCACACGGGTGGAGTTTGCGGTCCGATCCCGTGCGCTGCGACAAAACGGCCCCCACGCCGATGTCGGACGCGTCTACCTCGACGACGAACGGTTCTTCAGGATCGGGGAATCTGAGGACCGGGGGGTTAGTGAGCCGGTCCTTGATTACCCGGAACGCTTGGTCGGCCTCCGGCGTCCAGCGGAAAGGACCTGGGGCCTTGCGTGTGAGGGCGGTAAGCGGGGCCGCAAGGGCTACGAAGTCCCGCACGAAGCGCCGGAAAAAATTAGCAAAGCCCAGGAACCGTTGGACAAGGCGGAGGGAGGTGGGCTGGGGTCAATTGGCCACGGCCTGGATCTTGACCGGGTCCATGTGCAGCGACCCCTGGGACACGACGAAGCCTAAGAAGGCGACCGAGGGGGTGTGGAAAACTGACTTTTCAAGTTTCACGTAGAGCCGGTTTTCCAGGAGTAGCTGCAAGACCCGGCGGACATGACCGATGTGTTCCTCAAGCGACCGGCTGAAGATAAGTATGTCGTCGAGGTAGACGAACGCTTATCGGTCCAGAGCCTCACGGAGCACGTCATTAACAAACCGTTGGAAGACAGCCGGGGCGTTCATCAGCCCAAAAGGCATCACCCTGTATTCATAGTGCCCTGTGGGCGTCAGAAAGGCTGTCTTCCATTCGTCCCCCTGCCGGATGCGGACGAGGTTGTAAGCGCTCCGGAGGTCCAGCTTAGTAAAGATGCGGGCCCCCTGGAGCGCCTCGAAGGCCGTCGCCATAAGGGGCAGGGGTAGCGGTCTTTGACTGTGATCGCGTTGCAGCCCCGGTAATCTATGCACGGGCGCAGGGTGCCCTCTTTCTTGGCAACAAAAAAGAAACCTGCCCCCGCCGGCGAGGAGGACGGCCGTATGAAGCCCTGCTGGAGCGCCTCAGCAATGTATTGCCGCATTGCCTCCTGTTCATGCGGCTCAGGGAAAAGAGCCTTCCCCGGGGAGGAGCGGTACCCGGCAGGAGGTTGATGGCGCAATCGTAGTCCCTGTGCGGCGGCAAAAAAAAACAAGGACTTGGGACGCCCCTTTGCTGAATACCACCCCCAGATCTCGGTAGGGTCGGGGACGGCGGAAAGGTCGGGTGCCGTCTGCCGAACTCCAATCCCTGGTGATGGGGGGGTGGACAGCGGAAGCAGGCATGACTCCTGGCACCGAGGAGACCAAGCGTAGACGGATCGGGTCTGTGCCAGTCGATCCGTGGGTTGTGGAGTCCAGCCACGGGGTACCCAGGACCAATTGGAGTGTAGGCATACGGGGTGAACCTAAGACGGTGACTCTCTCGGAGTGGAGTCCCGTCTCCATGGTGACGGGCGCAGAGTTCCTATGGGTGACAGGCCCCCTGCCCCAAGACCCCGACCATCAAAGGCCCTGAGTGGTTGGGGTCTGGGAGGATGACCTCGACGCGAAGACGCAAACGCCCGTGCAAGCGCGTCGTCAATGAAGTTGCCCTCAGCCCCGGAATCGACGTAGGCGGAGAGGCGGGTCCGACCACCCCCTCCCTGACGGAAAATGACCGGGAGGGTGAGGCCTGACACAGGGGGCAAAGCGGATTGCGCCTAGGACCGGCCCCCCCCCGACCGGTCCTGGCCCTGCGTTTTCCCGGCCCATCAGAAGGCGGGAATCGGCCCCACCGGAGGGTTCCATCCAGGCCCTTCCGAGCTCCATAGGTTTCGTGGGCTCGGAACGGGTGTTGCGATGGACCGCTGGGGGGTTCCCACGACCAGGCCACGGTCCCGAGGAGCGGCCGCGAGACCCACCCCGCTCTCTCACGGGCCCGTTGTCTCAGACGGGAGTCAATGGTGGTGGCCGAATTGTAGAGGTCGTCGAGCGTGGCGGTGTGGTCTCGAACGGCCAGCTTCATCCTTCATGGACTCGTTGAGTCCCCGTTCGTAGCTGGAGAGATGAGGGCCCGCCTCATTCCAGGCCACTCTCCTCCGCCGCCAAGGTCTGGAACTCAACGGTGTAGTCCCGCCACCGGCCTGGCGCCCCTGCATGAGGCGGGCCAAACGAGAGGAGGCCGCGCTTCGGCCTCCCAACGGGTGAAAAAAGGTTCCCTTGAGGGCCCCTCAGCGAAGGTGTTCCTCCTCCTCATCCGCAGGCGGGAGTCCTTGGCGTCCCACTGGGCTGTGGCCCAATCCAGGGCCCCGGCCCGAGAGGAGGGACATAATGTAGGCAACCCTGGATCGAGGCGTGGGAAAATTGTGACGAGCGCAGCTCAAAGACAAGCGAGCACTGCATAAGAAAACCCCCTGCAGCGCTCGGGTTCGCCTGCGAAACGCTCGGGAGCGGCGATGGGGGAATCCCCCGCGATGCGAGGAGGGGGAGTAGGGATCAACGGAGGCGGAACCAGAACAGGCGGAGGGGGGGGCGACCGCCTGGATACCAGAGAGGTTGGCCGACAGCTCCTTGACCGCCTCGTTAAAGGGCCGCTACCTGCTGAGTGAGGAGGGTGAGCTGCTGCTCATTGACGCCCCAGGGTACGCCGTGGTGGCGAAGAAACGGCAGCCCGCTTGGGGTGGGGACCCTTCTGGGTCCATATCGGCGCCCCTGCTGAGTCCCATAACTGGGCGCACTGTACTGTTATGGGGGGCCTGTGGAGGCGCACCAAAAAAAGGAAAAATAACGGACTCAAGTGCGGGGGTCTATACACCAAATACCCAAAGGAAAATAAGATTTGTAAAAGGGAATCCCGTCACAGAGCGAGGAGGCTACTGAAGGCGGCCCGTCACGGGATTCGATACCAGAGTCACAGTATCCGGGGGCGGGAGAACTACCGCTGCACCACGGATTCTGTGACCTGACAAAAGAGAACGATGGCAATAAGCCTAAGGACAAACTAAGGAGTCGCTTCCTGGCGATCTCAAACAAAAAACGGATTATATATTATTAGGAGTAATCCTTTCTTAACAAAATGAAAGTGAAAGGCAAAGGAAAAAAGCGGGAATGATCCCGTCAGCGCTTCTGCACTGAACTGCAGGGGAAAAAGGCACACACAGTACTCAGAGCGCAAGCGGGCGTTATGTGTGTGCGTGGGAAAACTCTCTGTGCAGACCTGACTCTGTTTGTATGGGGGAGGGAAGCACGGTGAGCACGCGCCTGCTGCGTGCTGAATGTGACAGAGCCGGCCTTATGTGTGTGTGCTTGTTACACTCTGTGCGTGCGCTGCGAGTGTGTGTGTGTGTGTCGAGCGACTGCGCATGTGCCCGGGATTTCGGCGAGCCAGGCGCACTCGGCGCGTCTCTTGGACGCTAGGAACGCGTTCGAAAGCCCACGGGAAGAAGGCTATACTTGCCCCGGGGTGCAGTAAGCACCGGATAGTGCCGGGGACGACAGGACCCGCGACAGGAACTTACCAACGTCCCGGGGGGAACCGGGAGAAGCGGAAGATGGCCGCGGGCGTCTCGGGCTGGAGAAAGAGACGGAGGTTAGTAGCGTTACCCAAACTTTCCCTAACCTACCGGCTAAGGCCCTAGCAATTACCTCAAGGCTTTTGCCTTTACATATCCCGCCTCCTGGGCGACACGGGATTACCACTGTCCTTACGCAGTCT
This sequence comes from Ancistrus triradiatus, assembly GCA_025084515.1. NCBI lineage: Eukaryota > Metazoa > Chordata > Actinopteri > Siluriformes > Loricariidae > Ancistrus > Ancistrus triradiatus. The sequence goes on along the minus strand of JAJAGP010000004.1, from coordinate 536,658 downwards.
GTAAAAGGGTAACACTAGTAGAAAAACTCTCCAAACGTCGCGTGGAATACGAGACAGTGCGCGAAGGCCGGCATTAGGAAGCTCATTTTAAGGTGGCCGGCCACGGCGTTTAGCGGTCCCGCGGCGACCCCTAGGGGCGGGAATGCGCCCCCTGATAAGATTATGTTGAAATGGAATAGATTGCTCATTATTTTTATTCTAATTACTTTTTAGCCCCACTGTGTATATATATATGTATATGTATATATATACACATGTGTGTGTGTATATATATATATATATATATATATATATATATATATATATATATATATATATATATAAACTAGCTGCTAGATTGCTCAGGCAGGGTATTTCTAGTGCCGGTCCCAAGCCCGGATAAATGGTGAGGGTTGCGTCAGGAAGGGCATCCGGTGTAAAACATTTGCCAAATAAAGTATGCGAGTTCATAATAATTTCACCATACCGGATCGGTCGCGCCCCGGGTTAACAACGGCCGCCACTGGTACCAGGGGTATCAAGGGTACCAGCGGAAATTGGACTACTGTTTGCCAAAGACGAAGAGGAGGGAAGCTTGTGAGGAGACAGATAGAAATCAGGAGGGGCCAGAATATAGCACTGAGGGTAGCAACCCTAAATGTAGGGACGATGACAGGGAAAGGTAGAGAGCTGGCTGATATGATGCAGAGGAGAAAGGTTGATGTTTTGTGTGTGCAGGAGACAAAGTGGAAGGGTAGCAAGGCTCGATGCATTGGTGCAGGGTTTAAACTGTTCTACCATGGTGTGGATAGGAAGATAAATGGAGTTGGTGTGGTCCTGAAGGAGGACTATGTAAAGAATGTCATTGAGGTGAAAAGGGTGTCAGATAGGATAATATGTCTGAAGCTGGAAATTGAGGGTGAAATGGTGAATGTTGTTAGTGGCTATGCAAAACAAGTTGACTGTGAATTAGAGCAGAAAGAGAGATTCTGGGGGGAGTTAGATGAAGTGGTTGAGAGCATTCCCTGGGAGGAGAGACTGATGCAGATTCCAATGGTCATGTTGGTGAAGGTAATAAAGGAGATGAGGAAGTGATGGGCAGGTTTGGTGTTAAGGATAGGAACTTAGAAGGACAGATGGTGGTGGATTTTGCAAAGAGGATGGAAATGGCTGTGGTTAACACATATTTCCAAAAGAAGGAAGAGCATAGGGTGACTTATAAGAGTGGAGGGAGGAGCACACAGGTAGACTACATCCTATGTAGAAGAGGTTGCTTAAAAGAGATTGGTGATTGTAAGGTAGTGGCAGGGGAGAGTGTAGCTGGGCAGCATTGGATGGTGATGTGCAACAAGGCATGGCTCTGGTGGTTAGGAAGAGGAAGAGGACAATGGCATAGCAGAGGACACAATGGTTGAAGTTTGAGAAAGGCAAAGAATGTTGTAAGGAGTTCAGAGAGGAGCTGAGAAAGGCTTTGGTTGATAGTAAAGAGCTCCCAGACAACTGGGTAGTAGCAGCAAAGTATATTAGACAGACAGGTAGAAGGTACTCTGGGTGTGTCTTCTGGACAGGCAAAGGATGAAAAGGAAACCTGGTGGTGGAACGAGGGAAGTGCAGGAGGTTATTCAGAGAAAGAGGTCAGCAAAGAAGAAAATGGGACAGGGACAGGACTAATGAGAGGTAAGCAGGAGTACAAGGAGATGCGGCAAAGAGGGAGGTAGCAAAGGCCAAGCAGAAGGCCTACGATGAGTTATATGAAAAGGTTAGAACAGTAGGGAAGGAGAGAAGGATTGTATTTGCTGGCGAGACAGAGAGATTAGAGCTGGAAAGGATGTTGCAGCAATGTCAGGGTGATTCAAGGATAGAGAAATGGAAATGTAACTGTCAGGTGAGGAGAGGGTGAGGGAAAGATGGAAGGAGTATTTTGAGGAGTTGATGAAATGTAGAAAATGAAAGGGAAAGAAGGCCTGGAGGGTGTAGAAATTTGTGAAACAGGATGTAACAAAGATTAAAGCGAGGAAGAAGTGAGGAAAGCTTTGAAAAGGATGAAGAACGGAAAGGCCGTGGGACCTGATGACATACCGGTTGAGGTATGGAAGAGTCTAGGAGAGCTGGGAGAGGTGTTTTTTGACTAGATTAATTCAATGGATTTCTGGTGAATGAGAGTATGCCGGAGGAATGGAGGAAAGGTTTTTTTTTACTTGTACCGATTTTTAAGCAGAGGGTGATGTACAGAGTTTGTGGCTCTTACATGGGCATAAAGTTGATGAGCAGCAAAAATGAAGATTTGGGAGAGAGTTGTGGAAGCTAGGCTCAGAACGGAGGTGACAGTGGTGTGAACAACATATTGTTTCATGCCAAGGAAGAGCACCATGGATGCGATTTTTGCTTTGAGACTGCTGATGGAGAAGTATAGGAGATGGTCAGAAAGAGCTACACTGGCGTCTTTGTGGATTTGAGAAAGCTTATGACAGGGTGCCAAGGAGGAATTGTTGGTGGTGTATGGGGAAGTGTTCTCGAGTGGCTGAAAAGTACGTTAGATTAGTGCAGGACATGTATGGACAACAGCATGACAGCGGTGAGATGTGCTGTAGGAGTGACAGATAGCTTTCAAGGTAGAGGTGGGGACTGCATCAAGGATCGGCCCTGAGTCCCTTCTTATTTGCTCTGGTGATGGACAGACTAACAGATGAGGTCAGAAACACCCGGAATCGCCGTGGACTATGATGTTTGCAGACGACCATTGTGATCTGTAGTGAGAACATGGGAACAGGTAGAAGAGAACTGGAGAGGTGGAGGTATAATCTGGAAAGGAGAGGAATGAAAGTCACTGTAGTAAGACGCATACATGTGTGTAAATGAAAGGGGAGGCCAGTGGAACAGTCCGGCAGGCTACAGGGGATCAGTGATCACAAAGGTACAGGAGTTCAGGACTTGGGATCAACTGTACAAGCAAATGGGGAGTGCAGTGAAAGGAGGTTAAAGAAGAGAGTACAGGCAGGAATGGAGTGGGTGGAGAAGAGTGTCAGGAGTTGCTGTGTGCCCCAAAAGGGTCACAGCAAAAGTGAAAGGAAAGATTTTATAATAGAGTTTGTGAGACCAGCCTTTTGTGTAGGGTTTAGGAGACAGTGCGTAACAAAGAGACAGGAAGCCGAGCTGGGAGGTGGCAGAACTTAAGATGTTGAGGTTCTCTTTAGGAGTGTCTGGGGGGTGGACAGATTAGGACTGAGGTCTTCAGAGGGACATCACAGGTTTTGAAAATTGGGGAGACAAAATTCGAGAGGGAAGACTGATATGGTTTTTGGACATGTGCCAGAGGAGAGGATAGTGGATATATTGGTAGGAGGATGTTTTGACGATGGAGCTGCCAGGCAACGAGACGGAGAGGAAGACCAAAGAGGAGTTATTTGGTAGTGGTAAAATGAAGATATGCAGGGAGTTGGGGTGAGAGTAAGAGAACGTGGAGGACAGGGTGAGGTGGTAACGTTTTAACTCGCTATGGTGACCCCTGATAAAGGGAGAAGCCTGAAGAGAAGAACAATATACATATACATACATATATATATATATATATAATATTATATATGTATATATACAGTATATATATAGTATATATATATATATATATTATAAATGTATATATATATACTGTATATATACATATACATATATATATATATTATCTATATATATATTATATATATATATATATACAGTATATATACATACATATATATATATATATATATATATATATATATATATATATATATATACAGTGGGGCAAAAAAGTATTTAGTCAGCCACTGATTGTGCAAGTTCTCCTACGGGGACTGTGGTAGCCTAGCGGTTAAGGTACTGGGCTCTGGACTAGAAGGTCCAGGGTTCAAATCCCACCTCTGCCAAGCTGCCACTGGTGGGTCCTTGAGCAAGACCCTTAACCCGCAATTGCTTGGATTGTAAGATTGTATCAATTGTAAGTCGCTCTGGATAAGAGCGTCTGCTAAATGCTGTAAATGTAAATGTAAATGTACTTAGAAAAATGAGAGAGGTCTGTCATTTTCATCATAGGTACACTTCAACTATGAGAGGCAAAATGAGAAAAAAAATCCAGGAAATTACATTGTAGGATTTCTAAAGAATGTAATTGTAAATCATGGTGGAAAATAAGTATTTGGTCAATACATTTGCTTCAACTCAGTACTTTGTAACATAACCTTTGTTGGCAATGACAGAGGTCTGTCAGGGTGCGTGCCCTGCCCTCGGTGTTTTTGTTGTTTTCACGGCGTCTTGTGGGAATGGACTTCATTTCCCACAATTCGCCGTGATTTCCAAGATGGTCGCACCCTGAACTCATGCCGGCTGTTCGCGTTGGCGTGGTCTTTTGTTATTGGTTTCTTTTTAGTTAATTACTCCCGCGCGCGGCTGGGGCATATATATTTAAGTTCCGTTTTTTCCCTGGTCACGTTGTGGGAGCATTGTTTCATTTTTGTGATGAACTACGGTCACATTTATGCCATGCTTTGTCCTTAGTCTAGGCTATGCTATGCTATCGCTTTTGAGTTTCATGCCATGCCACGCCATGCCACGCCACGCCATGCCATCCCACACCAAGTAATCCAGTGGGATTATTCTTCAGTTTGATTTTTGGGATCTGTTGGGACATCAGATTTATTTTTGCTGCTGAGTTTTTCTGAGAACTGTTGGTTTTTGTTGCTTCAGTTTTGGGACTGTCTGTGCTTTGGTTTTTTTGGACTCAAGCCACGTATCGTTAGCCTAGCGGCAGCTATGGTCGTTTTCCTTACGTTTTTGTTTTTCTATTATTCCAGGTTTGAGTTGTTGTTTATTTCCTTTGTTTTGTGTTTCGTGTAGTTGTTGTGTTGTTTTATTTTCGGCCCTCGTGCCAGGTTTTGTTTCATGTATGTTTATCCTGTACTTAGTTTATCATGTTCAGGTTTTTGCTCAGTTTGTTTTCGGCTCTCATGCCAGGCTTTGTTTCTTGTATATAACTCTGAGTTAAGCGCTGTTTGTTACTTTGGTTTTTTATATTTTGTGTGGATTTAATAAATATAATTTAAGTTTGTCCAACTGATACCTGCACCAGCATCTGCCTTTGTCCATGCCCCTGTAACAGAATGCTCCCGCCAAAAAAGCAGACGGCAGGTCCCAGTCTTCCCGACAACCGGTGCTCCAAGGGTCGCCGGGGAACTCATGCTGGTGCCAGGACCAGGCCAGCTCAGGACCTGTCTTCCCTGGAGACAATCCAGAGAACTTTCCTCACTCCGGGAACTCTTCAGGACACGTCCCCGCCCCTCGATGACGTCTCCCGGGCGGATTCCCTCGCAGAGGATGCTCTTCGTGCCGCAGCACTTGCCAGGAAGCTTCTGCGCGCCGCTTCACGCAGCAAGGAGGCCATCGATGACCTCCTGGATTATGCTCCAAGAGTCACACCACCTCTGGAGGACATCGCTTGCCCCAAGCTGCCCACCCAGGTAACCCCGCAAACCACTACCGTTTCCATGGGCAGCTGTACGTTTTCATCCTCATCTCTGTGGGCATCTGTACTGCTTAGCTTAGTCATTGAGCTGCTAGCCGTCGTGTTCCCATCGGTTAGCCCCATTTCCGAGTCATTCTGGTCGCTTAGCTTGGTTAATGAGCCACTTGCCATCGTGTCCCCGTTGGTTAGCCCCATTTCCGAGTCAGTTTTGTCTCGTAGCTCGGATATTGAGAAACTAGCCGCCTTGCCCTCGTCGGTTAGCCCCGTTTCTGAGTCAGTCTTGCCGGATAATCTGGTTAATGTGCCGCTAGTCACTTTGTCCACACCGTCTAGCCCCGCTTTCGAACCGTCAGCAACGCTTAGCTCGGTTATTGAGCTAAGTCGTCGTTCCCACCGTTTAGCCTCGCAGTAGCAGTAGAGCTGGTCATGTCTCGTAGCCCCTCGGTTGAGTCACTAGCGTCTAGTCACGCACCTTAAGCGCTCCTCAGTCCCGTGTCAGGGCCTTCAGAGCCCCTCAGTCCCGTGTCAGGGCCTTCAGAGCCCCTCTGTCCTGTGTCAGGGCCTTCAGAGCCCCTCAATCTCATGTCAGGATCTCTTGAGTCTCTCAGTTTCATGTCAGGGCCTTCAGAGCCCCTCAGTCTCATGTCAAGGACATCGGAGCATCTCAGTTCCGCGTCAGGGCCCTCAGGGTCTTTTTGTCCTGGATCTAAGCACCTCGCGCTAAGATCTAAGCATCTCTCTGCCCGAGCCCGTTAGCCCCATCTCCGAGCGTGCCCCTCTGGTCAGCCTCACTTCCAAGCCAGCCACGCAGCACAGCTCAGTTCGGTGGATGAGCTGCTAGCTGTCTTATTTGCACGGCTCAGCTTTGGTGATGAGCTGTGGGCTGTCTCGCCCTCGCGTGTTGTTTCCGTTTCCGGGTCTAAGTCGGTCGTGTCGCCTGGTCCCGTAGCCGCATCGGTTAGAGGTCTGCCCATGGTTGCAGGGTCTCCTGGGTTTGGGACTGGGCACATCATGACACCATCAGCCCTTGTACCTGCACCAAGGTCTTCGGCTCCTGTGCCTACGTCAAGGTCATCAACTTCAGTGCCTGCACCAAGGTCATCAGCTCCTGTGTCTGCGCCTACGACATCAGCTCCTGGACCAGCAGCAAGGTCATCAGTTCCTGTATCAGCACCCAGGTCGTCTGTCATGGGAGGCGCCATGTCAATTGAAGCCTTCATGGGAGGCACCATGTCAAGTCAAGCCTTCACGGGAGGCACCATGTCAAGTCAAGCCTGCACGGGAGGCACCATGTCAAGTCAAGCCTTCACGGGAGGCACCATGTAAAGTCAAGCCTTCACGGGAGGCACCATGTCAAGTCAGACCTTCGTGGAGGCCGTCATGCTAAGTCAAGTCATGTCCCGGGAGTTATCTAGTCAAGTCTGGCCATCCCGGGGGCCTTCAAACCAAGTCAGGCCATCGTGGAGGCCGTCATGCCAAGTCAAGTCATGTCCCGGGTGTTATCAAGTCAAGTCGGGCCATCCCGGGGGCCTTCAAACCAAGTCAGGCCATCGTGGGGGCCGTCATGCCAAGCCAAGTCCCAGGTAGTATCAAGTTCAATAGGGCCGTCCTGGGGGCCTTCATGAAAATTCAAGTCATCCCGGCCTTCATGCCAAGTCAAGCCGTCCCGGCCGTCATGCCAAGTCAAGCCGTCTCGGCCGTCATGCCAAGCCAAGTCGTCACGGCCGTCATGCCAAGCCAACCGTCACGGTCGCCATGCCGAGCCAAGCCGTCACGGCCGCCATGCCGAGCCAAGCCGTCATGACCGCCATGTCAAGCCAAGCCGTCATGACCGTCAAGTCAAGCCAGGCCGTCCCAGCGGCCGTCATGTCAAGCCAAGCCGTCCCGGCGGCCGTCATGTCAAGCCAGGATGTCCCGGCGGCCATCAAGTCTCCAGAGGCCGTCTCGGAGGCTGTTAAGTCAAGAGGGGACTGCCAGGAGGCCGTATTTAAATTCCGGTTTTTCCCCGGTCGCGTCGAGGGAGCATTGTTTCATTTTTGTGATGAACTACGGTTGCATTTATGCCATGCTTTGTCCTTAGTTTATGCTATGCTATGCTATGCTATGCTAGCGCCTTTGTCTTTCATGCCACGCCATGCCACGCCACACAATGTAATCCAGTGGGATTATTCTTTGCTTCAGTTTGATTTTTGGGATCTGTTGGCACATCAGATTTATTTTTGCTTCTGAGTTTTTCTGAGAACTGTTGGCTTTTGTTGCTTCAGTTTTGGGACTGTCTGCGTTTTGTTTTTTTGGACTCAAGCCTCGTATCGTTAGCCTAGCGGCGGCTATGGTCGTTTTCCTTACGTTTTTGTTTTTCTATTATTCCAGGTTTGAGTTGTTGTTTATTTCCTTTGTTTTGTGTTTTGTGTAGTTATTGTGTTGTTTTATTTTCGGCCCTCGTGCCAGATTTTGTTTCATGCATGTTTATCCTGTACTTAGTTTATCATGTTCAGGTTTTTGCTCAGTTTGTTTTCGGCTCTCATGCCAGGTTTTGTTTCTTGTATATAATTCTGAGTTAAGCCCTGTTTGTTACTTTGGTTTTTTTATATTTTGTGTGGATTTAATAAATATGATCTATTTTTGTCCAACTGACACCTGCACCAGCATCTGCCTTTGTCCACGCCCCCATAACAAGGTCAAATGTTTTCTGTAAGTCTTCACCAGGTTTGCACACACTGTAGCTGGTATTTTGGCCCATTCCTCCATGCAGATCTCCTCTACAGCAGTGATGTTTTGAGGCAACACGAACTTTCAACTCCCTCTATACATTTTCTATGGGGTTGAGGTCTGGAGACTGGCTAGGCCACTCCAGGACCTTGAAATGCTTTTTACGGAGCCACTCCTTTGTTGCCCGAGTGGTGTGTTTGGTGTTCAATGCTCTCACTGATGGAAGGAGGTTTTGGTTTAAAATCTAACGATACATGGCCCTGTTCATTCTTCCCTTAACACGGATCAGTCGTCCTGTCCACTCTGCAGAACAACAGCCCCAAAGCATGATGTTTCCAACCCCATGCTTCACAGTAGGTATGGTGTTCTTGGGATGTGACTCAGCATTCTTTTTCCTCCAGTTGAGTTTTTTCCAAAACGTTCTATTTTAATTTCATCTGACTACATGATATTCTCCCAATTCACTTCTGGATTATCCATATGCTCTCTGGCAAGCTTCAGACGGGCCTGGACATGTACTGGCTTAAGCAGAGGGGCACGCCTGGCACTGCAGAATCTGAGTCCCTCTCTGCGTAGTGTGTTGCTGATGGTAGCCTTTTTACTTTGGTCCCAGCTCTCTGCAAGTCCTTCAATCAGGTCCCTCCGTGTAGTTCTGGGATTTTTGCTCACTGTTCTCATAATCATTTTGACCCCACGGGATGAGATCTTGCGTGGAGCCCCAGATAAAGGGAGATTATCAATGGTTTGGTATGTCTTACAATTGCTCCCATGGTTGATTTATTCACACCAACCTGCTTGCCTATTGTAAATTCACTCTTCCCAGCCTGGTGCAGGTCTACAATTTTCTTTCTGGTGTCCTGCATCAGCTCTTTGGTCTTGGCCATGGTTGAGTTTGGAGTCTGACTGTTTGTGAACAGGTGTCTTTTATACAAATAACGAGGTCAAGCAGGTGCCATTAATACAGGTAACGAGTGGAGGAAAGAAGAGTTTCTTAAAGAAGAAGTTACAGGTCTGTGAAAGCCAGAAATCTTGCTTGTTTGTGGGTGACCAAGTACTTATTTTCCACCATGATTTACAATTAAATTCTTTAAAAATCCTGCAGTGTGATTTCCTGGATTTTTCTTTTTCTCATTTTGTCTCTCATAGTTGAAGTGTACCTATGATAAAAATTACAGATCTCTCTCATCTTTCTCAGTAGGAGAACTTGCACAATCAGTGGCTGACTAAATACTTTTTTGCCCCACTGTATATACATATATATATTTATATATAGGATAAACTGCACAATTGTTGACTGAACTTCTTGTGCTGTATTTTGTTGGGTATATAACAAAATATTTGTTGTTATAAACCAAACCTGTACAAACAAATTGTGAAAGTCCACTGAGTGACCACATTATAAATGCATTTGTATGGTCAAGAACATTTTGCGAATGATACCAGCTGAAACTGAATGGACTAGCTGGCAAATTTTGGTTTGGTGTCAGGGCCAAGATGTGATTTGTACTTTCAGGATTTTGGCTGTCACTTTGCTCACCACTTTAGTTAGCATGTCTGTATGGTAATAAATAATGATTTTTATATATTAAAAATGAAAAAAAAAATTAAGTTACATTTGAACATGTTGGTTCACCTAGAAAATTAAATGTGCTTTTATGGTGCTTTGGAGTCCCATTCAGTGCTACCTATGATTCGGAAAATTAATGATATTTAGCAAAGGAAGCAAGCTCATGGAGAAGCCTCCCTCCTTATGAAAAGTAGAGAGAAGGAAGGAGGGGTTCATAGACTTACTCAAGACTTATGTAAATACCCCTCATAGATTAGAGTGTGGTTTGACAAGCTTTTCACCACTTGTGATATCGGAGGACATTTTCGGCTGCAGAGACGGGGGTAATCCATTTGGAATTTACAAATGACTCAAAGCAGGGCTACAGACACATTGCACAGTTGTTTTCAAGATAATATTTCCATATTACTGATGGTTTGTGAACTGAAATTCAAATGAGGGCAACATGAGGGCCATTGTTGTGGTTGGATTGCCTGAGGCTGTGGTGCCTGAGGCTCATCAGCATTTCGTATGCTGATATTATTATTAATGGCTAAGCGAATAACACTGACATATTATAAGAAAAATGATGAAATATTCAATAGTATTTGTGCAAAAATGAAAAGAATGTGGCAAAGATGTATGCAGGTAAGCAGGGTTTCTTTGTTTAACGTTGATTTTTTTGACTGGTTTGGCTGTTTTTGAATAAAAAATAAGTAACAGGACAATGCAACTATTGACTTATTTATAATTACTATTTATTTACTCATTTATTCACAGCTCGTTAAAGAAGTAAATAAAGGTAAAGTGGACCACAGTCTTGTGCAACTTAATGGACTATGGACCAGAAGGTCCAGGGTTCAAATCCCACCTCTGCCAAGCTGCTACTGTTGGGTCCTTGAGCAAGACCCTTAACCCACAATTGCTTGGATTGTAAGACTGTATCAATTGTAAGTCGCTCTGGATAAGGGCGTCTGCTAAATTCTGTAAATGTAAATGTAATTAAAAGCTGGACCTTGCAACTACACAGAAAGTATTTGCACATGAATCCCATCAGTTTATGTAACTGATGAAACCAAGTAGTCATGTTACTTCCACTGAAGAGAAAATGAGTCATAGGCATAGTCCAGTTTAATTATTTTTCTCAATGATCCTAGTCAAAGCACATATGTAATAGCAATTTCTTTGCAGTTCATTAGGTACACCTCCTTGTTTCTACACTCATTGTACATTTTATCAGTACCACTTACATTATAGAAACACTTTGTAGTTATACCATTACAGACTGTAGTCCATCTGCATACTGTAGACTCTACATAGTCCCCTTTTTTGTGTTCTCTAATGGTTAGTACCCGCACAGGACCACCGCATTTCAGGTACTATTTGGGTGGTGGATCATTCTCAGCACTGGACTGACACTGATGTGATAGTGGTGTATTAGTGTGTATTGCACTGATACGAGTGGATCAGACACAGCAGTGCTTCTGGAGATTTAAACCACCTGAGTGGCACTGCTGGACACCAAAAATCTCCAGCACCCTGTGTTGAAACTGTGCAACAACAGATGACCTACTATCTCTGCCTTTACATGTACAAGGTAGTAAGTTGCAATAAGGGGAATGTCTCTAATAATGTGGACAGTGAGTGAACAGTGTTTTAAAACTCCAGCAGCACTGCTGTATCTGATCCAGTCAGACCAGCTCAACATACACTAGCACACCACCACTACATCAGTGTCACTGCAATGCTGAGAATGATCCACCACCCAAATAGTACCTGATCTGTGGGGGTCCTGACTATTAGAGAACTGAGTAAAGGGGACTACGAAAGTATAAAATAGTGTACCTAATAAAGTGATCGGTGAGGGTATATACTCCTATAAAAGAGAAAATATCCAGTGAGTGGCAGTTCTCGTGATATTTTGTGTTGCTTATGTCAGAATTTGGCATAACCAACTCAAAAGCATGGATTCATCCTGCCTTGTATCATTGGATCAGGCTGCTTTTGCTGGTTTAATGGTGTGGGGGATATTGTCTTGGCACACTTTAGACCCAATAATATTAATTGAGCATCATTTAAACACCACCACCTACAGTATTGTTGCTGACCATGCCCATCCCTTTATGACCTGTGTACCTGGCTTCTTTGTGCCATGTCACAAAGTTTAAATGATCTCAAAATGGTTTCCTGAACATGACACTGTACTCAAATTGCCTCCACAGTCACCAGATCTCAGTCCAATACAGCACCAATGGGATGTGGTGGAACAGGAGATTTGCATAATGGATGTGCAGCCAACAAATCAGCAGCAACTGCATGATGCTATCATGTCATTATGGTCCAAAATGTCTGAGGAACCTTTCCAGCACCTTGGTGAATGTGAGCCATGCAGAATTAAGGCAGGTCTGAACGCAAAAGGGAGTCCAAGGCAGTACTAGCAAGGTATACCTAATGAAGTGGCCGGTGAGTGTAAATAAAAGCAATAATTCATATTAGCATGTAAATAATGATCTATATAATTATAATACACTATTGATTGTTATCACCATCAACCCAATTATAATAATTATGCTAATGTTTTAAAACTCTCTTTTGCACTTGGCATGATACTCTTTATTTCTGTTCCCGCTTACTTCTCATGTGTTCCATGTTCATGAGTTTGCTCATATGTCTCTCTCTTTCTCTCTATATTTGTCCATAAAGTTCCCCTGTGGATAATTCCTAGCTACTTCTAACACACAATCCCTTACTGAGAGTCAGAGTTGTTTAAAATGTGGCTCTTACATAATAGCCAACTGCTTCTGCTTCTGCTGACAGCTGCACGCTCCTGACTTTGTCCACCTTTCACATTGGATTTACTTTAGCGACTCGGCTGGGTTATAATGATGTTTTTAACATGGACACACTGTGCACACTGGACCTCACATTGTTTAGCTTGGCTTCTCTTTTCTATTCCACAAAGGACATTTTTATAAACAAGGTTAAATGGACTATAGTGTTTCCTGTATTATTTTTCCGGTATGTATGGCTGTAGCTAGAAAAAAAATAAAAATAAAAACAATTGTGTATTTTTAGAATAGATGAATAGACATTGTAGTAATGAAAAAAACAAGAAAATTCTATCACAAATAATATTTATTCATTTGTGCTTATAAATAACATTGCACTCTAACTAGAAAAACATTGTGGACAAAAAAAAACATTTGTGGACAGAAACAAGCCTAATTTTCAATACCATGTAGTACTCTGTAGTAACTGATGAACAAACAATTTGACAGCCATGTCACATCCTGTAAGAATGGGCACAGCTTCAACACAGCTGTCTTGCGCACACGCACGCACGCACGCACACACACACACACACACACACACACACACACACATGCAGAGAGTGAGAGAGAGGGAGAGAAAGAGTTTATGAATTACCAATTACTACAATACCTTTAAGGGATATTAGAATTTCCATTAGCCCTATCATTCACCTCAAGGCCCAAAAGGAATTTTCACTTTGCACCAAACACTTTTCACCAAAAGCTCCAAAATAGTAAAGCTTTGTGGACACACTATCATGATAGATGATTATTGATTATGTGCATAAACATAAAAGCTAGGATCTACAAATGCCTGTTGCATTCTAAATTAATCGAAAAGACTTCATTTGTTTTTTTTTTCCTATTTAATTTACATAAAATGGGTAATTTAGTAGTTATAACACACACTTGAAACCCAATTGACTTATTGACTAATGTTCAGTACATTATTTTTTTTTTTTCAATTTTATCCCTGATATGGAGATTCTCTTGGAGGATCTCATTGAAACTGATCCCATTTTGTGTTCAAATATAAGCTGAGATGACAAATAGTGTGCACACACAAGGGGCCTCCAGTTCCCAGGATCAGATCATATTGTCAGGCTGAGATAATACTTGCCAGGTGGAGGCCTTCAAGCTTTCTGTGTCATCTCCATTCATCACAGTGAAAATATGGGGGAGGATCATTGCTGCACACCCTGGGAGCCTAAGGGGGCCTACAGCAGCCCTAAAACAATACTCATATAGATTTGCCCATCCTTTATTATGATGTGAAAAGGACTGCATATTTAATTCTTTCTCATTTTCACTACTACTACTACTACTATTACTATTACTACTACTACTACTACTAATAATAATCATCATCATCGATATAATAAAAATATACATACTATGGACAGTGTAATTACTGCAGTAAAAATAATATTGCAAAAAATGCACACTGCATGACCAATAGAACAAGCTTCATTCATATAAAATACACATTTTTACAAATTGTACATACAAACTGGAGAGTTGCAAATTTAGTACATTATCATATAGATGCAAAATGTAATTCCTTCTAAATTATAACATGTTGACATGTAATTTTTCATGTGTACAAATAATTAAACATGACCTGACATTACATGGCATTATTTTAATTCATAACTGTTATATTAGCATCTGCAGTTTATTTATCCAATATGTTATCTAAGTTATTATTAATATTATTTTTAACTACTAGTACTACTTTGTGCAGATAGGACATTTTATTTGTTTACAGAAGACTCATATTCAACCACAAAATTGCTACATATATTTCTGTGGTGCAACTATTTAGTCACAGAAACAGCAGCATAGATGAAACATTATCCATCCATCCATGTGGTCCTGAAGATGTTTTTACACGACTTTAATGGACGGCTCTGATGACATGGTGGATGATTCTCATGCAAAGGAGGTGCGTGAAAATGGTGTCTAATTACATTCAATGCATCTCAATGGCAGCATAATTACAGAACAGCTCCCTGGTGCAAAGTGCAGGCTTGGAGGGATTTTTATGGCGGCAGGGTCATACTGCTGCTATCCCGATGAGCAACAATGGAGCAGATGACAATGGAGGGCGTATTATTGAGCTTGTTTGTTTGAGTAGGCCAACTCTCACTGTCTTTCTTTCTCTCTTTCTCTCTGCACTCTCAATGAGGTGGAGTGAGGCATGTAGCATTTACAAAGGCTCTGGACCTGGTGAAGATAAAGGGCTTGCCTGTTTAATCACTGGCCTTAAACTACAGGAAGTGGCTTATAATCAAAGTCCCCTGAGGCAGCAGAGCAAACCTTTAATCAATGCAGGGATGAGCCCTTTCTGGGGCCAAGGAACGGAAGGCAAAACAGTCAGTTGCCAGTGAAAAGAGGAAATTGCCACCCTGGGTTAGTTATCAGTTTTGGTGTTAGTTGAAATGCCTTACCCATATTTCATTGTTATGTTTCCTACTTATTACATTTAATTCAAAATGTACACATCAAAAGTATGTAGCTATATAGTGAACTAAAGCATTTTATTGTTGATGTTGACAATATTTCCAGTCCTGTTTTGTCAGACATTTAAATGCCTTAATACATAGCTAAATGTGTATTAATTATGTCCTGGCTACTTTCTATGCTTATACAGACATACAACATATATCATATACACAAAGTTGTCAGTACTACTAGGTTATATTTTAAGGAATGAACTAGAAACATTGTATGCATACTGTGTCCTACATGTCCATTTACTGTATTTGAACTTGAATCTCTAGGTTTCAGGCATTATTGTGGCAGTAAGAAGAGCAATTTAAAAATGCTGACGTTGGGAAAAATGTATTAAAATTAAATATGTAATGATACAACTAAAACAAATACAGTTTGATTACTTTGTGTCTAATTCATAACTACATAAACAGCATGAAGATTTGGAAAGAGTAGTGGAAGCTAGAGAAGAAGTGAGGATTTGTGAGCAACAATATGGCTTCATGCCAGCAAAGTGCACCACAGATGCCATGTTTGCTTTGAGAGTGTTAATGGAGAAGTACAGAGAAGGCCAGAAGGAATTGTGTATTTGTGGATCTAGAGAAAGCTTAAAACAGGGTGCCGAGAGAAGTGTTGTGGTATTGTATGAGGAAGTCTGGAGTAGCAGAGAAGTATGTGAAGGTGGTATGTATGAGGATCAGTCCTGCACACCGGCATGGAGGAATTTTAGTCCATTCCTTTAGTCCATTCCCAGCTTATATGCTTTAAATACTTAAATACTCTGGGTCAAGTGTCCAAAGTAATGGTGAGTGTGGTAGACAGGTGAAGGGGAATGAAAGGGAAAATGTACAAGACAGTAATGAGGCCTGCTATGTTGTATGATTTGGAGACAGTGGCACTGACAAAAAAGACAGGAGAGGGAGCTGGAAGTGGCAGATATGAAAATGCTGGGATTCGCTTTAGGAGTGACGAGGATGGACAGAATCAGGAATGAGTTTATTAGAGGGGCAATGCAGGTAGGATGTTTTGGAGACAAAGTTAGGGAGGCAAGATTGAGATGGTTTGGGCATGTGCAGAGGTGGGATGAGGGCTACATTGGGAGAAAGATGCTGGGTATGGGGCTGCAAGGCAGGAGAAGAAGAGGAAGGCCAAAGAGAAGGTTTCTGAATGCTGTGAAGGAGGACATGCAGGTGGTTGGTGTGACAGAGGAGGATGTTCACGACAGAGCAAGATGGAGACATATGATCCACTGTGGTGACCCCTGATGGGACCAGCAGAAAGAAAAAGTAGAAGAAGAAGAAGTAAGACAAGTTGCAAATAACTGTATCAAGTTTGAAATAACCTGCATAAATGTATAACATTTTAAAGACAGACAGTGGTAACACTAAATTGATTCGATTTCATTTTTTTTTTACTTTAGTTACCATAATTGTTCTTTATAGTTAATTTAAATATACAGAAACTTTTGCACAGCATGGGATGACCCTGAATGTAAACTGGCATCTACCAATATTGGCAATCATGATAAATATTAAAATAACAGAGTCAAAAAAACATTCTGTATTGCTGATGCTTTTGATCTTTCATTCAAGTATTGACAAAATTATCCTTTATTTGAAGAACAATGACTGAAAAGAAAACAATGAAATCTTTTGAAACAAAATCTTTTTTCCCTAAATAATAAATTCTTATCATGCATTGTGAGACTGGAGAACACATGGCAAGGTATCTCAGACCATTTGTTCATCTAGAATCTCTCCAGATCCTTCAGTTTATGAGGTCCATGATTGTGGACTCTGCAGTTCAGTTCAGTCCACAGGTTTTCATTGAGGTTTAGCTTAAGGGACTGCTATTGCCATGGTAAAACCTTGATTCTGTCATCAGTGAACCATTTTTGTGATGACTTCCAGTCACACAGTGGCACAGTTTAAGCTTCTTGCCTGAGGTGGGCATAATTTTTTAAAATCTGCTGGTACTTGATGAAGTTACTGATACCATGTTTCTGAACAAGTTGTCCAGGCTAAATGGAAGGAAAAACTATATCACAACAGTGCTGATCCATCACCACACTTTTCAGTGGGTGTGACGTGATTTCTTACATGGCAATTCTTACATGGCTATCTTTGTGTTTGTGCCAACCCACCTCTGGTATTTGTTCTCACCTGCCCATATAACACAGTCACACCAAACATTACAGTAATGTTAAGCATTTGAGTTTGTTTTTAAACATTTATAAATAATAAATAATTTTCTCATGCATTTTTGACAACCTGGAGGTCCTCTGCGAACGTTTACTGCTCAAAGCTTTTTGTGGATACTGCTGTTGTACCAAATTATGATTACAATCACCTGTTGACATTACCTGTTTGAAATCACACCATTATTTAGTTTTTTACCATATTACCAGCCCTAAATTGCCCTTGTGCCAACTTTTTTGGAATGCGTTGCAGGTCTGAATGAAAGATGGTTAATTGAAGTGAAATGAAAGTTGACCAGAAAAAAATCTGTATTTAGCGTCTGGCTGGTGTATTTAGCATCTGGCCGGTGGCATCCGATTGTAGTTATAGAGATCTTCTAATCCAAAGAGCTAACCCTTGTCTGCAGTTCCCATGCTGTGGAGATTATTTCGTGACCATTGTAAACATTCTGCAATATACACATACACAACAAATTCTCTAGTTGACTTATGAGTTATATTTCATTATTCCCTTGACAGTGAGAAGGGGGATTTACAACTGTTTAACTATTTTCTTGTAACCATTTCCTGATTTGTGCAGCTGAACAACCTCGTGACACACCATTGCTGTATTATCTGGTTTTCCCATAGAGAAAGAATACAAGAATCAGACCCGTGAGTCATGTCATATTAATGCCCCTGTGAAAAAGGAAGCCATGACCAACCATCTTAAGCGCTCTTATTCATTCTGCTGAACTCTAAAATACGAAATATGAATGGGTATGATACTACCATTACATTTGACTTAAGAATTAATAGGAGTATCAACAACTGTGACACATTTAGATTTCAGACAAATATGCATTTATTGATAAGGTTTAGGTTTATTTTACCAATTGGTGAACTTAAAATAAATTGTAGTATTTTGCTAATAACAAAGCAAAAACATAAGTAATAATAAACTTTTTTTTCAGCCAGTTTTATTTACGTTTACCAGGAGTGCCAATATTTGTGGATGGATACAAAAATTACACTACCCTTGTGTTTACTTTAGCTTGTCAGTTCTTACTAATTATGACTGTGCGTGACTTATAGCAAGTACTCAACCCACACAAGTGGATAAAAACATCTGTCATTTACCCTAAAAGTTGGGTTATATACTGCCTTCTTGCAACCAGAGAAGAAATGAACTTACATTAAGTGAACAACAAATTACTGAAGATGATAAAATGTGAGAAAGATGGGTTATACTAGCATTTATAGTAATATGCATGTCTAAAATGCTTTTTTGTTTTGAATCAATATGGCTCAGGAAAGCACTTAAACATAGAGTCAAACTGAGTGAGCTGTGGTTCCTGCCTTGGCTACTGTGGTTTCTACCTTGACTCCTGTCTCGGATCCCAACAAAGCAACCAATGCATTGTCACCAGCGGCTCCTGTGGTTCTTTCTTTGTCACGTGTGACTCCTGAGGCCCCTGTGTGGCTGCCTACACCTCTTGTGGCTCTGGCAGATCTTGCAACGACTCCAGTTGCTCCTGCCTCCCCACCTGCAGCCAATAATATAGTACTTCCATGCCCAGGACCAGTAGGCCAACAGACTTTGCCTACACGTGGCCCCCAGGGTGCAAATAGGATTGCTAAGCTAACTAGAGACAGGATATAAACAGATGGGCTACTAAAGAGACTGGGCTAATACATATAGGCAAGGTGCAGATGTTGATGTGTGCATACATGCACTTAATAATCCGATTTCTGCAGTTATTGAATTATTCAAGTGGTCATGTATACAGCATACTCTGATATTGAAATCAGATTAAGTAATCCGATAAAGAGAGTACCCAGTAACCCAGTAATCAGAGTACTAATAGCATGTACACCAGTTACCCGATTTCGGATTTGGTAATCTGCGCATGTGCCGCATGTCCGCGTATTTCTAAAGATCGGCTTTACTTGATCTGTTTTTCCATTGACTTTAGCATTTTTTCTTGCTGACTACCCTGGAATTAAACACACCACAGAATTAAAGGCAGCAAAATCGCTATCGAACACTTTGGGGGGATTCTGAAATGTAACATATACACAAGAAAATGAATAATTTGATTATTAAATATTATAGTTCGAACTTTATGTCACATATTTCTATGAGATTATTGGCTGGTTGCAAAGTAGAAATCCAATTACTGCCTGAGTCATGTAAATCCGGAGGTTTCTCTTTATCTGATTACTCAAGTGCATGTATACTTGTTGATCGGATTATGGACAAAATCTAATTTTCTGCAGTTATCGTATTATTAAGTGCATGTAAATGCACTTAGTAACAGACACAGAAAGACCCAAAACAAACAGAGATGCTAATAAGGCTAACATGGAGACAGAGCTAAGAAACAAACAACTAACATAGAATACATCAGACCAGGAATAATATAAAGATAGGAAAAAGAGCAGACAAGCCATAACAGGAACACAGGAAGAACAGGAGCCAGGAAGCATGAGGAAAGAAACAGGAGCCAGGAACCATACAATAGGAAGACTCATGAAGAGACCTGGTAAGGAGGAGAGCAGTAGGTGGGGTTTATAAAGGAAGAGCACAGCAGGCGCTAATTAAGCAGCCTGCTGTGGAAAGAGAAAAAAAAGCCATAACCTGATGTGGCTAACAGGCTGTTCCGAGCACACATCATCCTGACAAACTCCATGTTTACTTTACAACTGAGCAGGTGTCCAAAATCATACCCATAGACTGATATATACAGTGGTGCTTGAAAGTTTGTGAACACTTTAGAATTTTCTATATTTCTGCATAAGTCCTAAAAGTAAATAAAGAGAACCCAGTTAAACAAATGAGACAAAAATATTATACTCTGTCATTTATTTATTGAGAAAAATGACCCAATATGACATATTAGTGAGTGGAAAATTAGAGTCAGGTGTTTTCAATCAATTGGATGACAACCAGGGGTGAGTGAGCACCCTGTTTGATTTAAAGAACAGGGATCTATCAAAGTCTGCTCTTCACAACACATGTTTGTGGAAGTGTATCATGGCACGAACAAATGAGGTTTCTGAGGACCTCAGAAAAAGAGTTGTTGATGCTCATCAGGCTGGAAAAGGTTACAAAACCATCTCTAAAGAATTTGGACTCCACCAATCCACAGTCAGACAGATTGTGTACAAATGGAGGAAATTAAAGACCATTGTTACCCTCCCCAGGAGTGTTCGAACATAGATCACTCCAAGAGCAAGGCGTGTAATAGTTGGCGAAGATACAAAGGACCCCAGGCTAACGTCTAAGCAGCTGAAGGCCTCTCTCACATTAGCTAATGTTAATGTTCATGAGTCCACCATCAGAAAAACACTGAACAACAGTGGTGTGCACGACAGGAGAAAGCTACTGTTCTCCAAAAAGAAGATCACATGGACAAGCCAGAATGCTATTGGAAGAATGTTTTGTGGACAGATGAGACCAAAATAGAACTTTTTGATTTAAAAGAAAAAAGTGTTATGCTTGGAGAAAGGAAAACACTGCATTCCTGCCGAACCGTATCCCATCTGTGAAACATGGTGGTGGTAGTACCATGGTTTGGGCCTGTTCTGCTGCATCTGGGGAGGACTGCTTGCCATCATTGATGGAACAATGAATTCTGAATTATATCAGAGAATTCTACAGGAAAATGTGTCCATTCTACAGAAACATCTGTCCATGAACTGAATCTCAAGAGAAGGTGGGTCATGCAGCAAGATAACAACCCTAAGCACACAAGTCGTTCTACCAAAGAATGGTTAAAAAAGAACCTGAATTGATATCTGAATTGTTCGAACGAAGAAGCATTCGCATTCCGATATTCCACTGTATTTAAATACAACAAGCCAACCACTCATGTCAGATTGTCATTTCACTGATCGAAAACATGTGACTCCTGAAGGTTTCCTTTAAATTAAGTGCTTCTCCTAGAGGTTCACATACTTTTGCCACTCACTGATTATGTAATATTGGATCATTTTCATTGATAAATAAATGAGACCGAGTATAATATGTTTGTCTCTTTTATTTGTGTTTTTTTTCATTTACTTCTAGGACATATGGTGATGTTTTAGGTTAAATCTACGGTATGTAGAGGGTTTACAAACATTCCAGCACCACAGCATGTTAATAGTAGATCATCCTTGGGTTGAAATTTCCTTTACACCATTGGTTAGAATATCTTTAACCAATCGAGCCATGACCAGCCATGACAAGTGTGAAAATGTCATGTGTTTATGACTTCTAAGAACTAACAACTGTAGTTAGCTAGAAAATGTACACAAGGAAGCAATGGTATCTGGCAAAATGACACAGTGCAAGCACATCTAGCACTGTCTCCTAGCATACCTAGAATGATAGGATATAGAGAGCTCTATTTAGCAGCAGACAGAAAACCACTACAGCTGGCATGTCTTATCTCCACAATTACAAACCCGGCATTAATTCCTCTGCAGGCTACATTGCACCGCCTTGAACTCTTTATGTCTATGGTGGTTGCCAGTGAGCTTGGGCCAGTTCTTTTAGAACATTCACACTCTGTATTTAGCTTATACAGAGTTTTTTGTGGTGGTGTGTTCAAAGGCATTTATTATTATTTTCTACAAAAAAAGTCTATTTCTGAATACATTATTGTTCTAGGTTGAAAACTAATCATTATAGGCACAAACCACTGAAAAAAACAGACTTGATATTTGATAACATTATACACAAATAATCCCATAATTCGTCCATACAGATTTTTCTCATTACATTTAAAACATATGTTGAATCGGAAAACACTGTAAAATTTCACAATAGCACCAAGTTGTACTTTCAAATGTACCTCTTGAGTTTGTACACTAAAACTATGTGGCTAGTGGGTAGAATCTATGTAAAGGATAGCCATTATAGTTGTGTGTGTAAGAGGCTGACAGTGAAGAATTATGTAGTACAAATGCATTAACCAAAATTACACATTTCACTCAGATTATAAAATCAGATGGTGCTAGATAAATACACTAAGTTGTCTTGCACTAGTCATAATCATTTAAGGAACCATGTTTATCCTTAGTCATACAGCAGGACTGAATCCTGTATTGTCATGTGAAGTTATCACAACATTATCCAAGGAATCACTACTATTTATGTACAGTATTCTACAGTATAATACAGTACAGTATAGTTGTAACGTACTCACAGGGACACAGATGTAGAAACCAGGTGCAGGTTTATTCGAAACAGTCACCGTAAAGCAAAGTCGTACAACAGGCTGAGGTCGGCAACGAGTAGGCAATCAAACAGCAAACAAATCACAGGGATGAGGCAAATACGTAGTCAAAAGGGCAAGGCAAGGATCATACACAATAACACTCAGAATAATCGTTACTAACCAACGCTCGGAAAAGTCGCAAAAGCAAGCAAGACCTCGCACCCGTCTGTGTTTGCTGCCGCCTCATATAGAGCCGGCAATGGCCGACAGACCGGAACTGGCGTACCCTCAAAACTCGGGCGACGGCGACCTCGTGCGGGCAGGCGACAGTGCGACAGCCGGCGTGACATAGCCCCCACCCTGACGGGCGGCCCCCGCCGCCCTAGACCGTCTCCCCCTGGGACGCCCTCGAGGCCTAGGCGCTGGACGCGCAGGAAACTCGCGGTGAAAGTCAGCTATCAAAGAGGGATCGAGGACGTCCCCGGCTGGCACCCAGGACCGCTCCTCCGGGCCATAACCCTCCCAGTCCACCAGGTACTGGAGGTGTCCTGCCCGACGCCTGGAGTCCAGCAACCTACTGACACTGTAAGCGGGAAGGCCGTCCACTTCCAAAGCCGGAGGGGGCTCCGTCACCGCCGACTGGACCTGGGAGGAGGGTGAATGATAAAGCTTAAGAAGAGAAACATGAAACGTGGGAGCAATCCTATAGGATGCAGGTAGTTCCAACCGATATGTAACGTCGTTGGCTTGTCTAAGGATTCTAAAAGGCCCCACAAACCTGGGACTGAGTTTCCTACATGGCAACCTGAGTCTGAGGTCCCTAGTGGACAGCCAAACCTTCTGACCCGGACGCAGGGTTGGTGTATCGCGCCTGTGGCGGTTGGCCAGGAGGCGTTGGCGTCTAATGGCTCGTTGCAAACGCACATGCGCCTCCTCCCAGGTTTGCGCGCTACGTCTCAACCATTCGTCCACCGCCTGCACTTCGAAAGGCTCGCCCGACCAGGGGAATAGGGGCGGCTGGTACCCTAGAACGCACTGAAAAGGGGTTAGTTTGGTGGACGAACTTCTCAGGGAGTTCTGGGCGTATTCTACCCAAGGAATGTAACGAGCCCAATCCAGTTGTGATGTGGCGCAATATGACCGGAGGAACCTTCCGATCTCTTGGTTGACCCTTTCCGTCTGCCCGTTCGACTGGGGGTGGTAACCTGAGGTGAGGCTCACATTAATGTCAAGACTCCGGCAGAACTCTTGCCAGACCCGCGAGGTGAACTGTGGTCCCCGATCTGATACTATATCCTCTGGGAGACCATAGTATCGGAAAACATAATGTACCAGGAGTTCTGCTGTCTCTAGTGCGGAGGGCAATTTCTCTAATGCGATCAGTTTACATGCCTTGGAGAAACGGTCTACGGCTACCAAGATGGTTGTTTTGCCCTGTGACTTGGGTAGGTCCGTGATAAAGTCTATGCCTATGTGAGACCAGGGACGCTTGGGTATTGGTAGTGGTACGAGTAACCCTGCGGGTACTTGCTGTGGGCTCTTGGATTGAGCGCATACAGTACACGTCTTAACGGCATCGCTCACATTCCTGGCTAGCCCCTGCCACCAAAACTTGTTTCGGACAAGCTCTATTGTTCTGGTGACTCCAGGGTGACCTGAGCTGGGATGCTCATGGACAGACCGAATAACATTCGCACGTAACGTAGAAGGCACAAAAACTCACGATTGGGCGGACAGTTCGCTGGAGGGGGTTCCTCTGCCTGCACCTGTCGCACCTCCTCTACCACCTCCCACTCAATGGGTCGGACTATGCATTCGGGCCGCAGAATAGTGGAGGGGTCTCTCTCCTCACACTTCCCCTCCCAGAGACGAGATAGAGCGTCAGCTTTACCATTCCTGGAACCTGGACGATAGGAAACAGAGAAATCAAAGCGAGTGAAAAACAATGCCCACCTGGCCTGTCGGGGGCTGAGTCTCCGGGCCGCCCTCAAGTACTCCAGATTCTTGTGATCGGTCAGGACCAGGAACGGGTACTTAGCCCCCTCCAACCAGTGGCGCCACTCCTCGAAAGCGAGATTCATCGCCAGGAGTTCTCTGTTTCCCACATCATAGTTACGCTCGGCACTACTGAGCTTACGGGAGAAGAAAGCACAGGGGTGTAGTTTGGATAGAGTACCCGTCCGCTGCGACAAAACCGCGCCCACGCCCGATTGCGATGCGTCGACCTCGACCACAAAGGGGAGGTCTGGGTCAGGGTGTCTTAAGATGGGTGCTGTCACGAAGCGCGTTTTTAGTACCCGAAAGGCCTCCTCTGCCTCCTCAGACCAAGCCAACCCCTTAGTCTTACTTTTCAACAACGAGGTGAGCGGAGCCGCAACACTGCTGAAACCCCGAATAAAACACCGATAAAAGTTAGCAAACCCTAAAAATCTCTGTAACTCCTTAGTGTGTTCGGTAACGACCCCCTCAAACAAACTTCTGCCGTCCACCGCCTTAAGCACCACAGGAGGAATGGTCACGGTGACTGGGATCCGTAGTGCTTGGGCGACTTTCCGGTTGATGAAGTTGCCCGCCGCTCCCGAATCGATGAGCGCTGTAACACATGCACACTCTGAACCCCAACACAGCTGAACTTTGATCGTCATGCACCTGGTGTTAACAATAGGGCTATTGGTGGTGCTTACCTCGGAGGGCTCAGTCCTTCTAGAGAGTCGGGGGCAGGAAGCACATCTGTGACCTGATTCTCCACAGTAGAGGCACAAACGTCCCTGAATCCGCCTTTGTCGCTCGGCTTCAGTGATGTGAGCCCGGTCGAGCTCCATAGGCTCGGGTTCCACTTCCCTTAGCAGGCCGGACTCCAGACTCTGATGAGCCCCGAGGGCTCTATCTTTGTCAAGCACAAGGTTGTCTAGGGCTATAGCGTGGCGGATATAGGCATCCAGGGTCATGGAAACACCCTTGACTGCCATTTCAGCCTGTAAGTCAGGTCGCAAACCACGTTTAAACATCGTCAATAAAGCTGTGTCGTTCCATCCACTACCAGCCGCTATGGTTCGGAACTCCACTGCATAGTCGGCCGCCCTGCGTCTCCCCTGTTGGAGACTGCAAAGCCTATTCCCTACGTCCTGGCCGGCTTGCGGGTGGTCAAACACCTCCTTAAAATGTGAGTAGAACAAGGTCTCAGATTGTAGGGCAGCACTGCCCTGTGTCCATAAAGCTGTTGCCCACTCCTTAGCTCTGCCCGTAAGCAGGGATATAACAAAGTGAATGCGATTGGTTTCACTACGAAACTGTTCTGGATGGTGCTCAATGTACAGGCTGCATTGCATCAAAAAACTTCTTCAGGAGTTCAAAGAGCCGTCATACCTTTCTGGAAGGGTGACCAAAACATGTGAGGAACCGGGTGTGGACGTGGCAGCGGCATTGGTAACTGGCTGGGACTCAGGAGCTGGCGGTTCGGGACGCTCGGGTGGTAGTGGCGTAGTACGAGCCACCAACTCCTGGAGGAGCGAGGCCAACTCGTCCATACGTTGTTCCTGGCGAGCTAGGCGTGCGTCGATACCTGCTGGTTCCATGAGTAGGCGAGGTCTTCTGTAACGTACTCACAGGGACACAGATGTAGAAACCAGGTGCAGGTTTATTCGAAACAGTCACCGTAAAGCAAAGTCGTACAACAGGCTGAGGTCGGCAACGAGTAGGCAATCAAACAGCAAACAAATCACAGGGATGAGGCAAATACGTAGTCAAAAGGGCAAGGCAAGGATCATACACAATAACACTCAGAATAATCGTTACTAACCAACGCTCGGAAAAGCCGCAAAAGCAAGCAAGACCTCGCACCCGTCTGTGTTTGCTGCCGCCTCATATAGAGCCGGCAATGGCCGACAGACCGGAACTGGCGTACCCTCAAAACTCGGGCGACAGCGACCTCGTGCGGGCAGGCGACGGTGCGACAGCCGGCGTGACAATAGTATAGTTGAAGGTTTTTAATATTAATAATACTGTATAGAAAAAAGAATAGTGAAATAAATTTTGATTTATGCTTCCATCTAAACATGACATTGGATGGTGAGATAGATGATTCAGAAAGAATCTTACAAAGTAGTTTGTAAAAGCCTCTGAAACAGAAGAATCCAAATCCATTGCCCACACTCCAGTAAGTGCCCAGCACGTTTGCACACATTTGGCACTTTCAGCTCTGCTGTGGTTATCAGAACTGAATTATGATTACTGCATTTAAAACAATGGCATAGCCATAGTGTACCCACATGTAAAATATCACACTAAACAGTATGACACATTATAAATAAGTACACTACTAAAGACACACTACTATTTTACAACCCCAATTCAGAAAAAAGCTGGGACAGTAAGGAAAATGCATATAAAAAACATTATATTTATTATATTTATATTTACTTTGACTTTTATTTCCTTGCAGGCAGCATGAACCTGAGATATTTCATGTTCTGTCTGGTCATTTGTTTAATAAACAGGAGCATCCTAATCTGCTTGCACTACCACAGACACAGAGGAAATTCTGAAACTCAGATGGAACCAGACTCAACCTGAGACCGTCTTTGACTGACGGGAAGTCGGTACCTCGGATGTAGACATGAGGGAATGGAATGGGCCCTGGCAGTGAGACTCCTCACCTTTGAATTGAGCAATATTTGATTAATTTCATTGTCATCCTGGAATCACCAGTTCATCTTCAGCTGTCTAGCAGAGGGCTGCAGGTTTTGCTCATGAATTTGAATGTATGTGGTAGCATCCATTTTGCCTTCAGTCCTGATCAACTGACCAGTTCCCACAAAGAAAAGCAACCCCAAAATATAATGCTACTACTGCAGTTTCACAGTAGATGAATTTTTATGGTGTAGCTATGTTTGCCTTTTGCCAAACTTGATGCTTGAAAATTGGCCACAGAGTTCAATCTTGGTTTCATCTAACCATAAACCCTTTTGCCACATGGTATCAGAAGAACATACATGGTATCATAAGATTCAGGGTGGCACTTTGTCAGAAGATCTTTCATGCTTGCCAACCTGCCATGCAGATTTGTGTAAAAATTGTAAGATTGTCATCACAAGCACAGACCAACCAATTAAATGTTGGCGGTGTCATATGCTTTGAACTTCGTAATAATGCTCTGAATGCTACTGAATGACGGATAGATGAAGCCGCTTTGTATCCTTCTCCTAACTCGTTCCTTTTCACAACTTTATCTTGTAGTTCTTTTTAAATTCCTTTCCTACCAAGGTGAATCCTACAGAGAATTCACTTGCAGTGAAATCCTTAAGGTCACTGATTGTAGCTGAGCTAGTTTACAAGGGTTATTCTAAAGGGTCTTATGATTATTTACTATATGTACTCTAAGGCTAGCACTGTGGCTTGGTAGGTAGCACAACCGCCTCACAGTAAGAAGGTCCTGGTTTCAATCCCAGGAAGGAGCAGCCTGGGTCCTTTCTGTGTGGAGTCTGCATGTCCTCCCTGTGTTTGTGTGGGTTTTCTCCATGTGTTCCAATTTCCTCCCACAGTCCAAAAACATTCATGTTAGGAAACTGATTATGCTAAATTGGCACTGACTTGAGTGCATATATATATAAATATATATGACTAGTCTTGATGTAAAACTTTAATATAGATGTAACCTTGTGTGTGTCACTGATGCTGATAGTAACGTTAAATAAACCAAATAAACAAACAAACAAATAATCTATAGGCACTCTATCCTATAACTCAACTAAGAGTATGCATTAGCATTAGGTGTAGTGTAAAGCTGATTTCCTATAGAATACTGGATGTTATCATACAACTGATACAGTGGTGTGAAAAAGTGTTTGCCCCCTTCCTGATTTCCTATTTTTTTGCATGTTTGTTACACTTAAGTGTTTAGGAACATCAAACCAATTTGAATATTATCACACCTGTCTCTAGCCACAGCCAGGCCTGATTATTGCAACACCTGTTCTCAATCAGGACATCACTTACATATGACCTGCCTGACAAAGTGAGGTACACCAAAAGATCCTTAAAAGCCACACATCTTGCCAAGATCCAAAGAAATTCAGGAACAATTGAGAAAGAAAGTAACTGAGATCTGTCTTGAAAGGGCTATAAAACCATTTCTAAAGCTTTGGGACACCAGGGAACCACAGTGAGAGCCATTATCCACAAATGGCGAAGACATGGAACAGTGGTGAACCATCTCATGAGTGGCCAGTCGACCAAAATTACCCCAAGAGCACAGCAACGACTCATCCAATAGATCACAAAAGACCCCACAACAACATCAAAAGAACTGCAGGCCTAACTTGCCTCAGTTAAGGTCAGTGCCTCTACCATAAGAAAGAGACTGGGCAAAAATGAACAGTTCCAAGACAAAAACCACTGCTGAGCAAAAAGAACACATCTTGATGATCCCCAAGACTTCTGGGAAAACATTCTATGGACTGATGAGACAAAAGCTGAACTCTTTGGAAGGTGTGTGTCCCATCACATCTGGGGTAAAATTAACACAGCATTTCAGAAAAAGAACATTATACCATCAGTAAAATATGGTGGCCATCTGTGACCTCAAGCTGCAAAAAAATTAGGAAATCAGGAAGGGGGCAAACACTTTTTCACACCACTGTACATGCTCATACACCTGAGTTAGAGTTGTTAATCTTTTTAGGTAAAAATTAAATAGTGCCATTTGATATGTATCAGTTGATACAATCTGTTAAGCATGAAAAGCCTGGATCAGAGTGTGGAGCTGCAGAGATGCTCTTGAGTGTGCTTGGGTGAACATGTAGGCCAAACAGCACTAAAGCACCACATGTCCCCAAGGAGAGTAAAAGAGTGTTGAAAACAAGTCCACTGAGCCTCACTCACATGATGATGCCCAGCTCACTGAAAACACTGGCATCACAGTGTGAAAAAATATACTCAGTATCATGAAAGGTTGTTTGTTTTTCAGATTGATTATTTATAACATTTAATTAAACTATCTGTAGTTAAAAGACTTTTTTGAAAATTACAAGATCCATGCTAGTTTTGTTAAAAGCAAAAACTAAATTCACAGTGAGTATATGGTAGTGCAAGACCTTTTGAAATAATGTAAACATGAAAGATGAACCATTGCTGGAAGAAATGATCATGGAGATAATGATGATGGTGGTTTCTTTCACAGCATGATTAGCATAAATTACAAAGGCCAATTACTAGCAAAACACGAGGGTGCAGTGATAGCTTAAAATACCCCACTAAGATGTTCACAACAAATTAAACTGTAAAATGAGAGCTTCTCAACCTGTCAGTGCATGATGATAACTCAAGTCATGGATCAATCAAGCATTTGGATTAGGAGTTGTCTAATAGTCTCCTGTCGAAAGTAGGTTTAAGAGATTACCTTCTCAGGGCTCTGCTTTTAATGATCTCTATTAAGTCTTCAGCCTACTTAGACCCTGAGCATGTCAATGAGCCTCAAATGCTCTTATTTCAGTACCTTATACATTATGGTATCTACCTCCTATGCAGATGACTTAATCTGAAACAAGGGAGGTGGTTAAGATGTTTCATGAAACATAATCTGTAATCTTTTTATTAGTTTGTGCTTATGTTATGTGTAATTCAACTTACTGTCAGTCTTGAATTAGCTCAGTTAATAAGTACAAGTTAATTTAGGACACGATGTATGTGCAATGTGTGTGTCATTGTGCTACATGTAACAGCAAGGGTCAAAAGCAGAAACATTATTTTTCTCACTGACAAAGAAAGAGATCACAGTTTCATGTATTCCTATTTCTACTGTCACTCCTCCTCTTTTGTTATGAACAAAGCAGTGACTCTTCCTCCACTTAACGACTGTTTCCCATTACTAGCCACACAGCGTTACCTCCTCAACCACGTCTTTAACGGTTTCTAACCACTTCCACCTCCGCTGTGCTCATTCAGCCTCTCCCTGCTTGCTTTTGGATGCACCATGCAGCTGCTGTGCTTGATAGCCTTGCACTGACTAGATTCACTACCAGTGCCATAGCTGTGCTCACAAAGCAGATGGGTTTAAGCTTAACATGTGAGCACAGAGATAAGAATGAATGTAGGCTACAAAGCTTAGTGAACAAAGTAACATAAAGTCAGCCAGGCTCACACCTAAATTGTTAAAAATTAAATAATTATAATGATATAACTATAGTATTATTGTCTCATACTTATTAATTTATCAGATTATGACTTTTCTGTGTTTAGTGAAATAAGTTTGTATTAAAAAAACTGAAAACTTCAATGTTAACATAAGCAAGCAAATGTATAAT
Source organism: Ancistrus triradiatus (assembly GCA_025084515.1). Lineage (NCBI taxonomy): Eukaryota > Metazoa > Chordata > Actinopteri > Siluriformes > Loricariidae > Ancistrus > Ancistrus triradiatus. The sequence goes on along the minus strand of JAJAGP010000004.1, from coordinate 505,944 downwards.
GTATTTAATAGCATACATATTTATATGCAGATTACGCATTTATGTCTGTGTATATATATATTATTATGACACCATATTTAAAAAAAATATTTAAAAGACCAAAAAGACTTTAACTTGTGCTTAGTCCTTGTGCCTTAATCCTTAATCCAATACATACAAAAATAAATCACAGTAAATCTGTTATATTTTAACAACTATAAGTACAAGTGGTTATAACTGTGGAATGCTTGAAAATCGGTTGCATCCGTATGTGTAGGTGTAATCCATATGCAGCATATTGTATTAAATGATTCATCATAGCTCAATAACCAAAGGTATTTTTTGAAAATGCTTACTGAGTACTTCTGATAAAACAAAATTGGATTCAGTGAGCATGACATTAAGTGTAATATTAGAAGATACACTTGCAATCAGAAATATTCAAACCCCACACCTTAAGGGTGATGGTGATGATGTGTATAGAATTGAATGAAAATATACAACAATTAGACTCAGTAAACAAAGAAGAATCTTTATTGTTATATAGAAGCAATTGAGTAGGATAAGTTGGCATAACATCTTGTTCTCTTGACAAATGTCCATGTGCTCCATTATTCAAGCTCCAACCCCAGTACTTAGTGGAACAGCCTTTTTCCCTGATAACCTCTAATAAGTGATTTTGGTAAGTGCTGACAAGCATCTCTCTCAAACTCTTTGCCCATTCTTCTCATGCAAATCTTCCAGCTCTTTAAGGTTTTATGGCTTCCATGCTGCAACTGGTTTCTTTAAATCCCACCAAAGATTTATATGAGATTGAAATCTGAGACTGAGAAGGCCCCTCAAGAACATTCCATGACTGATTCCTTAACCAAGCTTTGGTTAACCTAAAAGTGTGCTTCGGACCATTGTCTTGCTGGAAAGTTCACCACAGAACGCACAATATTCCTCCTCAGACAGGATTGGTATTTATCCATAATGCTAGTCACACAGTTATTGCAGCACAAAAACATTCTCACATCATCACTGATCCATCTCCATGCTTGGGCACCATATTCTGCTGGTCATGAGCCTTGGATCCATATGGGCATTTCTTGTGTTTATTGGTCAAGAGTGGCATGCGTTGTGGAGTCCACCCATTAAGTCCTTGGTTTTTAATGACCTTCTTATTGTTGACATTGATACATTTGTCTGTGAACAAAAGACATGCATTAGGTTAACTGGTCTCTCTAAATGTCCCTAGCATGTGAGTTTGATGATAGCACTTACAACCCTGCTTCTGTTGTGGATATAGCCTTCGATGCTGACATGATGTTAATAAATACATAAATAAACAAATGCATAACCCAAGTGTATTGGTAGAAAAGCTGAAAATCTATAGGACCATAGTGAACTAGCTAGTATTTTGTAACACATGCAATCTATTAGGTTTTAGACATAAATTTTTTGCATATGTGAAACACTGAATTCTAGGTGTAATTAACTAGAAATCACATGGTTCGGAATAACATGACAAAACTGCCATGCAATCAGAAGGGCATAAGTCATATTATCCTTAAGGATTCTGTTTCTAATGGCATAGTGGGGTACAATATATGCAATTTCAAGTAAAAATGTTCAAATCAGGTATTGTAAAGGGGGATTTAGTTACTATTACCTTATCATTAGCATGAACAGATTGATATACACCAGTGTGATTCATTTGTGGCCGACACTAGAAGAATACATGTTAGTGATGTGCTGTTAGTGATATTTATTTAACGCCTTCTGACCAACCAGAATCGAGGATTCAGCAGCACCTAAAGTCAAACCCCTGTTGGAGTCCACAGTCCATGAAATAATAGATTGCTAATCTTTTGTCAAGCAACATTTAATGTTGTAAGGGGTTAGACAATGGAAGTAACAGACTGTAATCTTTTGGATTCAGGCACACAATGTGCTGCAATGCTTTTGCTGGGGACGACAATCTCAGATTTCTCTCAGCTTGTGGTGGAATTGATTAAAACACATGCTGTTTATTACCAATTGACTGAAATTAAGTCTTTTTGCAGTCAGAATGCTAGGCAATCCAATTTTTGGAATGTGAATGTGAAATGAGGCATTACTTTTATAACTGTTCCATTTGACAGAGGCTTCTGGTTCCTTGCAGAGGGAGATTTAGCTTGAGTGCTGCACTTTCTATTTTGTCTTCTGTTTATTTTTACCATATAGACAGCATTATGCTAATGTTTTGAGTCTATAGTCACTTACACACTCTGAGAATAAGTTCTAACATTTAAATATATAATGTCTGTTTAATACATTTTTCCTAAGTCGACCGCTTACTCATGGATGTATAGATCTGCTTTGAGGTTCTTATCAGTCTCTTGCAGTCGCTTCCATAATGCACAGATTTACAGACTTCACATATTTTTTTAGAAAAGGAAAAGAAAAAAGGAGGAAAAAAAGAAACCAGACTTAACTCCACAGTCAGATCTGAGAGGGAATGTGACCCTCTTCACTGTTTCCACAGCAGCCTGCATATTGTAACAGTGTACAGATGTGAATATCTTAGTAATGTTGCTGTGGGCCCGCCATTATTATTATTATTATTATTATTATTATTATTATTATATAAAAATAAAAAAAGTATGTGTGCATGTGCCCTGCAATGCATTGGTGCCCTAACTAAGGTTGGTTATTACCCTGTGTTGCCAGTTAGTGCCTGGCAGGATATGACCGTGAATTGGATTATTTGAGTATGAATATGAATGAATGATAATTTTTAACATACAGTATTATAGAGTGCAGTCTTCAGTATAGAATGCAGATTGGGTCTGAATGTTGGTAGTAATAACAAAAGTGCAGGTTGAGACTGTGGTCCAGTGGTAAGAGCAGTCGCTTCACAGCTCTAGTGTCCCCATTTTGTTCCCGAACTCAGACTCCACCTGTGAGGAGTCTGCATGTCCTCCCTGTGTCCACGTGGGTTTACTCCGGGTACTCCAGCTTTCCTCCCACTTTCCAAAGACATGCATGTTAGATGAATTAGTGTTTCTAAAGTGACCTCAGTGTGTGAATGTGTGCACTACTTTTGCCTTGTGTTTCTTCTAGGCACCAACTTTCCTGCAACCCTGACCAGGATTAAGAGGATACAAAAATGAATGAATGAACAAAAGGGCACTGTCAACAGTGAATTGTCATTTGGTGCTGAGCAGAAGTATAAGTTAAAATTTGTTTGAAAGTCAAAAATAACTCCAGGGCACAATTGCGTTGGCAGAAGAAGCAAACTCCAAATGACAATTTGCTGTTTGAAATTGGCTGCAGTCAGAGGAGTGTGAGTGACATTCTGAAGAAATAGAGATAGAGAGTGGCATGCAGATTCTAGGGAGAAAGAGAAAGTACTACATGACAGGAAACACTTTAGTAAGACAGAACAAGTCTAAAACAGTGCATGAAGCATCATCACTGTTGATCATTGTGTATCAAGTGCATCAAGACTGTGTGATTAGGTCATCAAGGTTAGTGGAGGATTTACTGAACAAACACATCTTTATTCTTTTTTTATGTTTGCATATATTATTCAGTCAAAAAGTTTGTTTGAGAATTTTTTGGTCTGACAGTGTATGCATAAAATATTTCTAAGCTAAAAGTATCTTAATGCTTCTGTAATCTAAAAAAACTGCATTTGGAACAAGTACACATTAATTTCACCTATCACAGCAGTGATGTCAAAATAAAGATGATATTCATGTAATATATTATTCTACATCTGAAGGTGCCAAAATAGTACCTAATGTTACTTGAAAAGCAGCTTTCTCAGTTCTGGTAGACTGACCTGATCTGCAATGCACTTTCATGTGGCTTAGCATTTAATTATACATCAGTTTGGAAGCTATTAAAAAAAGATTCCATCACCGCACAGGTACAAACTGATGTATTATTGAACACCATGCAGATGGGGTAAGTTGCGGCTTAAGTATAGAGAGTGCATGATTGTTAGATAGGGTATGTCTTTGGTCTTACTTCAGCTAGACTGCTAAAGGATTCATGGGAAGTTTGTGCTATGAAACAGTGTATTGCGTTAAAAGACAATATATTTTAACTATAACCGATTAGTACCCAGTATGCTACAAAATATTTTATAACTCAATCTGAACCATAAAAATATTATTTTGAGTGGCCTCTATATACAGTATCTATTCAGTGGTGTTTGTTCATTTGAGGTCCTCGATGATTAGATATTTGTTTCGACGATTTCTCATACCCTGGGAACCTAATTTGAGCCACTGACCTGACTCACAATAACATCGCCCTATAGATGGTACAATAAGATAATAATTATGGTGCTTTTATGACACACCATACAAATCATTATATAATATTGTGAATTAAATGATATGCACCATCAAACATTGATGCACCACTAGATTAGTCAGGTGAATCCAAACAGCCAAACTCTGGCCCTTACCCAAACTCTCACCCAAAATCTATCAACATTGTGTGAGAGAGCGCTACAACCACATAACCTGCCCCTTATTACTCTGTTAGTGACTAGCTTATACTATGACTCAAAACTTCAGAGTAGACTTTTTAGTAATATAGTAACAATGTAATTTCTTACAAGTACCAAATACAGACCAAGTATTATACAGTATATGCACAAGTAGAAAGAGTAAGACACCTGGTAAACAATACATAATGTATGAGACAACACAGTATTAAAGTACAAATAGTACAATTAAAGAACATGGGCAATTCTGTGGGATTAAAAAGAAGAAATGCTCACATATGTGATTTTGCCTGTTATGAAATGATTGTATGTCTTGTTCCCCACCATACAATTAGAAACAACCTTCTTATGGGGGGATATGACTTACGCATTTTTGATTGCAACTCAGTTTTCTTTGTGTTTGTGCATGGAGAGCGCACCAAATGGTTGTTCCTCTGGTACCAGTTTTTCTTAATTTGTGTCTTCACAGCTGTACTTGGGAGTGCCAGGCATACTGGATGCTTTAGCTGAAAACAGGAACAAAAAGGACAGGATCTTTCATAGACCTTGCCATGTCATCTAGTCATCTTTCAGACAGCATATAGCTACGGCTGTCTTTGTCTTTGCCAGCAAACATAAAATCTTTATGAAAATATTTACTGAAAAGGGCAGTGGCCGACTTTTTTTTTTCTGTTTTACAGTATGAGTAAGAGACTGAGTGAAATCTCTCACAACAACAAAAGCAACTGATGTGAATCTATCCTTCCCCCCTCTGCACTGCATGTCATGCTTTCTGAATAACTGCGCACAGCAAGGTGTAATGCGTCTACATCAAAAATGTACAAGGTCAGGTCACAAGAGCAGATATATTATGGAAACGATGACGTCAAATCCAAAAACCAGACAACTTTAGAGCAAGCAAATTTTGCCCCTTCGCCCCAATTCTTTTGAGGAAAGCCCTAACTACTGTTATGTGTAGGGCAGATGTTTAGCTAATGCAAATTGCTTTATGGTTTCATAACTCAAGAACTCCAGCATTGAATTTCTGAAGTAACACATGTAACACCTCACAAATACAAAATACAAACAAAAGATTGCATATGCAGAAGTCAAAACTGCAGGACACTGGTAAAGACAATCAATAATACAAGACAATGCAGTTCTAAGTAAACTACTTTTAAATACAACAAGTAACAGCAGATAAAATGTGAACCACAATACGATTAATAGAGATAAATGAGCAAACAGGATATTCACCAGGATAAATTACATGTCATTATTAACAGCAAATGTAATTTCCCTTACACTTTGCTCTGACATGTATAAGGGCCAGCAACTACTGTACTTCTACATCAAAGCTAGGGTTCAGTCATGCTCAAAAACACTATGACATCTATGAGCTAAAGCACATTCGTTTTCTCATCACTGGGAGGATGTTTCAACTTTAATCCTGCTCTCCATGTCCTAAGACTCAGCATACTCTAAAGAGCTTATAGCTGCTCACAAATTCTCCTTGAATCTGATGACACCACAGCTTGGTTTACAAAGCTATGCAACATTGCTTATTAGTGCTGCTACAATGTTAGTCAAATTGCTGGTGAAAGAAATCACTAACATTATGTTAAACATCACCAATTTACCACATCTTGGTGTAATAATTTACACTCCTCTTCCGTACTTTATGTTCATGCTGATGTTGGAATGATACACCTGCCAAAACTGTGTTAAGACCTCAAATCTTTATGGTCCTAATCCAGTCATAAAGTAATCACTCGTACAGCATATATCCAAGGTTCTTTCTACCAGTGTCAATGAACTGAAAATGTTGAGCAGTACGAGTTATGCTGTACTTTTGTTGCTTTCACTTCACATCTTAGTCATCTTAGAATGTTATGCATGAGCAGAAAGAGAGTGGAAAGAGTACTAAACATCTACTCAAAACTACTCAAAAAATAGTACTATTACTCTGATGAAATTTTTCTTAAGTACAAGTAAAATTACCGGTCTAAAAATCTAATTAAATAAAAGTCAAAAGCAACTCACATAAAATTTACTCTGAGTAAAAGTTATGTAGTTACTTTTTTAGCAGTGGGAGGTTGGTCTCGCCTGTCTAGTGCAAAAAGGACAAGGGGATATCTCAACTTTACAAATTAATGTGCAATACAAAATAACATACAAAATAAAACATGTCAACATGTCTTGCCCATCATTCACTGGAGTTATCTCCGGGGCACTTGTTTTTTGTGTTATTTATTTACATTTTTTTAACTCAGTAAAATATGTGATGTAAAATGTGAAGTATAACACTTCAAACAAAACATACAAAAGTAAAAGTAAAATTTCAGATTAAAAAAACTACTCAATTACAGTAATGTGAGTAAATGTAATTAGTTACTCTCTACCTCTGTGCATGAGTCCTACACATGAGTCCTAAAACTAGCAACTGAACCTTTGTTCAGCATCGTCAACTCATGAGTCTAAAATAAACATGTTACACCAAGGAGGTAAATCTCATAATTACTTCTACAGCTGGAGAGATGCATAAAATATAATGTTTCTTGTGTAATACATTAATATTTGCCTGTATTTTACCCTATATTAAGATTTATTGCATATTCAGATTGCCAAAGTAATACCTTGTCCATGTGGTTATATCAGCTTTAGATGAATGATGTTTGTTGATGCAGTGCCATCTGAGCAATCAGAGATCACAGGCATTCAGCTTAACCTTACACCCTTGACATTATGTACTGACATTCCTCAAGATTCCTTGAATCGTTTAATGATATTATGCACTGTAGAGGGAGAAGCAAATCCCTTCCAGTCTTATTTTGAGGAACACTGGTGTTAAACATTTCAATAATTTTCTCACACATTTGTTGACAAACTGGAGATCCTCTGGCCATCTTTACTCCTCAAAGACTGCAAGACGGTGAAGTCTTGCATTAAAGAACTTGTATCCAATGCTCCAGCATGCAATATTAATGTGCTTCACCCCACTTCAGTGAATACATCTTTAGTTAAAATATCTCATTCGTGTATAGAGCTGCTTCGATATCGAATCCCAGTTTGTAAAGCTGATGACAAACAATTCTTGTACTGACATTGTTTCCCACATGGTTTCAACTTGTGAAGTTTAAAATCAAAGACAGATTTTATTAACTGTACACTTCAACAGCCAGCAGTCCCATTCTATGAGATTTTTTTGCCTACCACTTCATGGCTGAGCCAGCTCCTAGAGCTTTCCACTTTACAATTCCTGTATTTATACTTACATACTTACATAAATAAGGAAGAAATTCAACAAATTAACATCCTGTGACAGTCTATGAACTCTTGATTTACATTCCTGAGTGACTTGCAACTGATACAATTGTACAATTCAAGTGTTTATGAGTTAAGGGTCTTGCTCACAAACCCAACAGTGACATCTTGGAAGAGGTGGGCTTTTAAGCCTGGTCCACAGTCCAGTATTACCACCGGTGTATGTCTGCAAATTGAAAGGAGCAACAAAACCCAATAAAACCAAACTCTACTACAATTACCATGCCATGCCATATTTAGGCTATTTTGATGTAAGGCTAATTTTAAGGGCTGTTTTACTCTCCATACTGTCCTGTGCAGTTATTGTACTGTGCTTGTACTGAATAATACAGCACCACTGTATTGTATTGTTAGCTGCACCATAGTCCTGCAAAGCATGACAACAGAATAACATTTGATGTGACGTACCATTGCTTTTAGTGGCCATATGATGTTTGGAGAAATGGCAACCACTGAAGATGTCCACATGAAGACTCTTGTGGATACATTATCAGCAAGCCTCAGCTGAGCCACAGACCCTGCCAGGGCTTCAGTGCCAGGCTGGATGCTGCTGCTTCCTCTCCTTTTGGCACAAACTTCAGGGCAGATGCCATTCAAGTCCCTTTGGGCATGTGTGCGTGTGTATGTGTGGCCAATGAAACCTGTGGCTGCAGAGCTTCAAGGAGAAAGAGACAAGCGTGAAATAGACTGTAGCAGCCGAGTGCCAGACACTGAGGCCTCTCCAACAGATGGAGGTGTGAACCATCAGGATTGCAATATGGTGGTACGTAGGTTCAGGGAATCAGGAACACCCAAGTTGGATTAATTCAAATCAAAGAACAAAGAAAGAAATTGGAGTACTAATCTTGATCAGCTTAATTATCATTTTACAGAATTGACTTTTGTCACAGCCATTAGGGTTAGCAAAAAAATGTAGGAAATAAATACATGAAATGAAATTTAGTGCACTGAGTTGTAATATAATTAAAACTTGTCTATGAGAATAGCTATGATATGGTCTGAACACAAAGCTAAACTGCGAGAGTTTCATCTGTCACCATGTTAAGTGTCCATGGAAATCTGTATGAGAATGATACTTTTGCAAAGCAGTTTCCAATTGAAATTAAAATACACCACAAAACAGCATGCTTGCCTGGCATATACATCCTCTGCTGCACAATGTTTAAATCATACCGCTGTAAATATACTTTTTATTACATAAATTTGTATGTGCTGAAAAAAATGACAGCAGTATTATTTAAACATTAAATGAGACATTACTGAATTACTACGATCACTGAACAGTTCTCAACAAAATTTCTTGCATGGATTTAAATGTTAACAATCCAAAGGTTAGTTTATTTATTTATTTGTTTATTTATTTATTTAGTTTTATAAATAGAAAAAGAATGTAAAGGGAGGAAATGTAAGCCCACTTCACAGTACTGGCAACTTTGTTCCTACATGAGAGTAAAATTAGGAGTAACATATGTTCTAAATATAGGAGGATATATACTCCCACCAACCACAACACACATCTGCAGCAGGATATTGTGATACTAAACTGGCACAACCTACAGTGGTGCTTGAAAGTTTGTGAACCCTTTAGAATTTTCTATATTTCTGCATAAATATGACCTAAAACATCATCAGATGTTTCCTTAGTCCTAAAAGTAAATAAAGAGAACCAAGTTAAACAAATGAGACAAAATATTGTACTTGGTAATTTATTTATTGAGGAAAATGATCCAATATTACATATTAGTGATTGACAAAAGTATTTGAACCTCTAGGATTAGCAGTTAATTTGAAGGTTAAAATTAGAGTCAGGTGTTTTCAATCAATGGGATGACAACCAGGGGTGAGTGGGCACCCTGTTTTATTTAAAGTACAGGGATCTATCAAAGTCTGCTCTTCACAACACATGTTTGTGGAAGTGTATCACTGCACGAACAAATGAGGTTTCTGAGGACCTCAGAAAAAGAGTTGCTGATGCTCATCAGGCTGGAAAAGGTTACAAAACCATCTCTAAAGAGTTTGGACTCCACCAATCCACAGTCAGACAGATTGTGTACAAATGGAGAAAGGCGTGCAATAGTTGGTGAGGTCACAAAGGAGCCCAGGGTAACTTCTAAGCAAGTGAAGGCCTCTCTCACATTAGCTAATGTTAATGTTCATGAGTCCAGAAGAACACTGAACAACAATGATGTGCATGGCAGGGTTGCAAGGAGAAAGCCACTGCTGTCCAAAAAACAATGCTGCTCGTCTGCAGTTTGCTAAAGATCACGTAAACAAGCCAGAAGGCTATTGGAAGAATGTTTTGTGGACAGATGAGACCAAAGTACAATTTCTTGGTATAAAGTAAAAGTGTTATGTTTAGAGAAAGGAAAGCACTGCATTCCAGCATAAGAACCTTATCCCATCTGTGAAACATGGTGGTGGTAGTATCATGGTTTGGGTCCGTTTTGCTACATCTGAGCCAGGACGGCTTGTCATCATTGACGGAACAATGTATGCTGAATTATATCAGACAGGATCAGAAAGGAAAATGTCAGGACATCTGTTCAAGAACTGAATCTCAAGAGAAGGTGGGTCATGCAACAAGACATCGACTCTAAGCACACAAGTTGTTCTACCAAAGAATGGTTAAAGAAGAATTGAGTTAATGTTTTGGGATGGCCAAGTCAAAGTCCTGACCTTAATCCAATGGAAATGTTGTGGAAGGACCTGAAGTGAGCAGTTAATGTGAGGAAACCCACCAACATACGTTTAGTTGCACTTATTGCTGCACAGGGGGGTCACACCAGATACTGAAAGCAAAGGTTCACATACTTTTGCCACTCACTAATATGTAATATTGGATCATTTTCCTCAATAAATAAATGACCAAGTATAATATTTTTGTCTCAGTTGTTTAACTGGGTTCTCTTTATTTACTTTTACTACTTGTGTGAAAATCTGATGATGTTTAGTTCCTCTTTATGCAGAAATATAGCAAATTCTAAAGGGTTCACTAACTTTCAAGCACCACTGTAATTCATAACTTTCAAGAACAAACGTCTAAACAGGTATTATGGTTCTGCCATATTACAGTACTCATAGAATCTGGTAGAAATAAAATATCAGTTCATTTAGCATAAGACATTCTAGGCAAATTTAGTCCAACACATTTGTCTTACTTAATTATTATTATAATAGTTATTTTCTTATCAAATACTGACTTTTGACTGTTTTCCTATATAGGCTAGGTTTTAGCACCAGTGAGTACTGTGTGTATGCCTATATTCTGATTGTAAGAAAGGAAATGCAATAGTGGCTTCTGGTAAATGCATCTATAACAAGTGCTTACACGCCACATGGTACGAAGAATGTCTGAAGCTGAGCAACCAAAATGTGAACCACGTAATTCTGAGAGTGAAAATACTTACTAGAGAAAAAAACAGCCTGTTCAAGGCAGGTGCAGCTGCATTCAAATGACTGTCCAAGCAAACTAGATAATCAGCTGTCAGTTTTGATGTGTAATGGAAAAGAAGGCTGTGTCATGAACCAGAATTTCTGCCCCTTCTCTTCTTGCAGGATTATCAAAGCAAGGTGGGTAAACTCAGTGCATAAAATGCTTGCAAGAAAGCCAAATTAGTGCATGGAAGAGAAAAAGAGAAAGTTATTGTCATAAAAATTAGAAAACAACTGCCAGGCCACATGGTGCATCGTGGCAGCAGTCAAGTGAATAACACAACAGGAGAAAGCTTTACAGAATATTGATTTAATGCTGCATTCAAGCCGTGGAAGATGTGTGCTCTGTATTACACACGCTCTATTTACCCCATACCCCAGGCCTTTGTGGGAGAGTGGAATATTCTTTAAGCAAGAGCACCTAACATAGGGCTTGCCACTTCAGAATCCAACCTCTGAATAAATTCACTTGGTAAAAATAAAAAAAGGGTCAGATTTTAAATTCAATAAAAAAACAAAACCAAAACAAAACAAAGAAACAAAAAAAGTATGATGTTACATATTTGGAGGCCAACTGGAGTCTGTTATATTAGGATTAGACCCAGAGTGAAAATGAAACATGAAAGAAATATTATCAGTAAACAACTGGGATTTTTTGACATTATGTTCAGGAATGAAATATTGCCCATTTCTATCTGATTAACAATTATTATATCAAGAAACACAGACTCATCTCTTGTACCACTGTACACTTCTGTTATCTGACTAGTACTCATTTTCCTACTGCTCTTAACTTACTTTTTTTGAGGTTTCCCAAAAAATTGACGAATGTGACTGCAATCTCTCCTCTTATTCATGACTCACTGTGAATGACAGCTGACTGTAATTAAAAAAAAAACTACTTGAAATTTAATTAAGCAAATACTAATAAAGCTATTTATCATAAGCAAGTACAGCTACACAGGATACCATACTGATAAGAAATAAATGAAAGTTACTGTCGCCCACACTTTACACATGCATCGCTATGATTGACACTTTAATGAGACTTCACATGAGTTTTCTAATAAATATAATGTAAAGACATTAACATTAGTTGAATATGCCCGTGAACAATATTGGTAGTTGTGTAAATATGTGGCTAATTAACTTTCCAGATAACTTATCAGTGACAACAAATGTTATTGATGGTTGATTTTTAGCACTTGCAAAATGGCAGAATTTTACCAAAAATGTTTGTTTCCACTTCATACAAATACTGACACCTTTTAGCCAAATACTATTTATTTCCACAATTACAGTTACAATTACAAAACAACATATTGATGCTACCTTTGCATGTAAGTCAGAACTCTAAAGTTATGAAGTGGTACAACAATAAGTGTCCCATCAACAACTAATGGCAACACGGAAGGGTTGCCAGATACTGCAAGACCCACACAAGAATAACCAGACCTGGCAACCAAAAAACACAGATGGATCCTAACATTACGCAAAGCTAAGAGTGGAATATGTTTATTTAGCTATATTTTTACACCAGTACTTCTATTGTGGGGGGCAATATAAGCATATCTGAATATTGGTGGGCGTGTATATATTGTGATTACGACCTTGGGGTGTACTCAGACTTGGCAACCAATACTGTTTCCAAGCATGTTGTGACCACCAGACTTCAGTTCGTTTGACTAGTGTGATCCCTCCATCCCATGTCTTCCTGAGAAAGAGCATCAATTCCACCCAAGTATTAGCATAATGATGACGTATGCATGTATGACCTGGAACATTCTCAGGCACAATTATGCTCTTTCATGGTAGAAGGCAACCAAGCATAGTACGAGTACCCCCTTAGAGGTAACAGTGAAGCTAACGCATGTCTTTAGAACATGGGTGGAACCAAGAGTAGGAGGGAGGAAATTCACGCAAGCACGGGGATAGCACGCAAACTCCACACAGGCAGTGGCCAAGCCAAGACTTGGGTCTCTTGAGCTGTGAGCGTGTTAATGAAAATATTAAAGGTAGTATTGCTTAGTAGGTAGTGATGGTCCTGTGTAACTCCAAGCAACCGAGTTTGATATTTGCTTCTGACAGTTTGGTATGTTCTTTTCCACACAGACATGGGTTATTTTCAGGTGCAGTAGATTATCTTTCCACATTAAACATGGCACTAGATACAATTGCTACTCTAAACTGAGTGAGTGTGAATGAATAAGTTGGTGAATTGTATTCTTGTTTTCACATTTTGGTTTTGGAATTTTGTTTTTATCCTAACCAGGATGAAGTGGATACTGAAAATGAGAGAACAATTTTAATAATTTTACAGTGCAGTAAACAGTAAACATGTACTGTGAAATGTATTGTTTTTTTGCAATGCATGTACAGTGGTGCTTGAAAGTTTGTGAACCCTTTAGAATTTTCTATATTTCTGCATAAATATGACGTAAAACATCATCGGATTTTCACACAAGTCCTAAAAGTAGACAAAGAGAACCCAGTTCAACAAAATGAGACAAAAATATTATACTTGGTCATTTATTTATTGAGGAAAATGATCCAATATTACATATTAGTGAGTGGCAAAAGTGTGTCAATCTTTGCTTTCAGTATCTGGTGTGACCCCCCTGTGCAGCAATAACTGCAACTAAACGTTTATTGTAACTGTTGATCAGTCCTGCACAACAGCTTGGAGGAATTTTAGCCCATTCTTTCGTACAGAACAGCTTCAACTCTGGGATGTTGGTGGGTTTCCTCACATTAGCTGCTCGCTTCAGGTCCTTCCACAACATTTCGATTTGGTTTAACGTCAGGACTTTGACTTGGTCATCCCAAAATATTAACTTTATTCTTCTTTAACCATTCTTTGGTAGAACGGCTTGTGTGCTTAGGGTCGTTGTCTTGCTGCATGACCCACCTTCTCTTGAGATTCAGTTCATGGACAGATGTCCTGACAATTTCCTTTAGAATTCTCTGATATAATTCAGAATTCATTGTTTCATCAATGATGGCAAGCCGTCCTGGTCCAGATGCAGCAAAACAGGCCCAAACCATGATACTACCACCACCATGTTTCACAGATGGGATAAGGTTTTTATGCTGGAATGCAGTGTTTTCCTTTCTCCAAACATAACGCTTTTCTTTTAAACCAAAAAGTTATTTTTGGTCTCATCAGTCCACAAAACATTCTTCCAGTAGCCTTCTGGCTTGTCCACATGGTCTTTAGCAAACTGCAGATGAGCAATCAATGTTCTTTTTGGAGAGCAGTGGCTTTTTCCTTGTGACCCTGCCATGCACACCATTGTTGTTCAGAGTTCTTCTGATGGTGGACTTATGAACATTAACATTAGCCAATGTGAGAGAGGCCTTCAGTTGCTTAGAAGTTACCCTGGGTTCCTTTGTGATCTTGCCAACTATTACATGTCTTGCTCTTGGAGTGATCTTTGTTGGTCAACCACTCCTGGGGAGGATAACAATGGTCTTGAATTTCCTCCATTTGTACACAATCTGTCTGACTGTGGATTGTGGACTGTGGTCCAAACTCTTTAGAGATGCTTTTGTAACCTTAATTGAACCATTGATTGAAAAACATTTACATTTACATTTTCATTTACAGAATTTAGCAGACACCCTTATCCAGAGCGACTTACAATTGATATAATCTTACAATCCAAGCAATTGTGGATTAAGGGCTTTGCTCAAGGACCCAACAGTGGCAGCTTGGCAGAGGTGGGATTTGAACCCTGGACCTTCTCGTCCATAGTCCAGTACCTTACCCGCTAGGCTACCACAGTCCCGACTCTAATTTCAGACCTGACTGTAATTTCACCTTCGAATTAAGTGCTAATCCTAGAGGTTCACATACTTTTGCCACTCACTAATATGTAATAATGGATAATTTTCCTCAATAAATAAATGACCAAGTATAATATTTATGTCTCATTTGTTTAACTGGGTTCATCTACTTTTAGGACTTGTGAAAATCTGCTGATGTTTTAGGTCCTCTTTATAAAATTCTAAAGGGTTCACAAACTTTCAAGCACCACTGTATATATAAGATCCACGTACAACCCATTATTATTTTGCCAGAGCCATTTTAAAATCTTACAGGTAATTCATGGAATCCCCGATACACTGAATCCTAATAAGATCTCCATGGTTCTTGTGGAGAATACATCACCACATTTGCATTGCCAGTTAGACCCCAGCACCCCCACAAACCTGCACTGGACTCGACGTGGTTATGGAAAGTGAGTGAGTGAGATGAAAAGGCTAGAATCATAAACTGGAAACATGCTGCTGTTCAAAAATGAATATTTTTAAAAATGTACTACAAGGTAATTTTCTTTTAGACAGAAAGTTAATGAGATTTCTTCAGAACTTGTTTGTTCTTCTTTTAGCCAAAATGTTGGTACATTATTGTAGTTAATTAGCCAAACATAATTAGTTGGCGGATAGCCATGTTTGCTTTGATTGTCGAGCTTTCTGGATGAAAATCTTTTTTGTTATATGTACATTTTAAAAACAAACAAACAAGTAAAGAAAACAACAATACAAACAATACCATACAACAAACAACAAAAAATACCATTAGATTTACAGGATCCATTGGCTTAGTCTAGGAAGATGAGTTTAAAAAAAACTTAGAGATTTAGCATGCTAACTGGAGCATGTGCACACACAGGAACGTTAGGAAGTATTTTATTGTAAATATATGTACATATTTTCATATTTTACATATTTTCATCCATTAAAATGTTTGTGTGTATTACTATCTGACAATACATATCTTATCCCCCAAAATAATGTCATTTGTGATTGTTGGCTGACCTGTTAAGAAAAAGACACAGACTATATGTCAAACTATTCACAAAATAGAAGCAATAGAAACTAATACAAGATAGGTGATGGGTTAATTCTCAGCTCTGTGTCACAAGGCTAAATATCCTAATCATTCTTGATGAAAAATGCTAACATACGTGCACGGTGCGTAGTCCCATCACAGTCAGTGGACCTTTCAACATCTTACTGATACTGTGCCAAACGTGTATGCACATAAAGAAGAGCTGATTCTGCCAGGGAATAAGAATGACATGATGTATCATTAACACACTAGCATACTCAGTGAAACACTCAGTTATTATTATTATTTTATTATTGGAGAAAATTATTTAAATTAGCCCTATTATCCAAGAGCATTGACCAAACAATTAATTATTGAGCTTGCTCCTTTAAAAGGTATATGATAAAAGTCAAATAAATAGATTTTATGGTTACCAGTTACACATGCCTAATTATGCCTACATAATTTAAACAAGTGACATGTTTGTGCAGCTGTTGGAATTTGAAAGTTTTTTTCATGTAAATGACACAGTATGAAACAATATGAAATAATTTATTACTGCATTTACTCTATAATGACAATTACATTATTTCACATATTTTGTGTTTCAAGTTTTTTAACAATGCTCTCAATCCCATCAGCCCACTTGGCAAATTAATTAGGTCTCTGTATAAATAAATTTGAAGACACTATATACAAAAAAGAAGAAAGAAGAAATACAAATGTTAAGCTTCCACAATGAAATACATTTTTTACATCTGGTTATCTGCTACCTCCTACCCTCATCACTAGTTGGTAACTATCACATGGTTAAGCAATAGCACACGATAAGGAGGGTGTTATGGAGAATAACATCATTCCTGTGATTTGGTTGCAGGCACGAACAGAAGGCGAGTGCTGTAGACCATTACAACTGTAATGTTATTTGCGATTAACCACGGCCTTTAGTGTTCTTTTGCTTTTATACAAAAGTTTTTTTTTTTTACCACAAAATAAAGAAACAAAATAAATGACAGAATACATAAATTTACTGAATATGTCTTAAAATTGACCATACCTTCTACCAATCGTAGGTCCACAACAAATGAGTTGTTGCTATGCAATTGTAACAATTCCCTACCCTGCCACTGTATGCTACTAAATGTTTATATAATTCTACCAAGTAATGTTAGTTTGAAATACAAACTGCAAATAAGTGAAGGTTAAAGGAAAAAAGGACTAAAACAACAACAACAACAACAAAAAAACTCATTAAGAATTAAACAACAGAATTTAGTTATTAATTAGGGTTAAAAAATCCATTAAGAATTAAACAATATGATTGAATTATTCATTAGGATTATTGCATTATGTATGTTATATTTTTGTGTGCATAAAACCTGTCATTACTTGGCAATGCGTCATTGGAGTGATAGAGTTTTGTTGTGAAAAAGCCATGCTGTTATCACAAATAGCAAGGTCAGAATGCCTCTCAACCAATCACATTGTAAGGGTGGAACTAACTGTTGTACAATTAGTAATAGCTAATGGCTACTTTTTATGCACCAACTAGTCATATTTTTAAGGTTTCCAGTTTTCACTGTTTGGATATGACTGTCATAGCAACTTTGTGTATTTCATTTGGTTTAATTAATTAATTTAATTTATTCATATTATTTTATTTTAGGTGCATTCTTTATATAGTCTACTGAAAATAAACTGTGAATAGGGCCCAATTGTTATACCTGCACAGTTCCACCATCCCTAGTTAGGTTTGTTACATGTGTTTTTGTGTTATTAACTGATTCACATGACAGTTATGAAAACATGAAAATACAAAAAACAAATCGTGCTTTGTTACATTAACACAGAACCACGCTCGCCACAAAATCCTTCACATTCTTCCGCTCAGAAAAAGCACATTTTCTCACACATTCTCGCTCACATCAATCAGAATGCAAGCTGAGGCGGCCTTTAAATTGAAATCCCAAATCGCTACACCGTCACTATATTAACGACCTACATCTGGTAGGAAATAATGGTTTTAGCGGCCTACATAGTATCCAATATGTCCAATAATGTGCCTTCTGGGATTGAGCCAAAGGCGAATCTTGTGCGTGCTTCCATCCTCGGCCAATGGCGGCCCTTCTCATGGCTCACGTGACTCCCCGGCGCCCCTCTTCCCACTGTGTTGAGGGCGAGAGCGCAGGAAATGCTGAAGTGTCAGACCGGCTCCTTACGCGCACGCAACTTTTCTGAAACGAAACGCTTGCCATTTACCCCGTCACTTTTATTATGACCAGTTGGACTTTTGGTTGCTATGAGGTGGCGGTTTCGAGTCGTCGCTGCAATGGTTAGTATCAATTTGACGTTTAATTGTATTCTTTGAACGTTTTCTTTTGTTGAGTATAACGAGAGCAACCAAGTTGTCACTCCAGCGTACCGTCGTTTAAGGATCGGCTTAGTTTTCCATTGTAAATCGAATTGCGTTTATGTCCTGTTTACCTGTTTAACTTGTATATTTATTTTTGTGTGTGTTAGTGTTAGTGTTAGTGTTAGTGTTAGTGTGTGTGTGTGTGTGTGTGTGTGTGTGTGTGTGTGTGTGTGTGTGTGTGTGTGTGTGTGTGTGTGTGTGTGTGTGTGTGTGTGTGTGTGTGTGTGTGTGTGTGTGTGTGTGTGTGTGTGTGTGTGTGTGTGTGTGTGTGTGTGTGTGTGGTGTTGTGTGTTGTGTGTGTGTGTGTGTGTGTGTGTGTGTGTGTGTGTGTGTGTTACTATAAACTGACCTGTTCGGAACTGCCAAAACCCGGTCAGCTACCACTGCCTTAGTATCTTTGGGATTGATGACAATATACGCCAAAACCTTTCAAATCAGATCTTTAATTTAGATTACACTATATAGGTCGAAGGTATGTGCACATTATCTCTGTATTCGTTTACATTTGGAGCCGCGAAATATTATGAGGTTTTTTATTTTATCCCTCACCTTAACCTGTTCTGCATAATATTTTCCAATTAAAATATTTCAATTATGAAAGTGTGGTGTTCGCATTTTATGAATGTGACACGACATTCTTTTTTTATGCAATATTTAGTTACCTTCTTTCTCTGAAAACGTGAATATTTCTGTTTTTTTCTGAGCCAATTTGTTTGTTACTGTTCAGCCACATAGTCATAAAAAGTGGCGCATTTTAGTGATTGGAAAGGGTGGATTTAGCTTACTAATGATGGACCACAAGTACATCTTCTGGTATGTCAGATGTATTTATTAGTACGGTTATATTTAGGAATGCTAGATTTGATTAGCATCGTTTGTTTAAATGCAGTAAATGTGTAACTGAATCGAATCCCCCTTATTGCTCTCAAAGTCACTTCAGAACACTGGTACCTAGTCAAAATTTTGCAGCACTTTAACAATGTAGCACGTTGGTCTTTGTCTGCGTCCTTTGATACCCCCTCCCCACACCCCAAAAGACAGCCAGCACACACCTGAAGGCTAGACATAATGATCAACAGAGTCCCAGTTAGTCTGGATTGCTGCCTGCTTCTTTTTCCCTCCTCCATCACTTCTTTCCCTTCCCTTTTTCCACCCCTCCTTCGTTTCCTGCATCTCCTCTGCTTACACAATCAAGGAGTGGCATCTATGTTGGGGGCGAAGTTTTATTGGTCTGGAGTCTCTTTCTTTCTCACACACACAGGAAATATCAACACTACTGTCTCTATGTGTGACTGATGGGTGGAGGGTGGTAGAGATTCTTTACCCCTTATACACGGACATGCAACACAGCGAAAACTTGAACGGTTGTACTGTCTCCTTGTATGCAAGCATGAATGAGATCCTCGTTTATCCCTGCTGTGCAAATTTTAGCAAGCATGTGCAGAATTTCCAGAGCAGCAGTTCTAGACTCTCTTCTTTGCAGATCATGCTTCCATTTGTCCTGCAGTAAAGCTCACAGCTGGCATTGTGCATGTTAGGCATGGACAAGAACCTGGCTGCTCCATTCAGCTACAGTGCCTTTTTAAATCTTAAAAATACTATTTTTTTTTTTGGTTGTTCATTACTGGCTGTCATGGCTTGGAATATGACAGTCATGATTGTTGTTTAAGCTCGCTCTTGTAGAGGTAGAGGAAGAAGGAAACTGATGTCGAAACCCAGTACTTGTATGTGTGAGACGACATGGAGCGCTTAGCTGGAAGGAGTCCTTTTGATTTTTTGTAAACGTCATCCTATTTCAGGTCTCATACAAAATGCATTTGTTGTAGATGGTGGCAACTGTGGTAGCATTCAATTGACCTGCTCGGGATTGAGGAAGTAATTGTATTCTCCACTGACTGCTTTCGTGCAAAACGACTGATTTTAGACAGTTTACTGTAGTTCACTCAAACTGAGCAGTGTGTGACAACGTACATTGTCTGGCTGTCCGGTTTTGCTTTGCATGGAAGCTGAGAGCAGACGTTGCAGAGTGTAATAGCACCCGTAGGATGACAGCTCTTTTTTCCACCTTCCACCTTCTACCATAAGCCTTTGAAGGAATGTTATAAAAGGTTCAATAGAAGCAACAAGCTGTTTTTTTAATTCTCGCACGTTCTTTGGGGGCGTTCTACCTGCCAGTGAATAGGAGGCCCAATGTTTATTGAGGGGTGAAAGGCCAGCGAAGTCTGCAGAGTCAAGCGGCCATAGCCAGAATGGAGGTGTACTATTGGCACAAAGCGAGAGGCCCTACTGAAGGCCACCTGTCTATGGAAAGGATTTTTTTTTTGCTACTCTATCTGTAATTTATTTTACTAGCTAGATTCAAATGTAATGTAGCCTATTCATTGCAGTGAATAAAACACTGCTAAGTTTAGTCTAGGTGGAATTCTGACACAAAAGTCAGATGTGTTGTCTGACTTTGCAAGTTATATGAACCAACTAAGTAAAATGAAAAAAATAG